>CALSBZ010046657.1:392136-412818 GCA_943591055.1 Gobionotothen gibberifrons | reverse complement strand
CTCACGTATTGTTCTGCAGTTAACGAGCTGCCGTGAGCCCCTCAGCCCTCCCATAGTACTCACAGGCGCGCAGACTCACAGTTGCCTCCCGCAGCAGCTCAGTCAGAGCAGAGAGGAGACAGCCACACTCTCCCGAGCCGAGTTATACATTTATTTTATGTTATACATTTGTTTTACATTCATTATCATGATCTTAGGTGTTGTTTTCTTACATCTGATTGAGCAATGTAAGTCTTCACTGAGTTCATGTGCGCGTTCACATGTGTTGGAGGAGGTGCTCTGTAGGAAGTCTGAAGGAAGGGGCGGATTCTTTTCGGTTGTGTACTTTGGAATTATTGTGCACTCAAGCTGGTTTCTCAAACTTACCTACTGCTCCTTTAAGCATAGACATTTTTTAAAAAGGGGCTACTGTATCGACATTTTAAAATTATATTTAAAGAAAAGGCCCTGACAAAACAGTAGGGCTCTATTTATATATACAGTCTATGGTATTAACTGTAGAAAAAAAGACAGCAACAGCTGACATCAAATCTTTGCTGAGCCTAACTTACCGGGATACAAACCGGAGGAACCAGGCATGGAGGGAGGTGGCAGAGACAGTGGGTGAAAGTTGACTGGTAGGTTTTCGCCTGTTAGGGGATTTTATATCCAGTTTACTTCGTTTTAACATTGCTATTGCTTTGTATGTCGGGGGCGGGAGATTCATGTGATTGGTTGTTGGTCGCGTTGCTCGCAAAAAATCCCCAAGCTTCAGGAAACGCCCACCTCCAAGATTTTCAAGATTTTTTAACGCTGCTGTGTGGACGGGGCGTAAGGATAATCATAAATAAATAACAGGGAAAATCAATATATTGCAATGCTCAGTACAGCAGCATCCAACCGTCTCTAATCCTTGGATACATGTCACTGCATGCACGGAGCAGCTGTAGCGCGGAGATCATCATAT
The DNA here is from genome assembly GCA_943591055.1 of Gobionotothen gibberifrons. Classification (NCBI taxonomy): domain Eukaryota; kingdom Metazoa; phylum Chordata; class Actinopteri; order Perciformes; family Nototheniidae; genus Gobionotothen; species Gobionotothen gibberifrons. The sequence goes on along the minus strand of CALSBZ010046657.1, from coordinate 411,872 downwards.
CATTCTGTCTTGTATTACTTAACAAAAAAATTAATAAATGGCTCGTTCGCGGGTGCGAGCCGGCTCCCGTCGTTCACTTAAAAGACCGACACATCACTAGTAACCTAGCAACCAAGCTTCGACTAGGGGCAGGCAGAAACTCATGTATCTTCGAATCTACTTACAAATAAATATGGGGAAGTGTAAGTTCAACCGTATTTGCAGCGAGCCGTATAGTGGAGAAAGTGAATACTGCTGAATACACATACTTTACAGAGATGCTGTATGCGAAACCAATGTGAGTTTGGAAAATTGCACAGTATTTTTCTATTTTAGTATACCTCAACAATGGAATTATGATCAGTGGAAATTGCCATGACATGTGACCTTTAATTAAATGATATATTTAAATAAATAATATCAAAATAATAAATACCAATAAACAAGATCAACAAATATTTTGGAGTGCACTTCCACAAGTATAAGTATAATAGAGAACCTTTAAGCTGCCTTAACATGATACTCGTCACCTACAGATGCATGGTCAGGACCCCTTGGTGTCACTTTCTATAAAACACATGATTTCACATCAGTAGCATTCTCATACAGCAAGTTTTCGAAATAAATGGATATACAAATAAATAATATGCTAGGCCTATAGAATAGTATAATTACAAATGCTGTTTTAGTTAAAGCAAACATGAATTAAAAGCAAACCCAGTGTCTTTGTTTTATAAATCAGGTTTGAACCTACTGCATTGTATGAAGAAGAATGAAAGCAGTCTAGATGAAAACCAAAAAGAAAATGTCAGGCAGTACGTCTTCCTATAATATATAGATCTGTATTTTGAAATGTATTCTAACATTGTAATCCTGCTAGTAATCCCCATGAATGTTTAACAGTAATCTGATTCCTTCTTTTCTATGTAACTTTAAGGGAATACAGTTACCTTTGTATCCTGATTACGTAATCCCGTTGCTCCACAGTGTGGGTGTGATGCAACCCAGGCATGAATTGTGCAGCACATCAGAGCGGCTGATGGAAATGGAAATGTGGAGCTCCGGCTCGGCCTCCTTACATCTGACCCCATGTGGTGCCTGCTGTGCTGGGGCTTCAGAGGGGAGATGTGAGGGTTGTCATGCTGCTTCTAGTTTCTGACAGTTCTCCTTTTTCGTCTTTCTCTTTTCCTTTTGGGATTTATTTATTGATCTGCTTCATGGAGTGATACAAAGACACATCAAAAAACTGTTTTAAAAATCCCCTTTCTGTAACATGTCAACATGAAACAAGAATTGCACATATTTAACAAGATAAGGACGCATTTGCAGACCGTTCAGAACACTTTTACAGTGATATAGATGTTTCACCCTTTTCATTAGAAGTGTCTCCCGTTACCTCGTAACTCAGGCAGACATGACATGATCAGTTACACAGAGTTGGGAGAAGTATTCAGATCTTGTACTTGAATAAAAGTACAACTACCAGAGTGTAAAAATACTCCTGTGTTTAAACTCCTATTTAGGTAAAATTACAAAAGTGTTTGGATCAAAACATACTTAAATAACCAAAAGTAAGTACACATTATACATAATGGCCCATTGAAGAATCATATATAGTTGACTAGATGACTGCATTATGATCATTGATGCATCAATGTGTTCATCACAGCTAATACAGGTGGAGCTCATTTGGATTACTTTGTATAAAGTACAATGATGATTTCCTAACCTATGACTACATGTCAATGTGTATTTATTAACTGATTTAATTTGAGTATCTAATAATCATAAAATATGAAGTAACTAAAACTGGAAAATATAGTAGTGTGGTCAAAAGTACAATATTGACGTCTAAAATATATTAAAGTATTCAGTTGCATACTGAAAATACCGCAAAATTATTTGTACTTAAGTACAATATTGAGTAAAAGTATCTAGTTCTTACTTTTGTCTCTGTCTCGACTGAGCTACTTTCGCCTATTTGATGTACATTCTGTATATTCATGTTTTATCTTCTGATAGTGATACTTTATAGATATATATCTTTCACTGTCAAAGTGTATCTTTTTTCCTGTCTTCTTCATTTTCTATTTCATCATTCATTTGTATTTCATGTATGCCTTGTCTACATGCTGCTGTGACTAAAACAAAATCCCAACATGGGGTCATTAAAGTACATCTAATCTAGTCTAATCTCAAATGCAATGTTTAATTGTTAAAATACTATGTTAGTAGTTAAAGCCCTGCATTACAAATCACACTTCAGTAAAAGGTATTTCCACTCTTCCTTTCCGAGCGTGTCTCTCAGACGTAGGCATGGGAAAGCAGGATTGCAAACTTGCGCGACGGGGGCTCTCACCTCCCACCTCCACCTCCTCCCACCTGCTTCTCCCCCTCGGCGATAAGAGTCGTATGAAAGACCTTCGTTTCCGCCGGTGGTGGGAACCTCGCAGATAAGGTGGGTGCTGAGGCGACCGCTGGGCCTTCTCCAGGGAACAGGGAGTTCTCAGACTCCTCTGATACGGCTGCACATGAAGGCTGTCGTTTGGCCTTTCGAGCTCGTCATAGCTAACACCCCTGAGTGCATGTGGCATTTTTCTCAGGCAACACTATCACAGTTACGCTACAAGTTGTCCTCAAACAAATGTGCGATCTCAAAATATGTATGATACATCGTTTCAAACTGCCACATCCTTGAGTAACCTGTGGTGGCACAACAACAGCGAGTATCTGATGAAGGCTGAGCAAAACACGGGTCGTGCTGACCCCGCACCGAGCAAACTGCCTCGGCCTTCACTCGCTGTCTCACTGGAGCTTTTTGTTTTTCTGGGAAGAGCACTGAAATGTATTAAGGACGAACACATTGAAGATCTGGATAAGTTGGTATGCAAATATGACCTCTAAAAAGCTCACTTGGTATAGTAAGGTGGCCAACCGGTGCAAACGCGCTGTAGACGCGTTTAAAAAAACACAAATGTTCTAAAACACATGCAAATGAATCTTCACCAACACATGCAGCATTTAGAAAACATTCACCAACTGGATGGAACATACGAAGCGTTTACTAAAGGCGCTGCATAAACAAAACGCTGCAAGAAGCTCAAAACACAACGGACACCACGGGACACTAAAAAGGGACGCACACATATGTTAGTGTTTTTGGGACTTTGTAGCCCGTGTCGGTCTTTTGTTTTGTTTTGCAAGTGGCGGGGACAGTCAATGTAATTACTGAAGTCAGTGTGATATCATCAATCAAGAGTTCAAAGAAAAACCCATCCCCTTGAATAACTGAGTAGAAGCTAGAAAAATGTCAGGGGTCTCTTTTATGTTCTTATTAACACAAATAAAGAATGTCATGGGAGGCTACTCATTAATCTTATCTCTTAAAGTAAGAACATTTAAGTTACAGAACATAAAATTCAAGGTATTTTCCACCCCCGTGCCCATGTCCCATGATCATAAAACTGAACTTGATTTCTCCGGCTTTACCGCTACTCTTCAAGGTTGTTGTCCGTGTTAAGGGGAGGTTAATGAGCTGTCAATCAAGTGACCAGGCTGTGATTCATTGGTAGCTTCCAGGGAGTTGCTGCTACCTGAGCTGCAATGACAGCAGAAAAAAGAAACAGGCACATTTGCACCGCTAATAATTTCCTTATTTTTTCTCTTTCTCTGAGCTGCCATCACCTATTCAGTTTGACAGCAAATGTGATTATCTCTCCTCTCCCCCATGTGGTTTACGGCAGGAAAAAGGAGTGTGTGGTTAGGTGGCGGCTGGAGGAAGGCGTCTGCGGCAGTCTTTGTTCAACCTCTCTCTGCTGGAGGCTCCTTGTGTGTCCCTGACACTCTCCCTCATTATTACATACAGGGCTTCCTGCTGGGGAGGCCAGGTGTTGCTGGGCCTGTCATACATACACACCCAATCAAGATGCCTCATGCACACACACACACACATTCTGAAAGATGGTTCTGGGAGAGGACAGATATATCAGCCCATCACGGAGGAGGTGTTAGATTGTGGTCTGGAGAGGTGCAGACTAAACTTTAGGACCCACTTTTCTGCTAATAGATGTCCAGTCTACGAGATATCAAAATGATGAAGACAGGTGGAAGAGGTCTGGGCTGCCTGCTGGGGCTGTTTTATGTCTATTCAGAGGGCTCCACATCGAGAAAATACTCTGGGAAATACAATATACCTAAATGTGTTTTAGACCGTAGGGAGAAAAGATTAAAACAAATGAATACATTTTTTTAATTGTTTGTATAATTTGCATTGGAAGAAATTATATTAAGCAAACTGTAAGATCGAGAAGATCCTTTTGGCAATACTATATAATATTCCTGATTTAACCTAAATGGCTTTTAGGGAGAAAGATTTCAATGTAATTATTCATACTCATATATGAATTGGAGCGGTAGCCAATATAAGCGCACGTGTTACATGATGATGTCATTATGTCGCAGAAGTAAACATAAGAGTCCAATGGAGGTGTTTCAGGCATGGGGGGTGGGGGAGTGTGGGAGGGAAACTCCCTCTGGAGGGAACGATAGGATTTTAGCCTTTGCAGACCATGCTATTTATAAATTATTATTTTCTTACTTCATTATTTGCCCCTTTTGTTTGTTTGTTTGTTTGTTTGTTTGTTTGTTTGTTCACCATGTAAAGCGGCCTTGGGTCCCTTGAAAGGCGTTATACAAATCTCATCTATTATTATTATTATTTACATGGACAAAAACCTTTATTACTCACTTTAGGAAAGTAAAATTGTCATTTATTTGCATTGCATTTGATATTGAGGTTAACCGAAAGTAATCAGGTTACACTCCTTTTATATTTTGATATTCAGATTATGTTTTTTGATCGTATTTTATGCAGGTTATGCAATACATTTTTTAAGTAACCCTGCAAGCCCATGTGAATGAGGCAGGAAACAGCAGTACAGAGCTGAAAGAGTTCTAAAAAGTCACTCCTCTTAATGTGCAATGTGTTGCATAACCCTGACCCTGGGATGCTATTCATTGTGAAGATGTTATGGATGCATATCTATCATTTACAAAATAGTGTAACAGCACCGGAGTTATTAGAATAACCAGCCTGCAAAAGTGAAGGTTGTGAGCTATTTGATCCAACTCCTTCACAAGAGGATGAGTTCAAATGTATCTAACGGTCCCTGCGGAGAGTAAACAGCTAACACTAAAGGAGCAGGGTCCTAATGTTTCCACTGAAGAACATGAAGTCATGTTCTGTATTTCTGTCTCATCTCCCTCTTTAGCCCTGATACTTCATCTTTTTCTCATCCCTCTTTACTGACTTTCTTTTCAGTCATCTCCAACCAAGGTTAGGGTTAAATCCATAGGTTTAATCTTCATTTTAAATGTGTGAGTTTGTAATTATGGTGCATCAATGATCTCCTTTTCATTCATTGATTGATAAGTACAGCTCTCTTGTGCCAAAAAGCCTTTGTAATGCTCCTATAACCACGTCACAGTCCTCATCTTATTTGAAAAATGCATTAAAATGTTCCGAAATGTTTTTGCTGCTTTTTGGAGGTGGAAGTCATGTAGGCAACATTACTAGTTTTTTATGCGATGGTTATCATATGCTGGAATTATTAAAAATGTAGAAATCAGTTTAGGTTTGGTTAACATCTGGCCATTTGCAGCACTTGACAGAATTGTTAGTTACAGATTATTCCAGAAATAGTCAAGTATTTGCAAACACGCAAGTGGGGGGAAATGTGGTGGCTGACAAACATGCTGCAGCCCAAAACACTTCCATTAGGATAAATGCTTGCAATTTAAAAAATGATGCATTATAAGAACACAAATGTGCCAAAACACATGCAAATGCACATGCAAGTTTTCTAAAAGCGCAAACAAAACATTGCAAAAAAATGTAACAGCCACTGAAGAACTTGTATCGCTGACTGCCAGTGGTCCCGAAAGACAATACCTACATGTGAGTGGGTGTGAGTGGGGCTTTCCCCCCCAGTGGGAACAGGGACTGACGTGTCCTGTAATGTTGGTGCTCTGTCTGAGCAACCTCAGTAGGGCCAAAGAAAATGCGCATGTTAAAAACTCAGTTTAAATCTTCCATTTTGTGGGGTTTGCAAAGAAAGTGACCTGAATTATCAATCATCCTAAAAAAGTTCAGATCAAGACACAAACTTGGGTTTAAAAGTTCGACTGTGTTTATCCGGCAATTGTTTTTGGTCTGCTAAATAAAAAATGGGTCAGAAGCCTCAGACGAAAACATCACAGCAGAATAACTTAGAGAGTCTCACTGAGGACAGGGAAGGGAGCAGGGGTGTGATAAACAAAAGTGTCTTGCCAGTTGCCCTCCATCCTCCTAAAGAGGAGCAGACTCCCTGTACACATCCACAGGCCAGTAATTAGCACAGTCTGACTGTTAGCTGCCTCTCGGTTTTACTTTTTCTGACATGTCGATGCTGAAGTCTGTGAGAAATGAGGATGAACAAAGCGGCAGTGGACAGCTGGCAGAAGGAAACGGATTTTTTTGTTTGGTCACAAAGGACACAGACTTCTGCACAATTCAAATATTGATATGTTTGTGAGAAAGACATGGCAAATAGGTGTAACGGTTCACATCATTATTGTTGAACAGTAGTGCAAGTTTAAGTATAAAAATAATATACTATAATAATTAACATGTATTACCAACCCAGTCTCACAAAAAAACGTGTAATAACTACGTTGGTCCACAACTTGGGATGTAGTATTTCTACAAAAACGCCTCTGAAATTGTAAGATCCCTACGTCGGGGTGGACCCGTTCAAATCCAGTTTTGGACAGTCTGCCGTGGTTCCATCCCATTTCAAGTGCTGTTCGACGCTCGGCGTAACCCTCGGAGCACACTCAAACATCCAATCACAGGGCTTGAGGACTATCACAGGGTTTGTCAAGCGAAGCGGAGAGAATACTTACTTCCGGGTGTAATATTCTGTAAAGCAAATGAGCTGCTCCGACCCTCAGTCCTGACGGACTCCAACTTGTGTTTATTAATCAAACAAATAAATAAACACGAGGATAATTATGTGTTATTGTTGACGGGGAAGGGGGTAGCAATAAAGATAACACCATTAAACAGTTACACAACATAACAGAAATAATATCGATAGCAGCGTCCCTAGCAACCACCTTGGTAACAATGAAAACGTTGTATGGACACAATTTCCTGAAGTAATCTTCGTAATAACTAGCAAATTAAAGATCATGTACATCCACTGCACACATAATCTGAAATAACAACTCATATTTCTCGCATCAAATGACATCAAAACGCATTTTAATGGACAAACTAACCTTAAAATAGGCATTTTCCACCGAGAATAAAACGAAGTTCGGGAAGAAATGTGAAGATCACGTGACATAGACGCCAGCCATTGGAATGAATGGTGAAAAAAAACGTAGGGATCTTACATTTTCAGAGGCGTTTTTGTAGAAATATTACGTCCTACGTTGTGGACCAACGTAGTTATTACACGTTTTTTTGTGAGACTGGGTTGGTATTACACATCTAAAAACAAACCACAAACAGTACCACACACACTCAGATGGCCATATTATCTATGGCTGATGTCAAACTAAAAGTTTCAATAAGCTGTAAAACTAAAAAGAATGTCTTGAAAATATTACATAATAAATAATAAGAAAGTGTTTGAGGGGCGCATTGCCGTTGAAATATATATGCCAATAGCTTCCGTTATTTATTTTGGTCTCACGGCTTTCATGTCTATTGGCTTCTTAAAAACAGCGGGGATAAGCTGTTGAACTGCTGTTGTCTTTCGCCGGGCTCCGGTGATTGGCAAATGTGGGTGATGCCTTCTGATATGATTTAGCATGTTTGTGTTACCATTAGCATACCGCACCGCTGTCAAACAACGCCAAGACACTCGCACTCCATCGTTATTGTAGTCCACAGGGAACCCGAAATATTCCCACACAGCTGATTTAAAAGAAGCAGGTGGGTCTTCTAGCTCCTGTGTGTTATCTGAAATCGCCATACTAACTTTTCTTCTTCTTGTATTTTGTTCGTTTTGTTGTCTTTCCTTCTTGTTCTTCATTTGTTGTTTAAGGGCGGCTGGCAAACAGCTTGTAGGCACAATATCGGCCCCTGGATTATATATAGTGTAGTGGATACTGCCCTGAGTGACAGACTTTTTTCCCACTCGTAAAAAAAAGACGTATTCGTCGTGTGACTGCATGTGCCGAACCGTGACGTCTGAACCGTGACGGTTCGGGACAAATACGGATACCGTTACACCCCTAATGGCAAATCATCTAGAAATCATTGCTTTAGTGATGGAGATATACTCTTGCAAAAAGTAGGGATCAGGGATTATGAAGGTGGTAATCTCTCACTGGAAATGTACCTAAAATGTACATTTTATTGTCTTATTTAAACAATGTGATCGCATGATTCGTTTCGATATGGTTGCAGATCTGCTGTAAGCTAGCTAGCTAGCTAGCTAGCGTAGCTAACCTAGTCATTAGGCCTACTGACAAAACACTTAATATCATGATCGAGACTAAATCTGTGAGAGTGATAAATCAAGTTGGCAAATGTTTTCTCAATGAATGTGCATGTGCTGCCAAGTTGGTGAAGACGTTTCTTCATGTATTTTGGCACAATTTTGTTTTTATATTTGCATAGTTTTTGAAAGTGGGGCAAGTTTCTCCTAATACAAAGGTTCTGGGCCGTTGCAGCGTGTTTGCACGGGTCGACCACCGTACATTTCCACCCCCACACATCATTTGTGTCTTCTTACCGAGGAAGACTTTGACAGATTTGCCTTGTTTGCTCTGTGCAAGTTTCTGCTGTAGGCCCTGCTGCTGAAAATGTCTTTGGATGCCACTTGATTGAATTCAAAGTGCAGTAGATACAACAACGTAAGTGAATGCTGTGCTTTACATCCGTAGCCATAGAAGTTAAAATCCTGACACCGTGTAGCAATTTTGGTACACTTATAAACTCTTTCCCCATGAGGACTGTAGAAGATTGGACAGCACAGCAAGTGTGACATTTTAAATCACGACAGCTGGGTTTGATGTTGAATTCCACAGAAAAGAAAGTCATAATCTTGGACTCAGACATCATTCCCTTCAGAGAGCCAGGCTTTGCCTATAAATAATCTGTACACTCATTTGCGGCGCACTGCCTTTGCAAGCGAAAACAGCTGCGAGGAGAAACAGTTATTTCGCTCCCCTCCTTTTTCCTTCTTTGTTTCTTTTTAATTGACTTTTTAGCAAGGCTGTGTTCAAGTTGACCAGCTACACTCCTTCATTACCGGCCACCACTCACACACATGCCGTTTTCTTATTGGCTGATGTGGGGAAACTCATTAAAATTGTGTGTGTATGTAAAACGCTCCCAATTTCTGAATCAATGAGCTATGTGCAGAGGAGCATAAATGAACAACATGTTTCTATGCATGATAATGCCGACCCCTCTGTGTCTGCCAGGGGAGGTCAAACTACATAATGCATTCTGACAGAGATGAAATCACCCTCTTGGGTAAATTATTTCAAGCCTTTGTGAAAAAGTTACAATAGTCCAAGTGAGAACTTGGGGCTTCATTTGCAAAGGTAGTCTACCAAATACTTGGTGGTTAGAATGAGGCTTTCAGTGGATACTTTAATTCATCACATAGGCAATAGAAAATAAACATTGACATTCATTACGTAACTACAAAATATTATTTAATTTATTAATTTATCTGAAGATTCTTCATATGTTACTAAAATGAAAAACCGAGCCATCTGCAAAAGTTCCACACAGCAAATATCATAAGGTGTCAAATAAGTCCGTCTTTAGTGAGCTGATCAGAAAACATGGGATTCTCTCCGTTTTCATGGATGACGTTGGCCTAGCCATCGTAGCCAGTCCGACTTATCATTAACAGACATACACATGCTAATAGTTATATTGTTTTTTTAGAATGCAATCAAACATCATATACAAATCTACGTAGTGGAACATTAACCAGGACTACATAAAGTTATTAGTTATTCAACATAGATAACTATGCTTGTTGCTATGATTGTGGCATTAGCCATTTCTGCCAGCATATCATAATCAGAAGTATGCTTCACTATGACGCACCTTCTGATAGTCTTCATATGAAAACTTGTGAATGTATTATTTATGCCTGATACCTGGTATAAAAACAAAACTGACGTTGGCCTCTGATATAAACGGCTCTCGGATCTTGGTGCCAGAGTTGAACCAATGTTTGGTGCAGAGAGCATCTACGCCTATTAGGTATCTCCACCCACTCCTTGAGAACTACCTTTTGAAAGGTGCAATATTTGAAATATTATCAAGCCAATCAGAACATATTTGGGCATTTTCACGAGAGGGCCTTTGAGAGGGTGAGTACAGTAACATTCAGATGGACTGCATGGGAGAACACATTCGTTTTTTGAACATTGAATTCTCTGGTAGAAAGTCAAAATACAAGTATGAACCTGAAATGAGCATCACATGTCCCCTTTCAACAATAGCACTACAGAAAAGACCCGGAGTGAACTATACTGAATATTTTAGAGTGTTTTATTCTTCATGAGCTCCTATTTTCCTTTGTAGGAGTGTGGAGGATCTTTTTAATCTTACCTATAACAGATGATAAAACTGCACCTTTACACATTAGCAGCTTGAAGTGGCGTCAGTAAATAAAAAGTAGGAACACTTTTTGAACTTCAATAGCCCCACAAATCCCTGCAGTGTCACATCAGTAAACTGCACACAGCACAACCTGCTCTGTTGCACTTTATGACACACAAGAGACTGGGAGTCATAAGTTTAAACATTAGTCTAGCTTTCTCTACAGTTTTAACACTTCCTTTCCATCAGGCAGAGAATATTTCACACCACATCTGAAACCACATATCTTTTTGGCAAATACCATTGATGGGAGTATTTTCCCTTTAGCTATGTGTCATTTATGATCAATTTACTATGTATTAGTGACTGTTTTTATATTAAAGGAAGACATACTTTATTAATCCCCAACGGGAATTTACTTTTTTCACTCAGAGGCCCGAGAAAGATCCGAAAGGCTCTTTGCTCTCTTAGAGCGTTTTGCACCGAAATAAATAATTTAATTCAAATGGAATTCAAATGAACCTTGTTTAGACTTTGCCTCTTTTGTTGATATTTGTGGTTTATGCTACAATATGCACCAATATGTGTAGAAAAGGTTTGTAGACATCAAGTATGATATGAATACAAATTGTATTATTGATTAGTGATGGTGATTTTGTGATTTTCTTATGGCTGCTTATCCTCCAGGACTTTTTCAAGGCTGCAAATAGAAGGATTTAGTTTGCCCAGGTTTGGACAGGTATGCCCAGGTTTGAACAGTGGTTGAATTTACCCCCTGACCTGGATCAACATACCTCTAACCCGGGGCAAGTTGAGCCACAAGACCACTTTTTTTTAGAAGTAATATTTTCACTGCCATTGATCAAATGTTAATTATTATCACTGCCATTGATAGGAGACATCCTGAATTATAGGTGTGTGCTTTCATTTTTACTATGTGTCATTTCTCCTTGCTTAGAGGACAGCATAACAAAAAAATGGCTCAACTTACCCCACTCTCCCCTAATGGTTGCCAGGAAAACAGCTATCGGGGCAAAAACAGGGAATGGGGAAAAAAGACTTCTCTGAGCAGCACCTGTGACGCTAACACATCATCCATCAGTACAGAAATGTAAAAAAGCTTGAGATAACTGTTTCCTCCTGATCCTAGTCTTTATGCTAAGCTATGCTGACCGCCTGCTAGCTTCATTTTTTGCATCAAGGGTTGAGTCAATCCTCTCATCTTAGACTAGGAAATGAAGTGAACACACACATTTACAATCAATATTCTAATGCATTATAATGTGATTACTAGTTACTATAAGTCAGGGGTTCTCAAAGTGCGGCCCGCGGGCCAATGGCGGCCCTCGGAAATGTTTCTGGCGGCCCGCGATAGTTAATGTGGAAAAAAAATATATATATATATACATTTTTTTATTTTTGGCAGGGAAACGGGGTTCAGGGGGAGTGGCTGTACCCGTAGGATAGAAAAGGGGGAAGTGACGTCTGACTCAGAGGTCGCGCGGCTGTGGAGAAGAACGTGTTGCCCACATTCTGTTACTGAGTTTAGGCTAGTTAGCTAGCAGGTTTATTGTTTTGGGGGCAGTCACTTTTGCCTCCACTTGCTGTTCAAATAAATGTTGAAAGAAAAAGTAAATCTGTTTACAGTTCTGTTTCATATGGGTGTTGAGAGATGTATCCATAGATTTAGTCCCTAATTTTGCTCTCAAAGTGCACCAGATTGATGCTTTTAACTTCAACATTTAAAAAAAATTCTTCCCGGGAGAGCATGCCCCCGGACCCCCCTAGAGGAGGTGACGTCCACCACCTGCCCACACCCCGTTAAATTGTCTCACCCACATTGAGGATGCTTCCTACGCCCATGTTCTATTCCATGTGTCAAGTCAGGCAAATTGGGTCAAAATGTTATTGCATCAATGATCTGTTAACATTCAAATCAATAAATATATGCTGTAACTATTTTTGCTCTAGGCAACTCAAGGGCTCAGGTAATGTGATTACTATATGAATAATGGTCCAAAATAACATTAAATGCATAAGGGTTTTTGTTAAGAAACATACTTTCGTCGCCGGCCGGCCGATACATGCCGCGCATTAAGTGGGCCTGTCTGTCAATTAATCCCGGGCCACTTTTTCCTCCCAGTCCGCCCCTGACTGTATGTAGAATTGGTTAGTACAATAAAGAAAGGATTTGTTTTGGAATTATTTTGTGTTCCGTTTTTTCTTGGGTGGCCCTCAATCCAATATTGGGTACCTAAATTGGCCCTCACTCATCAAAACTTTGAGAACCCCTGCTATAAGTAGTTCATGTTTGCTTTTAGTAAATTCATTGAAACATTTCCGAGCATAGATTTAGTTAAATATTTGTTCTATCATGATCACTTAAATGAAACGCACAATAAAAGTGATTAACATGAATGACAAAAATATGAATAATATGAGCATTATAATACACTACGATCCTGGCAATATATATGTGAGTAAGTGAGTAGTGTATTCACGTCTGCTCACTTCCAGTGGTCTAAATGCTCGCTCACAGGCCTCCTCACATGAATTAACGACACTGCTCTTCATGCTGAATAATGAAGCGTGCTCCGATTCTCCTGGAGAGAGTTTTGTTTGGTATGGAGGAACAAGCATGCTCAGGGGGCCGGGCCCTCATCAGCATTGCAGAGCAGCGGGGTGAGAGATGGAGACGTACGGCCGACCCCACTGGGAACGACCTGGGGACTCGCAGCCTTTTGAAGTGGTAATTTGCTAGGACCCGAGGGAGGGTTGCCAAATTGAAATGTCTTTTGACAACGACAGACAGCGAGCGTTATCGTCTGATTGAGCCCCCTTCAGGGAACCAGAGAGAGAGGAGGAGATTGAGACGTACAGAGAAATATTCTCTCCTCTGGATTGTCTTTTCTTCTGATCTCACTGTAATGACTGTGTCATATTTTAAAAAGGGCAGCAAGGTTATTTATGTTTCGTTCAAACTTAAAGAAAGGAAACATCCAAAATGCACTCGATTTAAAATCTCAGACCAACATATTGTCATCATTTATGTAATCAAACAAAGCACTTTCATACCAAATGTTTCATTTGCATTCCTATATTCAGAATGGCAAGGCAAGGCAAGGCAAGGCAAGGCAATTCAGATTTGTGCCCTTTCCACCTGTACTGTCTCCCCTAATGATTTCATGTAGGTGGTTTGAATGACTTTCACATATCTATATATCCAGTGTATATATATGTCCCAATAGAGAGATCTGCAGGATGAATCTATTGCTATTGACGGATAACATACAATTATTTGCCTGCAATCATGGAACAATAGCTCATGCTGATCTCACTCTCTTTGTCGGTAACTGGAGACACAGTAAACGCCTGGAGTCAAAGAGAAGAGGAAGAGGAAGTAGTGATTGCAGGAGTGTTCAGCAGCCTTGAAGGATATGACTGTGAACAAATGAATTTCTGCACATTGCAGAGAGCAGAGACAAACAAGCAGGAAAATGCAGCCAGGGACGTTCATTTAAATTCAAAATGAGGTTATGCTCTGCAAATGTTCAGGTCTCACAGAAGTGATGCTTCTATTGGATTGGATCGGATCAGTTTGGCTCAGCTTGGCTCCTGTAATCATTGTTTTATTCAACCGCTTCTCATCATGCTCTTTCATTCTCTTCCACGTCCTCCTCTCTCAGACACAGACACAAAATACTGTTTAGCTTCTGAGGCCGGGCTCTAAAGCGTGGGCACCTTGCAATCAGAACTCCTTTGTGTTATTGACCATCAAGGAAAATGCCCTAAATCCTGTTTAAAAACCAATTCAAATGAAAAGCAAGGGTGTCGCATTAGCATTATTGTACCCTAAAAGGCCTGGTTGTAATTCTAAGACTATATCAATACAGAGTAATTCAATCTAATTAATTCATCATATGCATGTACGTAAAAATACTGTATATGGACACACATGCATAAATCCGACGCATTTATTATTTATCCAAGAAAGATAAAAGTGAATATTAATGTTTTAACATCATACACATATTGTTGAGCACAGTTTAACATTGTATTTATTTTTGGATTTTGGCAAAAGCTGTTTAATATTCTGAAATCCAATGATATATGGAATCAAGCAAGAAGGCCTAGTTTTCCCACAACATGTATTTGATCTATGGTTTATGTTTCTCATCGTGTCATGTTCTCCTGCTTTGTGTGTAACAAAGTCAATGTTCATTCTTCAAATCATACCGACCATTTGTGGAGGATAACAATAAAATCCCCCAAACAATCCTAGGCTGCTTCACAGACGTCTCTTTTCCAATTTGTGTTGATGGGGGAAAAGTCTTGTAGGGTCCAAAGAAGTTACACAGAACTTTTAGTACCACTACAAAACAGTCCTTCTCTGGATGGCTCACCTGCTCTGGTCTTGGCTGCAGGGGGGCCTAGGTACCCCAACAATGGGAACATGATCCCCATTGATATCAGGAGAGCAGAGACTCTTTACATCTTCCGTCAGAGACTGAAAACCCTACGCTTGCACCTTGGCCAATCAAAACAAAGAAATCTCTTCCGTGTGTTACACGTAAGGTTTGGCTTATTTAAAGCCAATGCAGAAGCACAAACAATGGATTGAATTATCCAACGCTAATGTATTTGCTGGATTATAAACAATTATGTTTGCACTTCATATTATATATTATACAAAATGATATTATTTAATGCACTTATTTTTCTTTGGACAGTTGTTTGTGACCAACATCTGTTCCTGCCCTCTTATTGAAACCGCCCTCGCTCCTCTCCTGCTCTGCGTGCCTGAACTTGTGAGCGTCCTGTTGGGAGGCAGGTGGCAGGTTGGGCGCCCGACCCCCCAGAGGACCTGGTGCAGGGGCTTGTCTCACCGCCCCATGGCCTTATTCTGTCAGCCCCCCTGCCTGACGCAGATCGGCCCCTACAAGAGGAGCCAAGGGAAGCCCCCCCCCCACTCCTCTTCGTCTCCATCTGTTTAACTGCGTCTCCAGCATCCTGCCAAAGCTCAAGGAAAACGGAGGGAGGGGAAGATAAGATTGACTAACTGCTGGGAGAGAGGGAGACACAGGGATCCAGACTCAGAGCTTTGCAACAAAGCAGCATGCAAAAGAAAGTTAGAATGATAGCAAGTACTGATGAATGCACCCTTTGTGTCTCACATGACCTTTGGCTGTGTTGTTCACATATGAGATGGAAACAGTTACTGATCATTGTTCATTAGGTTACACTGTAGTGAAGATAATACTCCTAACATTCAAACACCTTAAAGAGGCCCTATTCTGCTATTTGGGGGTTGTATTTACTGTAGTGTGTTTGTGTGCATGTTAATGGTCTGCAAAGGCTAAAATCACTGAGTTTCTCCCCCCCCCCCCCCCCCCCTCCATGAAACACCTCCATTGGACTCCTTTTGTTTACT
This sequence comes from Gobionotothen gibberifrons, assembly GCA_943591055.1. NCBI lineage: Eukaryota > Metazoa > Chordata > Actinopteri > Perciformes > Nototheniidae > Gobionotothen > Gobionotothen gibberifrons. Next base: position 395,841 of record CALSBZ010046657.1, on the reverse strand, counting down.
TCCACGACATAGTGACGTCACTATATAACACTCACATGTCAGCGCTCCTACACATTCTAGGTTATCTCTAAGCGGTTGACCAATCACAACAGAGCCGGCCAGTTAACCAATCAGAGCAGACTGAAAAGAGGTGCTGCAGCACAGGCAGTGTGAGAGAAATAAAGAGCTTTTTGAACATTAAAGCATGGAGACATGTCACAGGAGAGACACTACATATAAATATGAAGCTAAGAATTAGCATAATAGGGCCCCTTTAACATTCAGTTTATCATACTGTGAAATTTTAAATCATGGCTCTAAAAGCCAAAAAGAAACTTCAGAGAGGTCAGTCTGTCTTTATTTTCTTCTCGGGTTAGTTTAATATGAGTTAGACAGTTTCCCATAAATAAATGATGGACTTATTTTAAAAGTTAGCCTGCCTACTCCCCAGGCTGACTCAGACCCATGTTGCTATGGTAACAATCACTGACACCTGCTCACCAGTGGCTCCGGATGACAAGAAAAGAGGGAATGATGTATTTGAAAGCCTGTTATTACACGGCTTGGTTGAATACTAAATTCTAAATGGATCAATTTGGTCATTTCAGAGGTTGTTCATTTTCTGTAACAGACCGCTTAGGAGGATCATGTGCTGTCATATCAATCCATAGAAAGAAGTCCGGTCAATTCTACTATTCCTTATACTGATTTTATATATTTATTTTATATTTGTGGAGAACATGAAACTTTGGATTCATGATGACCAAATGCTCCCCAGTTAAGAAACTCAGTGTAAGAGAAGAGCACCTGTTAACAGACATGAGTGCTGGACATCAGAGAAGTCAGCAAAGGAAGACAGACAGAAAGTCATATTGTCAGCATTGTCAAGTAAATTGATTATTGAGTAGGTCTTTTTGTAATAAGCGGGATAATGTGCTTGTTGCACATTTGCTTATAGCCTGCATTTGACATAGGAAGGTCCCCTTTAATATGTATCCTCTGAGGACCATTAATTAGTGTACCAATCCGTTTTATACGAGTTGAGATATTTCACTATAAAGATTGTGACTGCTGACCACCAATGATATCAAGTACTGTCCCCTTTTATATGGTGGGTTACCCGTCTGTGGGGGTTTAGCCTGGCTGTGGACTTTGGTAGTTTGCTGCTTCAAATTCTTCCACCTCAACCTCGCTTGGTCCACCGTCCTCTTGTGTCCAGATCCTGTGGCATTCACATTGTCTGTAACATCCATCCATATTCCGCTCTTTACTTTAGTCACTCCACCCTCTCTGTTAAAGCTACCATATGGAGTCAGAATGATTCCCTACACTCTGCAGCAGTGCATGTTCTCAGCAGAAGCACAATGAGGCCCCTTTTTGTCCATCTTTCCAACTCACTGGTTTGGTCAGGTCCGCAATTACTTTTGAAAGGTGATGACAGATGATGGACTTTTCTTTTGTTGAAGATATTTTTTCTTTAATCTAAATTACATTTGTGATTGACAATCTTTGTTGTGATACTAAAACATCAACATTTGGTTGAAAACAAAGTGGCCAACACAAACGTGACCACAAAATGAAAAATGAAATTGATTTGCCAAGAAGGCTAAAAATTGTGTATTATTTCAGTTAACAAACTTTGTCATCTTATATATATTGAAACATATTTTTAAATAAATTGTACAGTACATTTTGCTCTGGTAATCTACCCGTTTTGAAGATTTGATCCAGATTAACGCTTGGATTTGATTTCCTGATCTGATCGGATATCAAAGTGATCCTAATCCTGTTTTTTGGTTTTGAACTACCCAAAATCCAAATCTGATTCCATCAGATAGGGATTACAAGTGTTGGACTCCTGGGCCCTGGAGACAATGCATACACAAGGAGACAACATTGCTATGATGACACTAGAGAAAGAACAATGGATCACCAAAGGCTTTCTGCTCTCAGAACCTAAACTATGACTACAGACGATTAACTATAAGTAAGGGATAATGTGCAGCGACGCGGTCATTATGGGGAAAAGAACACCGACAGGCTGATCAGGAGCCCGACGCGAAGCCCGTTATTGCATATTGCATGCAGTTTGCTTTTCGCCCAAACTGTATACAGTTAAATCGACCGGACTTGTTTGTGCAGATGTGAGCGTCCTTAGCAACGGTCAATAAGTGCTTGACAGCGGTCTGTCTGTTCTGGATTAACAACGTGTCACGTGTTGTGAATTGACCAATCAGAATCGAGTATTCAACTAAGCCATGTAATAACTAGAGATAAGGTATTTGAAAGGGTATTTGACCAAAGTGTGCGACCTAGCAACAGACACAAGGAGAGCTAAACTGCTACCATGATACTGAGATTAAATAAGAAAAATAAATAAAAGTAATGTACTGTAGGTTGAACACGTTTCCTATCTGCAGGTCCAATAGTCATGTCATGTTGGTAATTTGTTTATGAGTGCTTTGCAAATAAACAAATAGCAGAGTAGATCATGTTTCACACACACAGAGAGAGAGAGGGCCAGCGTAATGTTGAATAAAGAGCACAATGATGGGTGCTGTGTGTAATCACCTGTAATATCACCCAGGAGCTGATGCTGGTGGTCCTATCAGCAGCACGTCCATATATTATCAGCATTATCCAAGACAGAAAGGAATGCAATTTGAACAATTATTTTGTGTACTTACAAGTGGGGTAGGTCATTCACTTCAGAAACACTTTTTGTTATATTCCATGGAATGCTCTTAACATCCCGATAGCAATGAATACATTAAATGCTTTGACAATAAATATATACAAATATTTCATCTGTGGAAGCCGTGGCGCTGTAAAAAGCACGACCAATCATCTGCCCGGCCCGGTTTCTCCATTCTTACCTAGGTAAGAATGGAGAAACCAGCTCGAGTACACTAGAATTTGAAAATACACAACTGAAAAAAATATGCCCCTTCCTTCAGACTTCCTTCCAGAGCCCCTCCTCCAACACACATGAACGCGCACATGAAATGTATTATGTCAACATGTTTCACATAACTGTATCAGGTTAGTCGAACGCACTTATTGTAAGTCGCTTTGGATAAAAGTGTCAGCTAAATGCTGTAATGTAATGTTAGTTGAAAGCAATAATATTAAGTTGAACCTAATGTTTTTTATTTAAACTTGATATTATTGCTTTCAACTAACCTAATACAATTATGTGTAATCTGTTGACAAAATACATTTAAATAAAGAAAACATTTCAGGTTTTTTCGGTGCAGATTCAGGCAGTAGGCGTATAGGTTCACACTTAAAGTATTAGCCTACAGAACAGTACAGCTGACAGAGAAGAGAAAACATCTGACCCTTTTCAACAAACGTGATCTTTTTAGTTTTTACTAACATTCTAATCCTGCTAGGAATCCTCCATTTTGCAAATGTAACAGTCATCTGATTACTTCTGTTTCTTTTCTGGGAATACAGTTACCTGTTTTTTAATCCTGATCATGTAATCTTGTTACTCCCCAAGCCTGGTCATGAAGTATTATCAATGCATACAATTGACTAAGTATGCCATGATATGCAATAAAGCTGAGGTTACCAGAAAGTGTTTTTGACTAAATAACAGATCCCCTTTAGACAAAACAGGTGTTTGCTGTGTTAGAAATTGAGGCAATATGACACCCCCCCCCCCCCCCCCCTTCCCTCTCATATCCACTCCCGCGGAAGCAAATCAGCGTGGCTGGATCG
>CALSBZ010046657.1:351791-379203 GCA_943591055.1 Gobionotothen gibberifrons | reverse complement strand
ACATGTGTTGTAACAGGTAACAGCAGTGCAGCAACATGGTGACACAGCAGATCTGATGGTTCATAAGGGCTTTGATTATCGGGCCACACATTGTTGCTTTCACATGAATTAGCTCATTTTGGATGGAGACGGATCAAATCAGATCCCAATCTAAACACCAGGCTATTCTTTACATATCATAACTCAAAATAATTTCCTATGCGTGTTTTATTTGTAATTTTTTTGTTTTATATTTTTCCATTCTATCAGAATCAGAATACCTTTATTAGTCCCACAGAGGGGACATTTGCATTGTTACAGCAGAAAAAGAGCCAAAGACAGCTTAATGTTACGAAGAAGCATGCATACAAAAGTATTAACGTTAAAAAAAGTGATATATTCATGTTTTTGACCTTCAGTCTTATATCATTTTAAAAGTTGCTGTTGAGGAATAACAGAGTTGTGAAAAGAATAGAAATAATAACAAATATTGGTTTAACTCTTATTGTGATAGAGCACATAGAATATTCACAGGAAATAAATATACATTATTTTAGTTATACATAAGTAATACACAAGAGAACTCGACTGTAGTGCTTTGGTTCGAACACTATAACGCTATTGACCATTTGTAACCCCTCTTTGAGAGCAATGTAAACATATAGATAGACAATACTTTAGGGAATCATTTGAATGTGTCTCGGGAGGGGGCAGAGTTCAGCAGTGTGGAGGCATGATGACTGCCGGGAGCTGTCCACCCAGAGCGGGGTGCTGAACCACAGGGCGGCCGGGACAGACACGAGTCCGGGAGCAGGTCCTCGACCTCCCGCTTCAGCTTCACCCGCCTGTTCTGGAACTAGGTTTTCACCTGGGGAATACATACGCTCATTATAATAATAGTGAATAAGACAATCAGGAGGACACTCAACAAATCAAGTATACAGAACTACATAACTATTCAGCAGTGGTGGAAGAAGTACTCAGATATTTGTACTAAAGTAAACATTATAATACCACAGTATATCATTAATCTGTATGTAAAAGCTTGGCATCATATGTTATTTATATATTATACTCCCAGGGATTTGATCACATAATATTCATCATTCATTCATTTCAATACAAAATACCTGCAAAGTAACTAATCTTGTTAAATAAATGTGATGAGCAAAAAGCATATTTTCTTCCAAATTGCAGTGGAGTAAAAGCACAAAGTATATTATTATAGTAATATATATTACATTGAAAGACTCAAGTAAAGTACAGTAACTAAAAAGTAAAACATTTACTTAAATACATGTGAGTATACTTAATAACTTCCCACATACACTACACTTTATAGAGCATTTCCATTGTATTAACTTGACTTCACTGCTAGAACATTTCAAAGAGAATTCATTTCATTGCATTATTTGATGTCTTATTATATAGGTAATAAGTGAAAATCACAAGAGAAAGCTGCACAATAAATGTTATTTTTGCATTCATAATATTCAATAGATGTGTATTATTCTGTAATGGGCTGTTTTTGTGCCAAAACAATAAACAATATATGTAATGCAGGACATGTCATTTTTTTCTGCCGTGTGATATTCATACCAGAGTGACTGAACACACCAGGAGCCACAGAATGTACTTTGAAGTTCCTTCACATGGGACACTACTTTTGAGGGAACTGTCCTAATTGTTTGGCGAAGACCCCCCCAGCGGTCAAATCCACCTGAGTTTCGGGGATGTGCTGCCTGACCCCCCTCCTCTGCATAGACCCCAGGCCCCTGTCCCTGCTGATCTGCCCGCAGCTGAACTTGGTCCTCACCTCCGCAGCTGCTGGGCGGCTTCCCCCTCGCTGTCATCTGAAGTGCACCCGCAACTGTCAGCTGTAGGGAGGACAGGGAGCTTCAATAACTTGAAACACAAAGACATGTCGGTGCACACTCGATCAGCGTCTCACTGTTGGGAGAAGTCGGGGAATACTGCTTCTTCGTAAATTGCACAATTTCGCTATGGACTTTTGAATGGAGCACCGCATCCTCATAATAACCTTTGGAGAGCCATTGCACAGAGAGGGTTTCCATGTTGTGGTCTCACGGTGTGTTTGTGTTGATGCCTCTTGTGTCACTCACTTAAAGAAGGGGCACACGTATTTATTTGCATCTGCAAAGGCCTCTCAGCGGAACGATAGGAACTTGATGGTGGGTGTAATTGGGGTTAATGGAGGCCGGGCTGTGGGATTTCGCACCTCCTGCTGGCTCCGGCGCCACTGAGTCTGAGTATCAGTTACCTGACAGAAGTGATCTCTGCATGAAGTAAGGCCGGGTGATATCCGCTATGAATACAGGGCTGTTAACTAAAATACCAGATTGTAGCCCGATTTAAGACCTCTTTCAAGTGGGCTTTCAGTCCTGCTGTGCCATTGGCCAATCACACTCAGACTTTCAAATATTCCCTGTTGCATAACATGTCTTATCAGCCGTAGTGACCAAGAAATGACATATAGACAGAGCCTTATCCGTCGCTGCCCCCCCCCCCCCCTTACTACTACTTCATTATTGCCATTCACTGTTTGCAAGGATCATAGTGTATTATAGTTCCCATAGTTTTGATATATAATAATCATTTAATGATTACATTACAATAATGCAATAATCACTGTCATAAAGCTGGTTATAAGTCACTAGGATAGGTCATTCATTGCTTTAATTAAAATAACTAAATTATAATCATTATAAAGCAGTATAACAGTTAAAATGATCTGTAACAGAGCAACAGTAATATTTACTAATGCCTATAATCTAGATGCATCAGGTACGTCTATATTGCTGTCCACATCTGTGTGTGATTGACATGCTGGCTGTCCAATCAGTGATGAGTCTCCCAGCCGCAGACAGCTGTCTGTCTGAGGAGAAGCAGGATGGTGATGAAGCTTTTGTTATGTGTGACTGCATCAGAAAGTGAGAAGGTTCCCTTTGATCTGTGTTGACCTGTTGACTGACACATTTGCTGAAAGGCCCCGGGGCCCCTTCAGCCCCCACACAACAGGTAACCTGAGAACGATGAGGATTATATTGTTATCAAATAAATAATTTACAGCAAAACTGAATCAATGCAATATGTCAGACTATGACCCTCATCCCAAAGACACTATACATCCTAAAACCTTCCTCATATCCCAGACTGTGAAGCGCACACTCCTCAGCTTGTTCTGGGATTTCAGATTCCATCTACTCCATTGTTGGGGGAATGTTTTTGTTACAGCAGCATGTCATGCATTGCACATGGTTTCAAATTAAACCTTTAAAATAAAATAGAAAAAACAATTGCTCCTGAGACCCAGAAAGAAAAAGGTTTCAAATGTCCTTTTTTTTTTAGATCACAGAAGTCTTTAGGGTGTTATTAGCATAATGACTAACAACAACTACAAATATATATTTTAGTTTTAGTTGTATTGTGTTTCCTCTGTAGAGGGCATCAGGTGTTAGTTATGTGAAGTATACAAACAACATTAACATACAATACATTTAGACAACATGAGAGCACAACAACTCAATGCAACAAATACTGAGCCCTCTTTGTAGTACTCCATCCTTTTTTGAAATGGAGAGATACATCTGACACTTGAGGCACTCCATTTGTGTCCCGTAAAATGGGGGTAAATAAAAAGTGAGCAAATCCCCATGTCCTCCTCACTCAGAGGACATTCATAATAACATTTAGTTTTAGGTCAAATCATTATTACACTGCTCTGAAAACTCACTACACTAACTCCTAAGATGTTCCCTTACTATAATTAATTAAAATATTGAACTCACAACACTGGTAATTACAAAATTACAAACGTACCATTTCTCTTTCTATAAATAGTGCTTGTGTTGATGGACGCCATTTTGAAATACAATGAGATTATCTTTTTCAAAGCCACACCCCCACATAGGTCACATGTCTGAAAAGCCCAGGATGTCCTCTGTAGAGTACACTTGGACTTAATGCTGTGGCATGTATAACCTCATAGTTATGGACCAAAACCAAATGTGCTCCACAGAGGACAACAATGAATGGGTCTCAGGAGGATGAACACATATCAACAGCAGAAACATGACCTGTATTTACTGTAATAGGCAATGTCAATAATGAGTGAATATGCACTATATTAGACCGACATGGTGCACTTGCATATTTTGTTTTTCAGAGACATTTCTTTTAAACTTTAGTATTTGCTGCTATACTCTTTCCCATTTAAAATCTGATTTACTCCACATATTTTATTTATTTTTTGGTGTATTGCTTATAATTTATTCTTTAACATATGTTCTCACTTTTTACAACTTCATTCTTTTTACTAGTAATGCACTTAAGCAAATTAAAAGATAAGTTATACTTTACGGATCCCAAATTGGGAAATTGTTCGGAGACTAGCTTTGCTCATGAATTGAAAATAAGAATAAACGAACAGTAAATGCATTATTAGCAATAGAAGGATCTAGCTTTACAGTGCGCACAGAGCAACTACATTATAATGAACTTACCTGCTAGTAAACATGATATATGCAGTATAAAGTGTGAGGTATGGGTAAAGTAGGCATACACATTTAATTTAACTTCAAACTTTTTAAATATTTGTATATTGTATACAACTTAGTTCCTTTTGTTGTAGCAGTATTATCCACCAAAGCAAATTCCTTGGCAATAAATGGGTCACCCAGGATGTGATTGGACTGTAAAAAGGGGGACAATGCCCCTTCAGCCACTGAGTGTAAATACACATGAATATTACCTTTATTATCTCTAGTGTCTCCAAACCTCATCACACAATCAAGTTCTAACCCCAGGCCTCAGACTTCAAACCACAAATGAGATTATGTGGCCACACAAAGACCCAGACTCAGTGGAGCCAGGCCGAAGGGTGGGTGGGGGTCCCTGCTGTAAGTGTAAACTCACCAATGAACAGCTTAATTGGGACTAATTGTTGACCATGATCTCCCGTTAGCTGGCGTTTGAAGTGCAGATATCGGGACAAACAAGGCGCATTGAGGAGAGCATTTGGTCAGCCTTTGTTGACAGGTAAAGGGGGGGGGGGGGGGGCGGGGATACCACAATGTCTGTATGGGACGCGCAAGGACAATTTAATGTGGACTCTCGTGATTTCATTGATAATGATTTGTTTGACTGGGCTTTGATATACTGAGAGATCCTTACAATGAGTTGTGATAGCATTAATGGACAACTCCCGTTTTTATCAGATCCCTTTCTTCCAACCTCCTCCTACTTTAAGATGAAATGCAGGATGATCTATTCATGGAGAACTAATCCTGCAATAAAGATAATATCATCAGCTTTATCTCCACATTTGTTCTTGTTATGTATGCAAAGCACAGAAAGTCAGAGCCAGGGATTAGAAGATACACTTTTTTTAATTCAATGATAAATATACTTTTTATGTAAATTATATACAACTCTGATATAACATAATAATAATACAAATCACACATCAAATACTCTGGATTGCACGGGATTGTAAGTGTTTCGATTGGAAAAGTCTCTGGTTGTAAATTCTTCAGTAGTAATGAGGGTTGTGGATCATGACGTGAGGAGGGCGCATCTGCTGCTGGAGGACCAGCTGCGGGACCGTGAGCGGGTAGAAGGCCGGGCCGGTGGCCGGGAAGTGGGGTCGCTGTCCGGCCATGCTGTGGTACTGAACCGGGGGCAGACGCTGGAATATCACCGGGGAGATTTGGGGAGCCAGATAGTCCTGCACCTCCCGCTTGAGCTTCATTCTCCTGTTCTGAAACCAGGTTCGTACCTAAGAGAAGGCAAGGATACAGTTAGTCTCTAAACAAAAAACAATAAAGGAAAAAAATAAGGAACATGGCATTCTTTTGGTATTATTGTTGGTTTATCTTCTTACCTGAGTTTCTGTGAGGTTGAGCTTCTGTGCTGTTTTCACCCTCTCTCCAGCATCAAGGTATTTGTGCTGGTTGAAGATTTTCTCCAGTTTGTTGATCTGCTCGGGGGTGAATTTGGTGCGCACTCGGCGCTGCGCTGCGTCTTTCTCCGCATCACTGCCATCATCCACAGAGAGACACTCAGAGGAAGCCGCCTCGCTCTCATACCCGGAGGAATACCCGCTGGTTTCTGAAACTGAAGGAAGGAACAGCTGGTTATACACCATTCTAGTGCGCAAAGCTTGACATTTTTTCTTTTAAATCAAAGAAATGCAGGCTGCCATGAGTAGTGAACTTACTTGGTGAGGTGCAACTTGTTGGATGGAAAGGTGAGCACAGGTTGGCGTCCTGCCCGCTGCTCTCTACTGATTCAACGGGCTTAGTGGCCCTGGGTTTTGGCTGCAGGTAACCCTTGCCAAAAGTCGGCGGACAGGGCTGTACCATGCAGGGGATGTGAGGTCTGCAGGCCGGGGCAGCATCCTCCGTCACCGCGGTGTGTTCGTGGCTCTGGGCCAGCCAGTCCACTGAAAAGTATTTCACCATGTTGCTGCTCAGTGACCTGTTAATCCACCGAATGTCAAAGGGAGAGTGTGATGCCAGCTCCTGGCCAGAGGCAGCTTTTATAGGGCCCCGGCCCTCGCCCACATTTGCATATGTAGAGGCCCTTGTTAACGCCTGATCGATCCCGATGATTAGGGCTTAATGGCTCGTTATTGAAGTCTTTACATATCCTGTGAGTGTGAAGACCTGGCGCCGCCGAGTCTGTGAGAACCCTGAGCTCATACATTTGTCCGCCGCGACTGAAACCAGCGGCGGGAGGAACAGCTGGCTCCTGCAGAGGTGGAGACGCGCTTTCATGTTTCTGCTGCTGCATACAGTAGCCCGGGAGAGGTGTCAAAGCCATAGGCCTGGCTCAGTTACTGCTAACATTTGAAACACTAACTGAATTTCTTCCTCACTGATCTAGTGTCCCCATATGCGCAACATTTGAGAAAGAAATGCATCTTAGAAATATTAGATGGAAAGTGTATAGCCTACATCTAATGGGAAACATCCCTTATGTTATCTGAGACCAAGAAGAGTTCAGTCAATAGTTTTGCACATCTCTTTTAAAGCCAATATCTGAGCAGCAAGTCTCCAAATAGTGTCCATACTTGTAAAACACAACAATCAATTGTAATAACATTAAAGCTCCCATGTCATGGCCATTTCTACTGATCATAATTCCATTGTTGAGGTCTACTAAAGATTTACATTGTGCAATTTTCCAAAATCACATTGGTTTCTCATACAGCATCTCTATAATGTGTATTCACTCTCTGTCCTAAACGGCTTGTTGGAGCCCCCCCCCCCCTGTGAGCCCACAGTTTCGCGTGATTAAGATTTTAGGAATAATATAACAAATAATAATGTATGAGTATTGTAAAAAAATAGGCATAGTTCCACTTTAAGTATAGGATAACATTTGGAGGTACTTGTAGAGTATATCCATGTTATGCTAATCTAACTTATAATTAACTACATTTTAATACCTCATTTTGTACTCTCACTTGGTTATGACTTTGCACAAATCCTAGTTTCTGATTTGGTGCATACCTCGACCATCTGCAGCATCTGCATTGAATACATCAGTAACATGTGTCCAACCCTATTATCATTGTGTCCGTGACTGGGTTATGTGCATGGTTTCCGTTTTGGATGCGCATGGTGTTGCCAATACTTCTGTACTTTTGATTAAATTAAGCACTTTTAATTGAGTATTGTTGAAGAGTGTCTTTTTCTGTACAATAAAGAGGGGGAAATCACGCAATGACTTATTTAAGAAAAGAAAAGACATGGACACTGCAATTTGACTTTTGATTATTGCCACTTGTGCTAATGTTTTTATCATGGCTTGAAAGTGTTATGTTTAAGCACCTAATAATAGTGATCCAGGTATTACACATGGGATATGTGGGGAATGATACATCGCAGCTCTATACTTTGGGGTGGGGGGCAGTCCTTGATGGTTGGTATTGACATGTCCTCTGATCCCCCGGTGAGTGGTGGCGCCGGCGAACCGAGAGCCAGCGTTTGGCACAGGCGCTTCAAACATTGCAGATCAAAGGTATTACAGGAGCAACACAATTACTGCTGATTGTCGAGCCGTTCACATGTAAATATGCTAAACAAGCCACGAGGAAGCTGCTGGATGAGTGAGAGGGGGGGGGGGGGGGGGGGGGGGGGTGCAAACAAGCCCATAGAGGGATTTGGTAATCCTTAAATTGACCGCATCAAACACCAAAGGCTGCAGATATAAGGAATGAAATAGGCCTATAGTAAAAGTAAAAAGCACAGTGCTGCTATTCCTATGATGGCTGACAATCAGTGGCCATCGGGACGTTCGGGACGAATCCCACTAGGTCCACCGTTTCCCCGCAGCGAGGCTCCCCCCCCCCGTTGATAGTTCACGGGCTGGGCTGGGTGAGATTCCCGGGTTGATTTGTAGTCCCAACCCGCCCCTGCTGACAGTATAGGGGAGGTCCGGGTTAAAGTAACGTGGGACGAAAGTAACGAGGAGATTTCCTCCGAGAATTTCTCACGCATAACTCCAGTGGATGAGATAAATGACGTAATGTGCTTTCAATTGCATTTTACCAAAGTTTGTCAGATTTTATTTTGGGTCTGCACACCAAAATAATGTTGTGTTTATGAAAAATGTGCATTTATTTACGATTAAACCCATCCTGAAAAAAAGTAATGCGAGGCTAACAATATTATTATAACTAGGCCTACATACACTTTTGAATGACATGCCAACATTATTGTCAGATTTAAATTGTTTTAATACATACATACATACATACATACATACATACATACCATAACTAATTCTAACATAACATTCGGTCACTTCCACGTCCTCCCCCTGTGTTCATTTCGTACTTTATGAGGGGTCAACCGGCTTCCATTCAAACTCAATATTATTTCTATATTCGACAAAATAGCAACTTGTGTTGGCAGAACACACACGTGACATCATCACAATAATACAAATGGAAATTTAAATCTTGGATTCTAATGAATTAATCTTTAATCACCTCATACATTGTAATACAGTAATTTAACTTGTATAATAAGTGGGCAGCTATAGGAGTCTGATGCATTGCTCAAGGGAATTTGGGTGGTAGCCTACGCAGGAGGTGAACTCTCAAAGCGACTTAAACACTCCATCCATTCTGACAGGGGTTATTCTACATTCTAGGTCTCAGAAAACCTTTTACCACCAGACAGAGTCGGACCTGTTTTTATTTTGCAGCCCCCCCCCCCCCTGAGAGATCCCCCCATGCAGCAGCTCAGGGACAATGGCACTAAACTGATCGTTTAGTTATATGACAGAGCAGATAAGGGCCGGCCCGCTGGTCTCTTTATCGGGGATCTGTGTCATGTGCTCCGGCCTCGAGCTCTTTATCTGCGGGCTTTGAAGAAGCGCCCCGATGCTTCAGATAATAACAGCGTCACACTGCGCCCATTTCCTCCGCTCTGCTCTGTCTGTCCAGGAGAGACTGAGGGACTGTATTCTAATTCCTGCTGCCCAAGAGCACTGGGTGAAGGCAATTATCCAACACATTATCCCATATGTTTTGTGCTGTTTGCAAGCAGGCTTGGGAATGTTTACAGTAGGCTACATATTACCATTGTAAATATGAAACGTTTTCTGAAATCGTATTACTCAAATGAGGCATTCTTTTAGATTTAATTATTTTTACTATACCTTGGATGTGTGCATTTTTATTCTATTAATGTTTGCTTGCCTCTTTATTAAACATGTTCCTCTATTAATATCATGTGTCTTTGGAATCCCCAATGCTTTTTATAAGTTTGATTGACCTCTTGTACTTTTATCAGTAGTTGTATTAGTTTATTTGTTGGTGTGTATAACCCCTGTCTGCTTTAAATATCAAACTAGTGGATTCTAATTTACAATGCACATGAAATTAACAGTTTTACGTATCTTTTGTCCTTTAAAAAAACGTATCTGTTATGGTGCATCTTGAATGGCATGGTTAGAGCTTTTTTATATCTAAAATCGAATAGCTTTCAGATAAATTGAGAAAAAAGTACAGTATTTTATTCGCCTTGTGAAACAGATGTATAAATAAGCATGAACTCAAAATCTTCAAGTAAAGTGCATGTAGTCGTCTCATTATTTGAGGTAATGTGCACAGGTGCAATACTGCTGCAGGTCAAGCATGCTTAATTATGTTCATACTGTTGCATTTCTTCTGTTGCCTTTGCCTGTACATTTGCCAGTATGCAGAAACAGAGCTGTGGACTCACTGTAGTTCAAACTTTTGACTTGAAGTCCAAAGGGAATAACAGATTACATGTAACAGGATTAATCAGGATACAAAAAAATGTAACTGCATGTATTCCCCCTACAGTAACACAAAAAAAAGGAAATCAGATTACTGGTACATTTGAAAAATGTGAGGATTACTAGCAGGATTACAATGTTAGTAAAAACTAAAAAGAGCATATAGTGTTTGTTGTAAAAGGTTCAGATGTTCTCTCTTCTCTGTAAACTGTGCTGTTCTGATAGGCTAATACTTTAAGTGTGAATCTATAAGGCAGCTTTTCCTATTAATAAAATCATTTCTGATTACATTGGTTACATTGTTCTGTTGTTTTACATAATACACTTAGATTAGGTTAGTGATTACATTTTATTTTTTACAGGTAACAAGTTATTGTAACAGAATAATTGTTTTAAAGTAACCCACCCTGCCCTGCTCATCGCCCAAATATCAACGTAATTAAAAAAGTTTGCCCCAAACCAATGAATCTCCTTTAATTTCCCTAATTATCGATAGCCATCCCAAGCAAGTCAACAGGGAATGTCCCAGATACGACTTGCTAGAACCAATCAACGGCATCCAAACATGTTGCAAGACCAAACCTTGAAGATCTCATGATGCATTACTGAGAGACATCTACAAATACTTTGCAGTGGTGAGAAGACAAATAAAGACAGGGTGAAATTGGCGAAGAGAGCATCAGGACTTTTTTCTCAAAAACTTGGGCCTTTGTACTTGAGTGCAATTACAAAATGTGTCTTGTGACTTGAAAAACAATGACTTGGTCCCGTAGGCAGCACTACTCCTCCTATATCACGAAAGAAGCCTGTTTTCAGTTATGTTATTGGAGTTTTATAAAAGTTTGTTCCAAGGAGGTTTCATAATTTGAACGCAATATCACAGGAACAGTATGACAAAGCAGTGTGCATGTATTTGTCTATTTAGAAAAAAGAAAAGAATTGTCCTTAAAGGGGCCCTGTTCTGCTTATTGGAGTTTTCCCTAGTGTGTTCTAGGTTTGTGTGCATGTAAACGGTCTGCAAAGGATAAAGTCCCTGAGACAGAGGGTGAAAAGAGGTGCTGCAGCACAGGCATTATGAGAACAATAAAGAGCTTATTGAACATTAAAGCTTGGAGACATGTCATAGAGGCACAAAGTAATAAAGGTATTAACCTGAAATGAGCAAAATAGGGCCCCTTTAACACTTTACAAATCATTTGCATCTGTGCAAGGCATAGGAGAGAGACATTGAGAAAGCAAAGCCAAAAGGCAAAATAAAACGTAATGTCCGAATGTTAACAAGGGTCCTTAGGCGCTTTCACACCGCAGTACTTATCCCACAAAGGCTCATCAGAACTTAGTTCATGAGAACTCTTTAGTTCTCAGGAACTAAGTACAGATCACGTTCACACCAGAATAAGTCCCTGAGGAAGGATTAGGCAAATGAAGCCGCTGACGTCACTTCTTCTTCTTCTGCTTTGGGTTTACTGGCAGGCCGCAAACCACTTCACGGCGTATACTGCCACCCGGAGTCCCCGGAGTTGGGGACTGGCTTCAGTAGAAGCTGCTGGGAGTCCCAGCAGCTTCTACTGAAGCTAAATCGCCAGAATCGCAGACACCTCCTCATCACTCCACCGCTCCCATGTTTTCTTTTGTGTTGCCATAAGTTAGTCTCTCTGCGTTTCTGCGCGGGGCTAATGCTAATGCTAATGCTAATGCTATATCGGAACTAAAGTGGGAAAAGTACTACGGTGTGAAAGTGCCTCGTCATCAGATTTTGTATTCTGGCTTAAAATATGATGTGACTATCTCACCAAAACAAATCCTCCAGGCATAATTTAGAGGAAGAAATGCCAGAAATATCACAATGAAGTCATTACATGCTCTTCTATCATGGATACCGTCGGACAATAATACACTTTGGCAACAAAGGGCATATCAAATGTCCTTTATTTGGCTAAATGAACACATTGAAAAAGAGAAAGAGAGCAGGCAGAAACCTATAAAAATAGACTGAACATCATTCCTTACATTCTGCACATAGGTTTCTCTGTAATAGTATACCATACTGTCAAACACATCTAGCTTCTGACTTTAAAATGCAAATATTTCACATTGTTCTCAGATTCATTTATCAATATAAATCTTATTTAATAAATGATTTGTAAACAAACTATGCATCATAGGTTAAGCAAAAATAAATGATCAATAAACCGTTCATTACATTTAATACAATATTAAGAGTAGTTTTACAAATAACATGAATGTGAGCAACATCAAATTGATTGTATTATTAACCCCCCTCCCATTCTGTCCCCTTTATATATGTCTCTGCTGGAAAAACACATTCCCAGAACTGCTACATATATAAAGTCAAATGTAGGAATACGCAACTCAAAGGCACAATTTCAGCTAAAAATAATGAAAATAACATTTAAACATAGACAGAGAAGTGGACTTCAGGGTTCTTACGGTCATTAAAAACCTGGAAATGTCATGGAAATTCAAAATGCTAATTCCAGGCCCTGGAAAAGTTATGGAAAACAATATTTTTCCCAAAGTTTTGGAAAAGTCATGGAAATGTAACTAAAGTTGCATCAAATATAATTTATATTTTAGCTAATCGCAGAAATAGTAATACTATAATGATAATAAATACTGTATCGTCTAGTAATGAAACGTAAAATGGCTTTTAACTGACGAGGTGTTTTGCTGGTGAGAGATTTGAGTTGCTTTAGCGTGTAGAAGCTGGTAAGCCTATTGGATTTGTTTTAGATAGGCACAACATGTTTCAGACCTTATTTTCCTGTTCCATGTTAAAATAAAGCATTTTCAGTGGTACCGCTGAGAGAGTAATTTTTTTGGTTATGGAAAACTAGGTAAAGGTCATGGAGAAGTCATGGAAAAGTCATTGAAAATCATTGGTGAAAAAGTGTATGAACCCTGGGTCCATCGGTTTAGGAAGTGTCATTTTGAAGTCTTCAGTTTGGCATTTTGGCTGCTGCCATGCTTTTTAAGCAACCATCATGTTACAATGAACTTGAATAAACTGCAAACACAATCAAAAGGGTTAAGGTTATCTGATGAAGAAGAAACAAACCACCCAAAGCAGACAACACCTGTTACTCAAAAGGTAGCCCCACCCTAAAGCTATATATTTGACTCTTATATTTTACCCTAAATTAGATCATGCTTTGCAGCTAGAAAGCTTGCTAGCCATGAAGACCATCCACTCTCAAGAAAAATGACAACGAGGTAAAAAATATAGAGAAGTAGAGTCATATTTTCATAGACTTCTATACAATCAGACTCTTTTTGCAATAAAGTCTTGCCTGCTTTCCATAAGGAACAATGCAGGTGAAAAGCACCAATGTGAAACGCACTGTCATGCCATAGGAAGAGTCAAGGGATTTTGAATTATTCTCAAGGGACTGTTAATAGACATCTATCAAATAGTTGAGACATTTGAGTCTGGACCAAAGTGTCTTCTTGGGTCAGTTGATTATTTCATTTAGTGGTGCATATTCCTAAACCAAGTTACAATTGATATTATAACCATGATACACCGTGAGGCTGTGTTTTGGGGGCCCTGGGGGTCTCAGCCATGGTGCCTTCTTTGCACATGTTGGTATTCTAGCCTCCATGTTGGACATGCAGTTTGCAATGCTGCCATGCTCTGTGTATGAAGCCTTTAAAGCAAAAAATAATGATTAAAAAAGTACAATATATTAGCTGAGAAAGAATCAAACAATTACGGAAGAAATGCGGAAGAAAAATGCTGGAATCAGAACACATTTCTAAAGGTTTACATGTGTAGTCTTACAAATAAAGTTGTCTCAACTGACATATTGACTTATTACAAAGCTAAGTTGTATACTCGATTCTGATTCAATTGGGACATACCAGAGGTGGTTCATTCTCGCTAACAGACCATTGCTAAGGAGAATCAAGGGAGATACTATGTGCACATTGTGCAGTCAAATCATTCCGCAGAAATCATCTGTGGACAACCAACATTCGTTTCCTCCATCAGAGAAACACCATGGAACACTTTTTGAATATTCATTTTGATATTTGTGGAGAGCCCAACACTTTGGATTCATGATGGCTGAACGGTCCCCAGTGAAGAAAATAAAAAGAGCGCAAGAGACCTGGACGTCAGAGAAATCAACAGACAGGAAGTAAACACTAACGGGAACAGCAGAAGAAGACAGACAGGAAGTAATCACTAAAGAGAACTTCATCCAAACAGACATGGATGATCATTTTTAAATCAAGAAAACCATTTAAAATCTAAATTGCGGGTCAAGTCGTTGGTTTATTAAGTATGTTGCTGTGTAATACTTTTTCATTAATGACTGGTCCGCTGCACATTATCCCTTACTTAAGTTAAGGTTCTTTTGACAGATACATTGTATATGACAGCAGTTTCTAAGTCCACAAGGTTCTGCTGCCAGGACAACAGAGGCCTCTGAGGGTCGGGGCCCTGGCTTGGGGCCTCAGTCAGGAGGTGTTGACCTGGTGCCTGGCACTGGGCCTGGGGCAGGGCTCATTGGAAGGTGGCCTTCACCCTCCTCAGCGTGTTCTGGATCTTCCGTGCTTGTCGCTCGCTGGACTGCCGGAAGTTGGCGTCGTTGTCGGCGGCCAAGAGGTGGGGGTCAGAGGTGGAGAGGCGGGCCATGCGGCGCCGAAGGTAGGCCTGCAGGTCTTGGTCCGGGCTGTAGGGGTACACCGCCTCCTGGAAGGCGTGGACCTGGCTCACAACCTTAGCTATGCTCCTTCAGCCAAGGACGGGTGGATGAAGAGGGAATAAAGAACAGAAACATGAAATGGGATTTTATCTAGGTGCAAATTACACTCAAGTTTCCCTCCTGGCAGCATCTGCTTTCTCTGTGACCTGATTTGGAGCCAACCCTTGGTCCACAGGAGCCAGCTGTGTTCCTGCCCCCCCCCTGCTCGTACCCCCTGACCCCAGCATCTGGCTGCAGCCCATCTCAGCATCTGGACCCAAACCTCTTTTCCAATCAAACCCCATCCCACGGGCGCCATCTGGTGCAACACTGGCACCCCTACCAACAACCCCAATCCAACAGCTGTGCCATTACCATCCATCCGCCACTTGTTGTGACCTCAGCATCTGGTCGGCCATATTGGATTGAAGGAGAAGGACACAGGAAAATGTGTCCTCATACAGTGAGCTGGCCGACTTAGAGAGAGATGGATTTTTGGAATGTGGGAAGAGAGCTACCTTTCCAGTTAACTGTTAATATAGTGCATCACTGAGAGGTACTGTATATCAGGATTAATGTGGAGCAGATGATTTAAAACGAAATGTTTTGCATGGCTGTTTGATGAGAGGTTCATTTGTATTCTCTGGGTCAGTTTTACAGTTGTATACTGTAAACACTTCTGTTATCAGCCTAATCAGAGGGACTACAGTGCAAATGAAATTCATGTTAATGTCCTCACAGTGCCCGAGAAATTCTGCTGTGTGTAAATGTGTCCATTTATATTATGTTGTAAAGCGACTTTGAGTCCTACAAAAGCGCTATAAATATATAATGTATTCAATAGTATTATATTATATGTATTATATGTCCATATATGTGTTTTCCAATTTAACAGAATGTAGTCAGGCTTACAGTAACAGATTACATGTAACAAGATGACTTAATCAGGGTACCAAACTGTATTCCCTTAAGAGTGACAGTAAAAAAAAGTGTAATCAGATTACTGGTACATTTAAAAAAAGAAAAGGGAGATTGCTAGTAGAACTACAATGTTACAATACATCTTAAATTAAAGCTCAATATATTATAGATGGACGTACTGCCTGAATTTTATTTTTGGTTTATATTCCGGCTACTTTCAATCTTCTTTATTTTAAATACAGCTCTGGAAAAAATGAAGCGACCACTGCAGCATTATCATTTTCACAAGTTAAATGAATTTTTTTTAATTTAATTTGATAAACCACTGATCAGTGGCGAGCCGCCACTTTTTTCATTAGTTTTACCAAAATAACTTGATTTAATTGTATTTAAAATAACATTTCCAAAGAAATAAATCCTTTGAATCTGCCTGTTCAGTTTCTGTTTGAATGTGAAGGGTTAAATGCCGTCTCTGCGAGTTACTGTGAAGACGGGAGAGCTTGTTGGTCCCTCTCTACATTCACAGAGGGCCCGCTATAGTAACTCAATGAGAGAGTAATGTCAAATGACAGTACAATTGACCAATCATATCTTCCCTCTAAATGGGTGGGCTTTATTTTCGCGGACTTTATGACAAGTTCCGCCCGCTGTGAGGTCTATGCAAGTGGTGCAGTGACGCGTCCTAAAACCCGGAAGTAAGCTGCGCTCGGATTCCCTCGACAGAAAGAAATGGGATTTCTTCATAGGATTTTGGAAAATAGCTGGAAATAAGGTCTGTGGAAAACGAACCTGTTAGATAAATGCACATTTTGTTCAGCCGGATAATATCCACATGTCTACCCTACTTTTATCATTTTCGAATCATAAATCTAATCGATAGATTTATGATCGATAGATGTATGATTAGCATAAGTTCGTTCATGATGGCTCACTTCAGTGATAGTGATGACATCGTTGCGAAATTATTAACCGAGTCATTTTCAAGATTGAGTTACAATGATAAACTGGAGTGGCAAAGGATCAGCTGAATGACCCACCATCAAGTGCTTCATCCAAAAGGACAGGAGGATGGACTTTGTGTTTCAGTGATTTGATCATCAAAGGTAGGCCTAAGTCATTTTCAATGTGTGCCGCCGTGCCGACTTCATTCATTTGTAATTGTTACTTGGCTGTGGGTGCCCTGTCGTGATAGGTGTTTATATAAATGGTGTTGTTCTGTGTGGTAGAGGGTCGCTGTCATTGATGCGTTTTGCACCCCGGGCCGCTGTTTTGATATTCCGCTGAAGTATACGCTGAGACTTCTTTTTTTTCGAGGGAAGGGGCGGGGTCAGAGGGCCTAGGTATAAAAGTCACGGCTCGCCACTGCCAATGCTAACATTTCTCTGTGTAGGAATTCAACAGACACTGGAATGGAATGGCTTCCATACAAGTGGGGATTGAGATTTAAAAACAATTTGGTGTGGTCTCTTATTTTTTTTCAGAGCTGTATCTTTGAAAATAGTTAAACACCTGATTTAGTAGGGCCAATAGCAGATGTGCACAAGAGGCTGACCCCCCTCACCTGAGCTTGGTCCACTTGTAGGCCCCAGTAGTGAGGGTGAAGGCTCCGATCTCCTGCTGCTGCACGTGCATGGCCAGGATGTGCGCTGACGGCAGGGTGGGCCTCCTCCTTGTGTGCTCCCCCCCCATCAGACACAGGTCGTCGCTCTTCAGGAACACCTGAGGACAGAGACATTTATCTGCACAGTCAATATGGAGATAGATTTATCCCAATATCATTTGTCTGAACAACAATCCGCTCTCTGCAGTGTGACTGGACGCTTGGTGCAGGGCCGTAGCTAAGTATTTGAGGAGCCTAAGATAATATTTCAAATGATTCCCTTTTAGTCAATCTATTGTTTTCTTCAATGCTTTGAGAAGCTTGTGGACATAGATGAGAGCAGCGCTACGTCACTTCCTGGTGGAATTAAGGCCTGTCCACTTTCCCGTGAAAACAAGGCATCTATAGTCAATAGTTTCTTCACGCCTAAAAGCTGCTGTGTTGTATATTGCACCTCAAATAACAAACACATCCATTTATTGACTTCCTCTACAAAAAAAGGACAGTAATCGAAACAATGTAATTCAGAAATCCTAGTTTAAGTGTTGGTCTGCAATAGGGGGTCAATGTGAAAGTACCCAGATGTATTGCTCTCATCTATAGTAGCAAACACAAAGTTACACAGCTGAGGGGGCAACGCTCTATAGTGAGGGGCCAATGTTGTACTATTTACTTCACTACATTTAGTCCTTTAGTTTACGTTCTGATCCTTTGAGCTTTTACCTCTCCTCGCTGCCCTCTCTTCCCGAGCCGAGGCAAACGGCCTTGGGAGAGCTTTTTATCTTTCCAGTATGATAAGACAGACCCTTTCTCTGTGCTTGGGCTTCAACCACAGCTGTGTCTAGATATGACTATAAAACAATGTTTTCCTCAGACAATAACAGGACAGTTTGACTCGCACGGGACAACACTTGCAAAGTCTTGTAGAATATTGCTGATTTTGCCCATAGGAGTGGTTAAAGGGGCCCCTATTCTGCTCCTTTTCAGGTTCACGTTTCTATGTAGTGTCTCTTCTGTGACATGTCTCCATGTTACATGTTCAAAAAGCTCTGTATTGTTCTCACACTGCCTGTGCTGCAGCACCTCTTTTCACCCTCTGTCTGAAACCAGAGCCCAGTCTGCTCTGATTAGTTAACCTGGCCGGCCCTGTTGTGATTGGTCGAATGTACGTCGCTTTGGATAAAAGCGTCAGCTAAATGCAATGTAATGTAATGTAATGTCTGAAACCAGACTTTGATTGGTTAGCTGGCCGGCTCTGTTGTGATTGGTCAGCCGCTTAGAGATGTAACACTCGCGCTTCTATTGGCTAGCGCTCCAACATTGTATGTGATAAGAGTTTAAGGCGCGGGACATCTCCAAGCAGTTGGCCAATCACATCAGAGCCAGCCAGCTAACCAATCAGAGCAGACTGGGCTCTGGTTTCAGACAGAGGGTGAAAAGAGGTGCTGCAGCACAGGCAGTATGAGAACAATAAAGAGCTTTTTGAACATTAAAGCATGGAGACATGTCCCAGAAGAGACACAAAAAAATAATATGAAAAAATATGAACCTGAAAATGAGCAGAATATATATTCATATCAAACCTGAGTTCTTCCTCCACCTCTGGTAGTTTGATGCATCAGGTTCTGTTGGGGCTAGCTTTCAGCAGCAGAGCAGCTCGAGGAGGAGCTGTTTTTCTATTGGTTTGTTTGCCCTGCAGCCAAGTTTCACAATGTGTGACCAGCCTAGCCTTCGGTTACAAACAACATATGTGTGTGCTTGCCAAAACACACCTACACACACACCTGCACAGCTCGTAGCTCCTCCAGGATCTCACACACCTTGGAAGACAGATGTTTCCAAGCCTGTTGGCAAGAGAGGAGAACGTTTTATTTCTAAAAGAAACACTTATTATAAGCTGGATTCAACACAACAGATGAGTCAATGAATGTAACCCATGGAAATATGGAAATGTCTTATATATTCTCAACACTGTGTGTGTACATTACTCTGCGCTCACACTTTCTACATCTAATTTGAATGCATTAATGCAAATTTCTCATTTGTGGAACTAATTAAAATCCACCCAATTCTATCACGGCAGAAGAAAAGCATTGAGCTGCAGGGCATGAGACTTATTGCAGCATCGCGGAGTTCTGGTGAGGAGGGATTTATGAGAAGCAGCCTTACTGGTAATTGCCTGACAACCACGTTCTCCAGACCTCCGAGGACCTGCATGGCTGTGGCGAAGTTCCTCGACTCGTAGCAGTGTTTTCCTATCCACAGGAACTTGGTGAGTAGAGCCGCCTGTGTCTGCGAGAGAGGAGAGCTGCGGTAAAACCACTAAACAAGGCAAAATACAACAGTAGTGTGCCGAAAGACTAACTATCGTAGGACAAGAAATGGGACCTAAATGGGTGTCCAATACATTGGGAACAATCAAGTTCAGAGTGCTGCAGGGATAACATATTGTTTGTCTGACCGGGATGTTAGCATTGCAAGGGCTCCCTCTACTGAAAGCAATAAAATGAGATCTGTGGCAAACACACATTTATGATACTTATAGCTTTGCTTCAGCAGGATCATTTTAACGTATTAAAACCACTTTTATAACGGTTGAAGCTTAATGGCAATCAGCAGAAGTAAAAAGCTAACGTTAGGCTAACTACATCTCTGGGTGTTCTCGAGGAAGGCTGCTCCAGAGCCACTATTTCAAGCATACTACGTCATCGAGTGCCGCCGAAGGACTGTTCCAATGTCCAGCATACTTGGAATTCTACCGAGCCCGGCGTACTTCGTAGCGAGAAATGTTGAGGCTGCACATGTGTCTTAAAATCCCCACAATGCTTTGCGCACGGACCAATTTCCCCAAATCTGTGGTGGAAAATGTAAGGCAGGGCCTCTCATATGACACACACCTGCACAATTGCTCGCCTGTTCCACTCTTTGTTTTCCGAATGCCAGGAAGTATTCTTGCCTCGCTTCTGAAGCAAGACGCTCGGAAGACATATGCTACCAAGCAAGCGTACTCGACATTGAGAAACACCCTGTGTCACCACCGCTAAGCTAAGAACGGCTAATGTTTAGCGGAGACGTTTAGTAGTATCATTTTGTCATTTAGTCTGGTTAATGTTGGCTCTCTATGACATCACAACATAAAGTCTATGCAGTGTGATAAGTCATATGGAAGATATTCTATAAGCATAATGTTATGGGAAATGGGTTTAGAGACAGTTGCTCCATATTACAATAAAATACCTTAAAAGTAAATACTAAAATAAAAAGTGGAATAAAAACATTTATATAAACTAAAGAAGTCAAAGTAAAAATGTGCATACTAATAGAAAAATATGGATACAAACATTAAAATAAATTTAAAAAAGAGAATAAGAATATTTAAATAAACATCAAATCATCATAGGAAGGTAACATTTCCAATAAAAGATAAATAAAAAATAAGATAGAAGACACATATTTCAACTTAAGTTAATTAAAATGTCCAATAGAAGATACATTGTAAAAGTATACAAACATAAGAAGCTGCAGTAAAATGTCCAGTAAAAGACAGTATTTATATAAACACAAGTACAAATCTGCACATGTTACTGCAATATATAACATACAAGAGAATTGTTCCGGGTTTCATACCCATGTGATCAGTTCTTTGTGTATGAACTATTCAACCATGAGACTACAGACACATGTTGAACGTCTGGCTGCTGTCTGTTTTTATTTCCCAGCGACCATCACTTCCCTGCGTTCTCTCTCCTCTCACCTTGGCCGAGTCACAGATGACTATTTCAGCAGAGATC
This sequence comes from Gobionotothen gibberifrons, assembly GCA_943591055.1. NCBI lineage: Eukaryota > Metazoa > Chordata > Actinopteri > Perciformes > Nototheniidae > Gobionotothen > Gobionotothen gibberifrons. The sequence continues at coordinate 357,907 of CALSBZ010046657.1, read as the reverse complement.
CAGTTAGCCACACTGTCAGCGTATGAGAGCAGCTGCTGCAGGAAGCTGTCTGAGGGGGGCTCCTCACACACAGGGAGACCACCACCCTCTGCTGGGGGACCGTGCTGAGACACATTCCTGCTGGAGAGGGGGGACAGCGATCTGGGAACTGTTTACTAGAAAGGATCACTGGTGGAAGAAGATATTTAACTCAAGTAAAAGTAGAAATATATTCAATTAACTGGCATATAAAACAGAATACTCTCTTTTCTACCACATGTATTTCTTTTGATTTATTTGAAGAGTAAATCTGAGGGTAGATGTTCTATTGTCCAACCCATTAGTAAATGACAATTTAGTTTTTTGCATTATCTTATATATATTTATATTCACTTTTTTCCCTTTACCTAAAAAAAAAAGAAATACTTAGGATACTTTGTCTTGTTTTATTTACAACGTATCTAATAAAATGGATGTAAAAGCAAAGAATGATTCCTATACTGTATGATATTGTGTGTTCTGTGTTGCACTTGAGATTTGTTGTATAATAAAAAGCTTGGAGGTTGATCGCACTTTTTGTTTGTCGCTTTGGATGAAAGGACAAATGAAATATAATGTGTAAGGCTGGAACATTATACTCACTTGTTTGGGGCGGAGACTTTGTCCCGGACTCCTTGAACTCTGGAGTTGAGGAAATGAACTGGATGACATCCCTGGAACATTTCCTACAAAACAAAGTTCAGTTTTGGACCAGGAGGTGATTGTATGCATAAAGGCATGTCTCCCTCTAGTGGTGAAAAGAGGCAACAACAACAACTTAAAGATTAATATGTTCAAGATTCTAAGGCTTTAAATCACATGTGTCAAACTCAAGGCTCGGGGGCCAAATCAGGCCCTTGGTGGATTTAATTCCGGCCCGCAGGATAATTTCTAATTACTATTAGATCTGGCCCGCCGGTATATTGCACGCACACCTTCACTCAATCCTGAGGGTCTCCTCAGCTCAGAGCCTGACCCCAAACATTGATGAACTTGCACCTAAGATGAGATGCCAAGTATCTGAACTAGCATCACAGAGCAGCAACCTGAGTTTACATGGATGTTTCCTTCTGCACTTTTTCTCTCACAACAACAGGGCATGTTTGGTTTTCTCTTTGAGGGAAATAGTTTTTTTGAAGCTGTTGTTGGCCTGTGGAAAAATGTAATCATGAGAAATGACTCCGGAAAAGCTGCAGATAGAGCCATAACAAATGAATGCAACTGATTATTTAATGTTTAATGTTGTTTTTATAAGCTTCGTTAGTTCCAGGTTTAATATGTGCAATAAGTTCATTTCAATACGTTTTGCAATAAACATTGAACCAGTCCGGCCCTCGACTGGTTCCCATTTTTTTATTTTGGCCCACAGTGTATTTGAGCTTGACACCCCTGCTTTAAATGCACAATAGCTACAGCATCATTAGGCTGTGAAAAGTCCCAGACTTCTCCAATCATGCAACATTCAATATAATTAGGACAAAAACAAATAAAAAATAGTGCAAGAGGAAATAGAAATAAAAATACACATAAGAATTAAATAAAACATCTAAATGATATTGAATTACAGCTATATATTGAAAGTTAAAGTAAATGTAAATTCATGCAAGATGAAAAATAAATAACATACAATAAAAAAAGATATAAAATAAAATAAAGTATAAATACAGATGAAATAGTGCAAGAAGAAATATACATACAATACTAATAACAGTAATACAAAATAGAAATAATAAAAATAAAATAGTGAAAGAATAAATAGAATATAAATAGAATAACATACAAACAAATAAAGTAAAAATAACAATTTAATAGTGAAAGAGAATGTTGAAGTAAATGCAGAAATAATTAATCTACATGTAAAATGTATTGAATGTAAAATGTGATACTGTACAGTGATATTGGAATACTGCTTAATGCAATAATAAATACATACGCAGACTGTATACATTGTATGTGTTAAAGAAGTAAGGGAGGGGGATGTGGAGCTGTGTACCTGCTGCAGGAGGGTGAGCTGCTGGGTGACGTGCTGAGCGCTGCACTCATTCTGGCTGAAAGGGATCCGCTCCTTGCTCTGCAGGCACACGGTGGAGAGGTAATCCGCCAGGGAGCCGTAGCAGGGCATGGGCAGGGCCGTAGCAACGGAGAAGGCCTTGTCTTTAGACATGGCTGCAGAGGGCTCCACCACCCGGGAGAATGTCCACTAAAGAATCAAGAGAGAGATTTGACAAGAGAGGACGCATTGCTCTGAATTACATGAACAGAGATGTAGCAAACTATACAAATCTGTCTGACAGGGCAGCAACTAACAATCATTTTAGAGTAATACAATAACCATTTGATCTAGGTCGGAAAATAGCGACAAATGTCCATACTTGTTCAAGGTGATGTCTTTGAGGATCTTTCCACACCTTAAGGTTCAAATATAGGTTATTACATCCGTTAAATTGTACTCATTTCATCCAATTAGTATTTGCTAATCACGAAAGTATCATGCACCAGTTGGCACTCATGACATTTAGGTTTGGATCCAACTGAAAATTAAAGACAAAACAGAGAGGGGTAAAACGCCCAAAATGTTTTATTTTGTCATGTAAAAAGTTCTTTCTGCCATTTTAATAACAAAGGTGTGGAGACATTGCAGTCTTTGCCTCATTCATCAGATGTATCTTTAAATCTTGAATACTTATTCAGCTTTGAACGTTTGGTTTGATGAAGTCATGGACTTATCACCCTGCTGCATCACACTGTAATTTTGTTGACCACAATTGAAAACCTCAAAAGACACAGAAGGACAGAGTTATTGTTTGGTAGACTTGATGATATAGATACTGACCTTTCTTCCAAGATCCTCAGTGGATGAATGCACACACACAGAATCATCATCTTCCTGGAAGCTGAGGAGGCTGAGGAGGCTTTCACTTCTGTGGCTCCACGTCGTGTAAGCAGGGGTGTGGAGGGCAGCAAGAAGGAACTCCCCCCGACTGTCCACAGGAATCACCTGAGGAAAAAGAATAAATGTGACAAAAGACCGCATTCATTTTGCCTTTTTCCTGCAATACCCGGCATTTCAGTTGATCCCACTAGATGGCGCACTCTAGACACAATTGACCTTTGCTGGAGACCAGGGGATCAGAATTTTATGTATTTATTAAGTATTGGCATTTTAGAAAAGCTGCAAAAAAGTATAACTTTAACCTCAGTGTTAAGGAAGCTTTCGAACGTATCGAGGAGGCTGGACTTAGGGGTGAAGTCCACCTGTCTACAGTCTGTGATCCAGAACTGGAGCAGATCCAAACTGCGATGGAAGATCTTCTCAGCTTCTCCTGACATGTCGGGACCTTGCCTTGAATTGAAAAGAAAAGAAAAACAGAATGCGCATACTATCAGTGCAAAATATTTCATTCTGTGAGCTGTTTGGCATTTCATTATACATACTTGATTTATGTTAATTTTTATTTAATAGTATTTTATCTTTTTAGAGGACATTATTAGTTAAACTCCTTGTATTTCTTTACATATTTCAATTTTTTTTCTTTTTCTGCGTAATTCCAAGAAGTAAGATAAGTAGGGTTCTTAACCTGTTCAGGCCTCAGGCTCGAAGATGACATGCCCAGAACAAATGATTATATTCACTTCTAAAAGGGGTAAATTAATAATCTTTTTTTATCAAAGCAATGATACACCTGTGAGTTGGATGTAGAAAAGTCTGAATTAAAGTAAATTAAAGTAAATTCAGATTGAACATAGTAAAACATTTTAAATGAGTTTCCGTCCAAAGAAAACCCATTACTTACAGTATAGTGAAAACCACACTTGAATGATGGGATCGGAGACTAAAAGCTTTAGGAATCCAAACTATAACATATAATAAGTACCCTGTATCAAGATTGATGCAAAACAAGTGAAACTTGACCTTTTTAGAGAGGTTTAGAAAAAAAACCCACCTCTGGGGTCATTTGGGTGGATTTGCCATATCTCTGGAACCCATCGGTCGATTTTGAAGATTGACACCACTTTTGAACCGTTAGAGCCAATAGAATAGGAGAGTTCCTAAACCCATCTCAACATTACTATTGGTGAATGAGAGTAATGCACAGCCAGCATGCCCAAAACCGGAAGCTCTCATACATTCTGTATGAAAACTCAGTTTATTGACATAAATGTTATGATGGATTATCAGTAATCATTTCAAAGTGACACAGAGACATTGGATTAACCTTCAGCAGCGTTTATATTTACACAACTTTTGATCAGAAAACAGCAACGGTAAGACGTATTTGCCGTTTTGGCTATGTAAAGTGAAGTTGTGTGTTGTCTTCCCTGGCTTTCGCTGCCGTGAGTTCTTGTCGCACAGTGATGATACTAATACCATTGGAATCTGTGGAATATCAGCTTTCATATGATATGAAGTGCGCGGGGGCATCGGGCTTAACAGGTTAAGAAGCGAAATAGCAAAGATAATCCTATCTAATTTAACATCCTATGTTAACATACATATTTTGTCAATTTAAACTTTTATACAACATTTTATTTTAACTAATATGTTTATATTTATATCCATATTTTCATTTTCTATGACCTTTTTATTGCACATTCCTTCATTAATTAATTGTATTCTATTTATTTTATATATCTTAATTATCTTAAGTTATTTCATTCTAAAATATAACAACTGTCACAAAACCCAATTTACCCCACGATAAATCAAGTATTCTGATTCTGATGACATTTTAAGATTTACTGGAAAAGCTTTAGTGGAGATTGCTGGATATACTGTACCTTGCAGCAGCGATGAATTTATCCATAATGAACTGCAGTAACTGCTCAGGAGTGCAGAGGAAACGATAGGTATACAGGAACTGCTGGATGTAGCCCTCCAAAGCTGCATTTCTGCGATGAAAATGAGAATATCAACTCAACTAAGTTCAGAGAGTAACAAAACTGTTTATTTCAGAACTCTCAGAGCATGTGGGAGATTTTATACCTCCAGGTATCCTGCATTTTTGTGCCCAGAACATTTTTATGCCCAGAACATTTTTAAAACAAGATGTCCGTAAGTGCCTACTTTAATTGGCTCCATTCAGTGTGAGAGAGCATCACACCAAAGCCCCCCCCCCCCCAAACTATTACAACATAGTTACTGGTGGTGGGTGTCATGAGAAAAGCCAAACAAATGGGTATTCATGAAGATCAACAAAGCAAAAAAATAGTACATACATTACATAAATGTTGATTTAGGACACTTCTATCTGCTGCTAGCAACATAACAAAACTTCCCCCAACAGACTACATCAAAAACACTGACAATAATTTGTCCCCTGCACAGATACAGGTGTACAAATACACATGTAGAACAAATAGTGAAAAACTCACAAGCTTGTATTAACCACAGAACTTATTTTGGGAATCGAAACTAAAAACAGGTTCGAAAAACCAGTCACTTCAAGGCAAGGGGGCTAAAGTGCTAAAATGCTAACTAATTTCCGGGGTTTAAAACTCTTGCACCACTCTATTGTCTGTGTAGCCAAAGCCTGGTTGGTTGTCCAAAGCTGATTTAAAACAAATGATTGAACAGCACTCGGGGTGTAACGGTTCACAGAAGTCACGGTTCGGTTCATACCTCGGTTTGGGGGTCACGGTTCGGTACGGTTTAGGTACAACAAGGAAAAGCAAAAAAAAGTCCCAAATGTATAATTTTTTTTGCTGTTATTTATTTGTAACAGTAGTGCAAGTTTTGGTATGAAAATAAGGAACTCTAACATTTGGAATCATTAACTGTATTACAGAGTTAAAAACAAACCACAAACAGTAACACACACACTCAGATGGCCATATTATTTATAATGGCTGATGTCAAACAAAAAGGTTAAATAAGCTGTACAACTAAAAAGAATGTCTTGAAAATATTAAAATAAATAATAAGAAAGTGGGTAACACTTTATATTAAGGTACACAAGTTAACCATCAACTAGTTGTTAATTAACATGCATATTGGCTCTTTATTAGTCATTATAAAACACGTATTAATGCCTTATTCTACATGACCATATCCTACAAGTAATAAGCCATTAGTTGAGAGTTTTTCCTCAATAACCCTC
>CALSBZ010046657.1:324277-341791 GCA_943591055.1 Gobionotothen gibberifrons | reverse complement strand
TCCTCTGTTTTCATTGAAACAGCTCCTTATATCCGTTAGCGCAGCTAGCTAGCACCAGATGCTAACAACAACAACAACACGTAAGGTGTGCCTCGCTCGCGAGTCGCGCCACACATACACACACCCTCCCGGTCCTCCCGATGGCCTGCCGGTGAGCGTGGAAGTGTGGTCTGCCACAAGCGGACGGCAGGAGCGGGGCTGTCAGCATCAGCTTGTAGATGGTATTTTAAACTCGATGCGCTCTGAAACTACGGGGTGGCCGAGGACAACAAATATATTATTATATATATTATTAACGCGTTAACTTGACAGCCCTAATATATATATATATATAATATAGTATATAGTATATATATATATATATAGTTATATGATATTGTTATAATAATAACTAGCTAACCAACTAACCATTCAGTGTTCTGTAGCCGGGCAATGTCTTCCCCATCGTCCATGTCGTCGCCATCATCCTCCCCACTTGACGTCCCTGACGGCTCAAATCTGTAGGGTTCAATGATGTCCTGCGCTTCCTCATCGTCACTTCCATCTTCTGTGCCACTTTCCTCATCTATCCTGTCCGAAAAGCTGTCAAAATCACTCATTTCTCTCGCAGTATCACTTTCCGAAGTCTCCGCCATGTTTACAATCACAACTGGGCCCATCTTGTGACGTCACAGCCGCTATCGTCTGCAACTTCAGGTAGGCTCAGACGGCCGTTCACGGGATGAAAAACTCTCGTCCCTCGCACTTCCTAAAAAAATATTTTAGCCATGAACAGGCACAATGATATGTAAGGAATGAAACTGCCATTTCATTTTGGCGCAAAAAAATGCACTTCACAGGCACTTTAAGGTATAAGCAAAAGCACCTCTGGTATGGTGGACTTTGATTTCAAAATAATCTTATCAGCCAAACACAATGGGACAACCACTATATTGAAGAGCAAGCAGGCATTGATTTACCAAAGGCTGAAATCAAGTGTTTTGTACAACGACCTCATACAATCATGTGATATAATGCTGAGTATGCAACATGAGCCACAATCATATAAGTTAGTACCTAAGGCCACATAAACAACCATCTTTGTAGGGATATGAGCTGTAAGCATAAATAAAAAAACAACTTCTATAATCTGTTGAGAGTGGTTAATATATCTAGAAAATGTAATGTGCATTATATTCCTTGCTTCAAACCCGTCACATGCTTTGAGTGTGTTTATGGGTACATCTCCAACACTTGTACTTTGAGTAGAGGCATACAAGAAAAGAAAATGGAAATGGTGTAGTTTGTTTACAGCATTACATTTACTTCTTGTAATTGCATTTACGCTCCAAAATCCAAATACATTTGGAGTTAATAGTGCAGTTACAAATACATTTTAATTACAAAGGCTATAAACTCAAAATTGGCCTCATATATCCATATTTAGTTTGATCTACACTGTTATGAACAAATATGTTATTAATATGGAACTGGATCCAACATTGACCTGGCTATTATGGCGCATTTCCACTACAGCGTGATTTAAGCGCGCCGTGCCCGGCCCGTTTTTGGTTGCGTTTCCACTAGGCGTAGTTCCGGCTAGCGGGTACTTTTTCACAGTTTTCTGGCTCTCCAAAATCGGGGTTCTTTCCGGGCCAACAACCGGGCTGAGTATGCTAAACTAGTGAGAGAATCACTGGCAACTACAACAAAATTAACATATTTTACAGTGATTAAATTGTAATACACGTTTCAAAATGATGCCGAAGTAACAACATACTGATACCGGTTAGTGAAAACCATGAATTAATGCTTTGACAAGTCTGCAGACAGACGGCAGGCGAAAAACCTTTTAAAATGCGTGTTTTCTGAATGGAGATCGGCTAAGCTAACGTTGTATATGCTCTGACCGTTCACACTCACAACAACGGCCTATACCAGGGGTGACCAACCTTTTTTGAACCGAGAGCTACTTTTAAAGTTGCCAGTCTGCCGAGATCTACCAGTCCAAATAGAGAGGCGTAGCCATTACTGACAGCCTACTACCAGGTAAATACACACTTCTACTTGTATAAAACTGACCTTTGTACGATTAATACTTCAATAAACCCTTTTTTTGTTGCATTTTAGTAGAGTATAACAATAAATGCCTTTAAAATAGGATGCAAGCAACACTAGTTTCTTAACCTGAATTGATAATAGACTATAATCAATGTAAACAGAACAGATCTTAATGTTTGCATTCTTATACAATTGTGTACAATAATTATAATGAATAAGTTCAAAAAAACAAAAACTTACAGCTGATTAATAACGGTATCTAACTTGAGTTTGTATTATATTAAAAACCTGTTGAAATGCTACTGTTATGTTTACTGTCCCCCAAAAGCTTTTAACTGGACTTTGAATTGGAATAGATAAAAAAAGAATCATCCTCCCATTCGGAGTGGAAATTATATATTTTGGGATTTTTTGCTTCTGCCATAATTGCGGTCTTGTGTGTGTGCGGACTGTCACTCCTGTTGCCACGGACAACGTCAGCGAACTAGTGCCCACTGCCCACCAGCCACGCCCCGACACATGGGGTCACGCCAATCACAAAGCTTTGATGCGTTCAAGTGCATTATTCTGGCACAGGAAGATTATGTTATAGGACATTAACGATAAAACAGAATATTGTTGTTCTATCTTTAGACACATCTCGCGATCGACTGGAATCTCCCAGTCGATCGCTATCGACTGGTTGGGCACCCCTGGCCTATACAGACATAAATAAACCTGTATATAAAATAAAAGACTGTATTCGCCATGATACAGACAGTCTGTGGTTTGTACTTAAAAAGGGGACCTATCATGCAAAATGCACTTTGTGATGTCTTTTATACATCAATGTGTGTCCCCGGTGCGTCGGGGAACTCACGCAGCGTCAGAAAATAAAACCCTCTCTCTTTTCCTCCGTACCCAAATCTTTTAAAAACGGGGCTACAACGAGCGGATACAGATTCCATCCGAGCTGACGTCAGCCCGGAATAGTGGGCGGTGACGCTCCGCCTAGATGGGCAACGCTCCACCTGTAAACGGACCACAATCGTTATCAAAAAAGTATTCCGTCCACACGCAACAGGCACCAGAAACGTGTCCGTTCACACGAGACCGCTCAAAAGCGCTGGAGACGCTGTAGTACATATGCCGGGCCTGTAAGTGGCGCTATAATCTGCCACAAAAGCAACGAAGAAGACTTCCCGCGCATGGTTGCCATGGTTGCCCTTCTGTTTATTCTCCGCTGTGGACGCTCTGGCTCTTTTTCTCCCTCCCCGAGGGGTTAGTGCTAGATCGTATACCTCCTGGGTTTTAGGCGGTGGAAGTGACGTAATCGTGGATGAGAAGCGAAAAGTCGGCAACTTTTGCAGCAACTGACAGCACATCTGGTAGTAAAAGTAGACTGGAGTCCTGCAGGAATCCGGAGGACAGTGAAGAGGAGTGAGAGGGAGCACACTCATAAAAAATCTCCCCCCTTTCTTTAAATAAACCTCGTACTGTGTGTGTCACTGTAATCACACTCAGGGGCTTTCTGAGTGTTAAATCCCATCTGTGCTTTTCTTCTTGTGAGATGTCATTTTTTTAAATATTAGTAATAGCCTGCTGTCCTCCAAAGTTATGAATTCTCAAAATATTATAGTCATGATATTTTTGTGGAAGAATTATGTATTCATGCTCGTCTCTTGTCCTGGGTGGCAGGTTACGTCACTTCCGCCTAAAACCCAGGAGGTATACGATCTAACACTAACCCTCCCAGAGGCAAGCGTTTGCTCCTGCTGCTGTAATTCTCTCCGGTTAGTCCACCAGCAGATGAAAAACACCCACCTCTCCGCCTCTTCCAAGGGACGAGGGGACCATGCGGCAGAGTTTCAGTTAGATTTTTTTTCGCCAGTCAACATGTCCGTTAAAGTTTAAATCTTCCGGACAAAATTAGAAAAGTGCCGGTCAAAGGTCTTCTTTGTTATTTATTGAGCTTTAAAACAAATGAATAATGACTCTATATAATCATATAAGAATAATACACGGAGGACGGAGCCGCTCTTTTTCTCCCCCTCTTCTGAGAGCCCAGCAGCTGATCTCTGACCACGCCCCCCTCTCCTGCAGAGGGGCGTGGTCAGCTGCAGCTCATTTGCATTAAAGCTACGTCACAGAATCAGCCCCTGCAAAAACAGGGCTGGAAAAGAGCAAATAGAGCGAAATGAAGCATGGCTAAAATGCATGATCTGTTTGGTATTTTGAAAAAATACTTCACAGACATGTTTTATATAGGTATGGCCCTACAATATATTTTTCAAATATAGCATGATAGGTCCACTTTAACTTTTGTCTAGTTTCTGAACAGATATGAGGAGCTGTGAGCTCTGAGGGCTAACAGCTAACGGCTGATGTTGGTTTTGTGTTTCGCATTGAAGATGAAGTCACGGCTCCGCCTACACTGCGTTACTATAGTTACTTCCCCAGTTCCTAAACTGTAATGGAAACGCAGCATAAAGTGAGCCTGGCCTACCAAGGCCTAACTATACCGTATTAAGCTGTGCGAGGCCCTGCAGTGGAAATGCGCCATAATGACTCACACAACAGATGTGTTTCCTGTAGGACCAAGATTTTTAGATTCAAAGTTTAAGATTAAACTCAGAATTCCGAGAGGAAGTCAGAATTAAAACAAATCAGAATTCTGACTTAAAAGAAAAAAAAATCCCTTTTGGTCAGATTCAAATGTACATGTGACCCAATCCTCCTCCGGATTGTCCCAAACAATATAAATAACATTGAGTCTTTCTCCTACAGTACCTGGACTGATGCTGTGTTGACGCTCCTCTGATCCTGATTTTAAACCTTTACATGCAGCCTCATATTCTCCATGAGCGGGCCTGGCCTCAGGTCCTTCCCATGGATCCACATCAGAGGGGCTGGCTGTGTGTACGTTTCCATTCAGGTCCAGACAATCGTGCAGACAAAGTTCTCTCTTCCCTCCCCAGGCAGCCGATATCAAGGGTGGGGTAAGGTTTGCCCTTTTCTCAGCCTTTGATGGAGGCTGCTCATTAGAGCCGCTGCAGGAGGGAGGAAACACACGGTCAGTTCAAAGCCAGCCACAATTAGCACCTAAGTAAAGGACAATGACAATCATATGCATTTCAGCACGTTATAAAGAAGACAACTGGGAGATAGACTTGATTAAACCTAAGAAAAAATGTGCAACAGCCCATTGCTTTATATAAAAACAGCATTTCAATTACATTGGGCAGCACCATCATTTTAAATGGATCGATATCTAAATAGGGATATTTAAATCGCAGAATGGCAAAATATGTGAACATTTCTAAATGAAGTATTGCAATAATAAAATAATATTCATAATTATTAAAACAATTGTTTGTTACAAAAATAAAAATAAATAAAGAAATCACACTTTGATCTTTAAATATACATAATAAAGTAAATATATAAAAACCTACAATTTTTTGAGAGATAATACAAATAATAATTCTCTGTATTAAATAAATCATATCGCAATTTCAAGACCGGTCATAATAATCACAATTTTTGAAAATTGTGCATTGGCAGCCCTACAATAACAACATATAATCATCGTGAAACACAACACACATTAGACATTGACAACACGACAGCTTAAAAAAATAAAGATTGCCCATAGCAACAATCACAAAGAAAAAGCCATCGAAGCCTGATTTAAAAAATATTGCAGGTCACATCCTGCAGATACGTTGCTCTTGCAGTCACACCGATGGATCCATCCAGCACACATTCAGTCCTCTCTATACATCATAAAGGAGAGGCTACAGCCCTCCTTCTATTAGAGGAACAAGAACTGTGGACAGCTGAGCCCCGTGAACAAGCCCTGCAATTCTCAAGGAAGAGTGTCCATGTATAAAAGGCTGTGATGTCCTCCTGCTGCAGCAGATTAAAGGCTCTCTCCACATATGGCTCTTGCACAAGAGCATGGAAACGGATAGATGAATAGATGTCTGTGGAACCCATTGAACCCCCCCCCACACACACACACACACACTTTAGTGCTGCTCGGTAACAATGTATTATAGGCCTTACATGTATCTTCACTATTGTCGGACATCCTACCCGGCACTATCGGTTACCATAGGGACCGTTTCAGATGCAGGCTTAAGTGTGTGTGAAGTGAATGCTGTGTATGGGTGAGAAGAGGAGGAGTAGGGTGTTGGGGGGGGTTTATAACTTTTGAGATATAAAGAGGACATATATGTTAATTAATAATTCATTTATTTATTTTTAAATTCTCAGGTTCATATTTGTGTTTTGTGTCTCTACTGGGACATGTCTCCATGCTTTAATGTTCAAAAAGCTCTTTTTTGTTCTCATACTGCCTGTGCTGCAGCACCTCTTTTCACCCTCTGTCTGAAACCAGAGCCCAGTCTGCTCTGATTAGTTAACCTGGCCGGCCCTGTTGTGATTGGTCAACCGCTTAGAGATGTCCCGCCCGTTAGCGAATCATGTTCAATGTGTTGGAGCGCTAGACAATAGTGTGAGTGTTACATAGGGCCTTTCTCATTTCAGCTAATCCCCCTCCTCGACTCCCCTCCTCGACTCCTATCCTCGATACTTAGTCCCGCCCACAGGAGATGCGACCGGAGGAGCCGAGGAGGGGAACCGAGGAGAGAGGAGGGGAAGCAGCAGGCGGTTAGAGAAATGAGAACTCCTCTCCTCTGAGTGGTCATTTTAAAGAGACGTCCGTTAATGATGACAGGAGGCACAACAGGCTACAGATGCGGACACACACACACTTACACACACACTTACACACACACACACATATATATTGTATATATTTATATAAATATATACAATTTCAGAATCAAACAGAGCACTCTCATAATAACGTAACACTATCAGAGACTGGATATATATCCCCCCCCCTCTGGTCGCTACAATGAGGAAAATAAATTACGGGCCAAAAGTTGTATTTACAAGTATTAAAAGTAAGCAGAGACCTGTCTGTCCGCTGCATCTACGCACACACTGTACCACACACACCTACAGCTCCTAAAGCATAATCAGGCTACAGCCGTTGTGTATTTTATTATGTGAAGCACTAAATGGTTTTAGAAGAATATCGACTCTTTGCTTGTAGATATCTACTAAAAACTACAGCAAATAAAGAGAGTAGGCCTGTTACACTGAGTGATATATATTTTACACACTGCTCTGCTTTCTGCACAGACCTCACAGCTGTTCTCACTGTAAACATCGCGACGCGATGAAAGCAGTTAATCAAATAATATCCAGGGGATGCATGCAGAGCTGTGATTGGCTGAGATAAGTCCGGCCGTGCGTCACGACTCTCTGAAACATCTCTGTTCCCGGAAATGCATCCACGAAGGAGCCGTGGAGGACTGTGGAGGACCCATCAGTGTATCCTCGTTTATAGCTCCTCCAGAGAGCCTCCTCGACGCTCGATCCTCGGTGCTCGAAGTGCATTTAGAGAAATGAGATGTCCTTCAACATGGCGCGCTAAAATTCATTTCCGGGTCACTATCGGAGCACCGAGGAGTCGAGGAGTCGAGGAGGGGGATTTGATTAAATGAGAAAGGCCCATAGTGATGGAGGTGTGTGGAGCAGTGGATAGAGCCTTGGTGTAGGGATCACAGGTTCAAACCCCACTGCAGTCAGCATGTCGTTGCGTCCCCGAGACACTTCACCCCAAATTGCTCCTGTGGGGATTGCCCACAGTATTGAGTATGTAAGTCGCTTTGGATAAAAGCGTCTAACAAGTAGCATGTCATGTAATGTAATGTGATGTCACTATGTTACAGAAGTAAACAAAGGAGTCCAATGGAGGCGTTTAACAACATTTACATGCACTAAAACCTATATAACACACTAAAGGAAAGGGACTATCTAAAGGTAAATATTATAACACCAGGAAATGTGTACAACACATAATGCAGGATAACTGTGCCATTTCGATTCATTAGAGTAAAAACTTGCGCAACTTACATTATGAAGTGAAGTCTTGTCCCTATTCGAATCAATCACTTTGCTTATGGGGTGGATTTCACTTTCAGAGCAGCTGCTCCTCAATAACAAATCTCCTGGTAAGTCTAAGTACAAAATCATTTCTGTCAAGACGTAACATTCTGTTCTAACAAACATCAACCTTTCCTTATTCGTTTCACTCTACTGATGGAGCAAAATGGAACTGAAGTGGAACAAATACCCATGAGAGTCATTTTCGGAGAGAATGAACATTCTCACAATTGTAACCTTCTCCAAAGAAAAGCCAGGTGCTAGTGCTATTCTTGGATTTTTGTGTAGCGGGGAAAGGGTCTGAGTAAACAGTTTTTGAAGAGAGCCTTGGACGAAAACACCAACTGCCATTGCCACCTTCCTATGAGTGTTCAAAATGAAGGAAGAAAGTGTCTGAGGTCCTACTCACAGTGTGGACGGGCTGTAGTTCACCAGGCAGTGCAGTACACCCAGCAAGTCTTCTTCCCAGTACAGATCCTTGAACCTCTCCTTCACAACACCGGCAAACATCTGGTACTGGAGGTCCTTCAACGAGAAGATATACTCCCCTCGGAAAGAGAAACAGTCGATTTTCTAAATGAATGTGTTAACAGGTCAAAGCAGGATAATCGAGAGGGTCTTTGTTTTGTTGTATTACTGAAGAAAAGAAAAGCAGTCACCTTTTAAACCTTTAGGTGTAGGGCATTCTCTGTAGCTTTTAGTTGACTGCTGTACAAGTCATTCTAGTTTGACGTCACTGCTGATGATTAACATATAAGTGGTGACCCTGACTTACATGATTGAATCATACTGGTCAAGTCATGCCTATAACTGACTGATCGTTGAATTATTATCTTTTTGGCTGTTGGTTTTTTGCTCATTGATCCCCCTCGGTTCAAGCTTTATTTAGCAAAGCTGGACACAGCTGTTTGCTTAATGTAAAGTGCTCACTCAGACAGACAGACAGACAGACAGACAGACAGACAGACAGACAGACAGAGTATCTGTGTCTGCCAGCTTTTCGTGGCTTCTGCCGTAATTCTATTACCAATTTAAGCAATCTCCAGACCTAAGGTAAACAACAGGGAAGCAAAAGGTCAATCAATGAGAGAGAAGCAACAAGCTGTTCTCACATATGCTCCACACTACCAACACAATGGTTTTAAAGTAGTGCAGTGACAATGTATCTTTGTAGGTCATCCTTGAAGAAAGCATCCCGTGAAAACTATGAAACTTGACTTATAAAACAAGTTTTGTTCAGCAGGATAATTTCCACATATTAACACTACCTTGTGACTTTTGAAGCCTTAATGCAATCAGCAGCAATACTAAGTCAACAAAATGCTATAAAAGGGTATATGCAGGAATCCTGAAGTCAGATGTAAGACCTTTTAAGACCTTTTTTAAGACCCTTTCCATACATTTTAAGACCTCATCTCCACTTGGAGTTCTAACCGGTTACATTGGCGACACACTTTACCTCACATTTACTATATACAGTATTGATTGTCCTTCCTCCTTATCTTCCAACCATTTGGACGCAGACTTGCATTTCCCCATAACGATGTTGTTTAACAACCGCCGTAAACGGGCCTTCGCGCGCTATCAAGCAGTGAGCATGCGATGTCCTGTTCAGATGACGTCATCCAACGGGATGCCATAAATAAACTACACAGAATCACACTACACACCTACGCAATGATTACATTCAGGCAGACTGTAGAATACAACCTCTTTGGACCATTTATATACTTATTGAAAACAAGCTACAAAATGTAATACCTTGGGAAATGCCGTTTAATACTTTTTAATAGCCTTAATTTTCGCTAAATTGATTTATCAACTTTTAATACTTTTTAAGACCCTGCGGACACCCTAAACAAACTTTATGAGGGTCGCTAGGCTGCGCATCACCACCACTAATCTAAAGGCAGACTTTTGTTCGCATTATGACATTTAGTAGTTTATTAGTCACTTGCTGGCAGCCGCCATTTTAATGACACATACACTTAATGAAACAATAATTAAATGATATGACATGTCTAAAGATACATACCCATAGTGACGTCCTCTTCTTGTCCATTGTCCAAATCCCCATCAATTGAAAACTCTCCCTTGAGAAGGTCAATCACCTCCTGTAGGGCGGGGTGGACTTTAGGGGGGGCAGAGTTTAAAGGAGACTGCTTCTCACTTTCTGGATTTGTTTGTCCATTGTAAGCTCTAGGAATACTGTGCTTCAGTGGGCTGTCAGAAATAATGGAGCTTCCATTGAAATAGGATGACGGTGGGACATAATCCAGGGGTCCAGGCCTCAAAGGCATATTAACACAGTTCATAAATTGACAATCCTTGCCTTTTGGAAGTGTGATTAGTCCCTGTAAAGGCTGTGGAACCATGGAGAGATTTATATCCAACCCGAGGAGAGACTCTGGAGCCCTAACCTGCACAGGTACTAAGGAAAGATGTCCTGTTATGGGATCCTGACAGAAGAGATAGTTGTTGAAAACACCACAACCACTGAGGTGATCGGATAGCTGCGGGGGAAGAGAGACTTCAAGACAGGAAATATCAGGGAGAGTAGAAGAAGAGTTGACCAGCATCTCTTGGCTGGAAATTTTAGTTACACTGGCGTGATTAACAGGCGACTCCTGTGTATGTAGATTTAGTTCAGTCTGTGTCCAAGTTGGGTACTGTGAAGTCAAATCAGGGCCTGTTTCCTCACTGATGGTTGTGAACTCATCCGCAAACCTGAAAAATATACAACCCTATTAAGCTTCTTCTTTTTTTTCAGGACTAGATTAAATGTCATTTCTAATTCTAACATCTAGTTTGATGACTAAAAAGGACCTTTTCCAAAGGACTAAATAAAGAGATATCTGACAAAGTTGAGAGAAAACCTTTTTACTAAAACAAAAATGTAATGACTTTTCATCAAATAAAAATGGGCTGAAACGTCTTAAAGAACACTGGTAACAGTCAGCAGCCAAACAGCTGTCATAAAGACCTAATGCATGAACCCTATACCCTAACAAATATGGATGTTCCTGGCAAAAGTTAGGGATTAGGGTTGGCCAAATACCCCAAACTTACAAAGGGCCTTCTGTTGATTTTTTCAAAAATGTTGTTGAAATGTGTCAAAGTGTTGGGGCCCTAACCATCGGCCAGAATCAATGAACTTACAAATCCGGCTTTGGTTCTGGGGTCCCGTTGAAAATAAATGGGTTGCAGCCATATTCCCGTGGTCTGCTAATGACTTGCAGCCTTATTTTAACATTAAATTTTTTTAACTTTTACCCAGAAATTAGCTTTTTAAAACAGATTATTCAGTGTCATTCTAAGAGTGGTATAGTTGTAATGGATATCCTTTTCAGTACCCTTCAATGGAAGCCCCAAGGTGTTGTCTCTCCGCCTCTGAAAACCCTTCATCGGTCAGGATGATGGGGCTGAAGTGTGTGGCAGGGGAAGTGAAGGCTTCTGGGAGTTGGAGTTCCTTGTCCACTGGATAGCTGTGGGGAACAGGGCCAGGCACAGGAGCCAGACGGCTCTCAGTGGCCATGGGAACAAATCCTACACACAGTCACAACAATGCCATACAATATCAGTGATATTGTCTCATGCAATGCACCTCAGTAAACTATACAAAGATATGGAAGTATTAGGAAGACTATAGAAGCCCATAGGGACTTTATTAAATTGAATATTTTAACTCTAATATAAAAAGCCCAAGCCGTATTATAAGTAATAATGTAACTAAAGGCAGAAACTGCTGTACAAGAAAGTCAAATGAAAATGCAAACTGGAAAGTAACATTTTCATTGTACTCATAAAAACATACGTGGAAAAGTAAATTGCTATTGTGGAATATCATTTTCACTTTACATCATCATTTAATCAAGTCCCCGCTTCCGTACTGCTTCTCTGGCATGATCAAGGTTGGAAATTACATTTTTAAGGGAAAATAATTACGCAGGGCTAGGATTTCGCCTCTTGAAGCCTATTAATAACTAAATCATAACATCTTCCAAAAATGTAACACATTTAGTGTGAAATATACTATACATTTAAAGGTAAACTATATTGCATGAGGGTCATCGATACTAAAGTAAAGATGTCCTACCGCTGCTTTGTGAAAACTCTTCAAGTGAGCTTTGTTGAGTTTCAGATAAACTCAAATCCTCTGCAGCAATGGATTTTGAGGTTGTCTAAAAGAAAATATAATTGGTTATTACAATATAGTGAGATCTTATTTTTCAATCATTAAGGGTTTTAAGAGTATACGGTGGCCGACAGATGCAAACGTGCTGCACCGCCCGAAAAAACGTCTATTAGGCAAAACACACTGAAGCTTCAAAACTTGACAAGTGCAGCGTTTACTAAAAGTGCTGCGTATACAAAACCCTGCAAACATAAAATCCTGCAAATACAAAGCTCAAAACAAAACAGAAACCAGGTAAAAAGTGACACACAGCTGGGACTGAAGCGCTTGTTGACGTTCAGGGATTGTAAAGTTGGCCAACTGTTACTGATCGCACAGTTAGTCTGTTTCATAGTTTGAAGGGGTTTTGCCGGTATATTCAAAATGACTAATACCTAGCCTACAGCAGATCTGCAATAATATTGGAAGGAAGGAATCATGTGATCCCATTGTTAAAATAAGCTGATTTTTAGCAGACATTTTAGGTGACTTCAGTCCCAGCTGTGTGCGTCACTTTCTATTGTCCCCGTTTCCGCTGTGTTTTGATCTTCTTGCCGATCGTTTTGTATTTGCAGTGTTTCGTTTATGCAGCTCATTTTGGGTCAAGTTGTTGAATGTTTTCTAAATGCCGTACATGTGTTTTCAAGTTGGTGAAGATGTTTCTTTATTTGCATTTGTTTTGGCACATATGTGTATGTGCATTGTTTTTGTAGCTGCAGTGCGTTTTTCCTAATGGAAATGTTTTGGGCCGTTGTAGGGTGTTTGCACCTGTCGGCCACCGTAAGAGGATGATTAAAAAGAACCAAACTCAAATAGAAGTACTCTACAATAATTAAACAGAAATGTGTAAATGTATCTTTAGCGGAGAAAAGGGAATGTTTACCGGGGGAACTCTGCGGATGAGGTTGTTCCACACAGTCTCAGCATTTATCCCTTGATAGGATAAGTAGTCACGACAGCTCTGAAACAGATCCACAGGAAAACAATAGTGATAACAGTACAGAACACACTTCACACAGACACTAACAATGTTAGAATAAATTGTGCCCTGAAATAACTGTTGGAATAATTAAACATCTCGTATTTATATAATGAATGTCTTCTCTTACAAAATGAGTGGCAGCATACCTGGCAGCAGGTACATTATTGGACTTCTTAAGCGAGTCTCTATTTACAAAAGCACTTTCACAAATCGGATTCTCTTTATTTAAAATGGCAAGTGATGTTCTGAAAAGTATATGTGTATTTAAAAATGGCTCCTCTTTAAAGTTGTGCCGATTGTTATGCAAAAATTAAATAAAGGTTTATTAAAAGGGAACATTTTCTATAATGAGATGCAATTGCAAGTGTTTTCAAGAGCAAAACATAAAAGGGACACAGAAGGGCAAGATAAAATACAAATAAAATGTGTTTTTGCAATAACTTGTTTTCTAAAGCAAATGTCGTTGCTGTTTTGTCTGCATTATAACAGGGATCTTAAAACCAAAACTAGGGCTGTCCACGGTAACACGTGCAACAACTCTGGAAACCGTACTGCGTAAAAATAAAATGGACGCAAATTAATCTCTTTAGAAAGTTTGACCCAAAGTAGCTCCCGTACTTCCAGCCTGTTCTATCTCACACAGGCTCCGCCATCTACCGGACTCTATGGGTACTACTCCTCATCAATGATACGCGAGCGTTCACACACTGAATTTGCATAAATGTAGCCGGTGAATCAGGGCGAGCCTACCTGAATGCGCACGCAGGCCGCACAAACTGGAGAGATAAAACAATATGCATAAATAAATAAATGTTAACTAGGGAAAATAAGATATGAATGAACAACAAAAATACAATAAGTTACATTTATTTGTTATTGGCTGTGGTAGGTTATTGGTTATGTTCACATACTTATTTGATAAAATCTCGCCTAGGGCATGGCGCATTTCCACTGCAGCGGGTAGCCCCATTTCAGCATCCTTAAGCGGCCAGGCCAGTTTTTGGTGGCCTTTCCATATAGCGTAGCACCGGCTAGCGGGTACTTTTTCCCTCTTTTTCCGGCCCCATAAAATCGTGGTTCTATCGGGCCAGGGCTGAACTAGTGACGTCAACACTCTCGACTGCTGATTGGTCAGAGAGAATCGTCACAAGATCGCGCGCGAGATCATCCCTAGCGTCGCATATATATCTAGAAGCAAGTTTGCAGCATTTTTATACACAGCATTTTTGTAAACGGAGGAGCTACAAAAATGGCAACGTCAAAGAAAAGCACACCGTGGTCGACCGAGGAGGTGACGACGTTCCTACATCTCATTGGGGAAGATAAAATCCAGCGGGAGCTCGACGGAACAACTCGAAATGTGAAAGTGTTCCAGGATGTCTCTGCACAGATGTCCGAACGCGGATTTTCGAGGACTTCGTCGCTCCACCCAAAAAGCCCGCCAAAAAGCCGATCGCCCCGCCTACACTGCGTTGCTACCCCAGGTCCTAAACTGTAATGGAAATGCGCCACGGCCTGAGCGAGGACGCTTAAGGACGCTTAAACGGGGCTACCCCGCTGAAGTGGAAATGTGTCAAAATAATTGTCTAGAACCGGCCCTGGACTTCTACACAATCTGACGCAATCGATGGAGTCACCCTCTGCTGTATATAAAATGTATTGCAACTTTAGGGCAGTCTTCCCTTTTTCAAACAGGAAGTTGCAGCCTGGGAACAACGAATGATTTTGAAGGAAAATGTTAAAGTAAAAATAATACCCTTTTAGCCATGGCGATGGAAGGTCTCTCAATGGGCGTCCTCTTTGCCATCTCCAGCAGCAGTCTCTTCAGTTTGCGAGGCATCGCCAGCTTTTGATGAGGTGATAAACTGAACTTGGCTGCAGCCCACAGAATAGCAGCAACCCCATACACACAAACCTGAGCCAAGACAGAAGAGAATAGAAGAGGGACAACTTATAACCAAAGCAAATGATCAGAGAAAGTTAGTTTGTCACATAAACCAATTTGGTAAGACAAACCTTCTCGGTCACAATCCCATGTTCTTGATACTCAGGAGCCAGATAGAACTCATCTCTGGATCCTGCAAAGAACACTAATTTAAGTTTACAACAGCCTCCAAAAACAGGATTTACTTTTGTAACATTTCAAAAGAGAGCTCCGAAGACTACACCGTAGGACACAAAAGTAAACCAACCTATGTTTTTAGGTTTCAAGAAAAGTACTTCTCCCTCACAGCCCACGTGCATCGTGTCCAGGCATAGATAGGCTAATGGAAAAGAGAGAAATCAGAACAGATATTGCCAACACAATGTAAGCCTTGCACATGATGAACGGAAGAAAATTGAACACTGGTACAGAAATAAATACAGTAGATACTAGTGTTGTCAACGATTACAACTTTTTTAACGTGTTCACAATATTAAACACAAAACCAATACACGTGTTGTGTTGTAATAAAAAATGCATGACTAGAGAAATCAGATGTATTTTTACTTTAACACAACATGATTTCTGATTCATTGTCATAAAGTCTGACAATTTTGACACTCCTATGCAACTTCAAGAAATTGCACAAGGTTCCCGTTGGAATAAGGAAGTCATTTTCTATTTATCGCTAGACGTTTCCAGATGAATTGCGAGCGTTAATGAGCTGGGGTTGAGAGCCCTTTAGAGACATATGCAAAAGGATGTGTGCTCTTACTTTATATGTTGAGTTCTAAATTGTTCTAAAAGGAGTAGTTAATATTAAGTACTGATTTCATGCATGAAATGGTTTAATCACCTGGAAAATCAATGTAGGTCTGCAGAGAGGAGAGGCAGGAGAAACACAGAGCCCAGAGCTCGTTAACGGTCAGCCGCCGTCCACACCGAGTCAGAAGCTCCCTCAGAGAGATCCACTGGAGAGAGAATAAAGAACAGTTTCAAAGGAGATTAAGGGACAGGCTTTGGAGCTACAGCTGATCCCTAAATGTGCCTTATTGTAACTGTAACTCCAAATTCATTTTTCTAAGTTCTCTTCAACAGTGTTCTATTTCATACTTACTGACCGCCAGAGGCGGTGCTTTAGCACTGGATATCTTCTGTCTCGCGCATGCGTAGGTCGAATATTGATATCAACAAAGTCACGTGTGACCTCGTATGACCCCGGAAGGCATAAGTTCCGGTGCTGTCAACGAGTTCAGTCCTTTTTATCTTC
Organism: Gobionotothen gibberifrons; assembly: GCA_943591055.1. Taxonomy (NCBI): domain Eukaryota; kingdom Metazoa; phylum Chordata; class Actinopteri; order Perciformes; family Nototheniidae; genus Gobionotothen; species Gobionotothen gibberifrons. The sequence continues at coordinate 325,401 of CALSBZ010046657.1, read as the reverse complement.
TCGCTGCACAGGTTACTACTTTATGAGTAGAAGCTAAACTAGCTTACTGAAAATTAAGATTTTAGCTCATTGCTACCTGTAGCCTTGTGATCGTTTCGATCGGAGCTGCGGGCTAGAAAGACGCTCGCCCTCCAAAGGCTGCGACGAGCTAGCTGTCCGCCCTCCCAAGGGAGGGGACCGCGGTGTTCACCGCTCTGACCCTAGGAGCTCCGGATAAAGAGCGGACGCTCCTGCACGTCACCCGGTGAGATCGCTACCATTTATCGCTGATTGTGCTATATATTCTCAAACTAATGAGATAATTGTGTACAAATTAGCCGAGGGCTCTCGCTAATTTGTTACTGCGCTAGTGAAGAGAGCGTCACCGCCCTCCTCTCACTACATACATTTGGTTCCTTACCTGATTCTATCATCCAGTTAAGCTGAGTACTTCCGTTCAAGCTAATTGTTACTGGTGAAGAGAGCGTCTCCGCCCTCCCCTCACTACATACATTTGGTTCCTTACCTGATTCTATCGTCCAGTTACATGAGTGCTTCCGTTCAAGCTAACTGTTACTGCACTAGTGAAGAGAGCGTCTCCGCCCTCCTCTCACTATATACACTTGATAAAACGTGATTTGATTTGTTGTCGGGAGATCGGCTAAGCTAGCGCAATATATGCTCCGACCGTACACACTCACAACAACGGCCTATACAGACATAAATAAACCAGCGACTGTATTCACCATGAAACAGACAGATATGAGGAGCTGTGAGCTTGAGTGCTAACAGCTAACAGCTGATGTTGTTTTTCTGGGGTGCTCATTGAAGATTACGTCACGGCTCCGCCTACACTGCGTTACTATAGTTACTGCCCCAACTCCTAAACTGTAATGTAAGTGCAGCATTAAAGTGAGCCGGGCCTAATAAGGCCTAACCAAACCGAGCGAGGCAGAGCGAGGCCGAGCAAGGCCTGCGGTGTGAAAGCGCCATTGGTTCCCTACCTGCTATATCGTCCAGTTAGCCCGTTCAAGCTAACTGTTACTGCACTAGTGAAGAGAGCGTCTCCGCCCTCCTCTCACTACATACACTTGGTTCCCTACCTGTTATATCGTCCAGTTAGCCCGTTCAAGCTAACTGTTACT
>CALSBZ010046657.1:309984-324267 GCA_943591055.1 Gobionotothen gibberifrons | reverse complement strand
CCTACCTGTTATATCGTCCAGTTAGCCCGTTCAAGCTAACTGTTACTGCGCTAGTGAAGAGAGCGTCTCCGCCCTCCTCTCACTACATACACTTGTTTCCTTACCTATTATATCGTCCAGTTAGTTGAGTGCTCTCGCTCAAGGCTAACTTGCTACAGCGCTAGTGAAGAGTGTTTCCGCTCCCCTCTCCCTGCACACAGTTGGTTTCTGTTCCATCCTCCAGTTAGCTGAGTGCTCTCGCTCAAAGCTAACTTGCTACAGCGCTAGTGAAGAGAGTGTTTCCACTCCCCTCTCCCTGCACACAGTTGGTTTCCGTTCCATCCTCCAGTTAGCTGAGTGCTCTCTCTCAAAGCTAACTTGCTACAGCGCTAGTGAAGAGAGTGTTTCCGCTTCCCCCTCACTACACACAGTTGGGTTAATACCCGTTCCATCTCCAGTTAGCAGAGTGCTCTCGCCCAGGCTAACTCGCTACGGCGCTAGTGGAGAGAGTGTTCCCGCTCTCCTCTCACAGCATAGATACCACTAACTGACCACACATTTTTTCCTCACCCCAGTTAGCAGAGTGCTCATGCTCACGCTAACTACTAGTGTGCTCACTCCCCTCCACTGCGGAGTTTGTTTCCCGGCCCGGTTATTTACAGTCAGCTGAGTGCTCCCCCTTGGCGTTATGTTTAACGGCTGTAACACCTGTATGGCTTCTCTGCAACCAGAGGATGGCCATGACCTTTGCCCCTCTTGTCTTGGCCTCGAGCATCTATGGGAGGGCCTTTCGGATGACCCGTGCATGAATTGCACCATCATGCCTCGTGCGGTAAGAGCTTCTAGACTAGCCGAGGTTGAACTACTGACTGAGGGTGGCCTTCCCCCTGCACAGTCGACTACATCCCAACCTACCCGTCCTAGGCGTCGGGCAGCAGAGGCTGCGGGTGCCCCGCCCAAGAAGAGGACTAAGCTGTCCTCTAGGGTGGACCTACTCACTACTGAGCTTGCCCAGATGAAGTCACTCCTCTTGGCTCTCCATTCTGGTGTCCGTACAGAGCACGCCGCTGCACCCAGTCCACCCATGGCTGAGCTGATTCCAGATGATGATGTGTTCTCGATGGCAGCTTCAGCCACTCAATGTAATGAGTATGACAGAGAGGGCCCGTCCCAGGCTTCTGGGCCTGGCTCCTGTACCTCAGCTCATGCATCCTCGGAGGGGGTGGATGTCGGCTCCATGGGTACCGTCATCCGCATGGCACTGGCTCGCCAGCAGCTGGATGCACAGCAGCCCGAAACAGCGCCTGCCAGTACGCTCTTCAGGCGCACTTTGGCACCCGCCACCCTTGCAGTTCCTCCCTCTTGTGAGTATCTGAGTTACATGCATGCTGGAGGGACACTAAGACTCTTTCCCGTCTTACGTCCGATGGCCGAGCCCTAGCAGCCATTGTGGACCACATCTCAAAGCCCGGGGGCTTCTACTCGACCTACTTCCTGGTAAGGAAGAAAGGCGGTGGACTTCACCCAATCCTCGATCTGAGGGGACTCAACAAGTTCCTAAAGATCTTACCTTCCCATATGCTGAGCACAGCGGACGTTCTTCGTACCGTTGCCAGGGGGGAATGGTTCACGTCCGTCGATTTAAAGGACGCTTATTTTCATGTGCCTATTGTGCCTCATCACAGGCAGTTTCTTCGCTTTGCCTTCAGAGGCCGTCATTTCCAGTTCAGGGTGCTCCCATTCGGACTCTCCCTCTCCCCAAGGGTGTTCACCAGGTGTGCCACGGCAGCCCTCTCGCCCCTGCAGTCGCAGGGTAGGAAGATTCTGCCATACTTAGACGACTAGCAAAACTGTGCACCATCCCGGTTGCAGTCGACCCAGGACACGGCTCTCCTTCTCTCTCATGTCGCCCGGCTAGGCCTCAAGGTGAACATGGAGAAGAGTTGTCTGAACCCCTCTCAGAGCCTAAACCTTCATTGGGGTGGCTCTGGACACAGTCACTATGCGGGCCTGTCCATCTGCTCAGCGCCTGGACGACATCCGCCAGCTTCTTCCCCTCTTCAAAAGGGGCAGGTCTCTGGCATATATCCTGTATCTCCGCCTCTTGGGCAAGCTGACAGCTGCCTCAACTGTCATTCCCTTGGGCTTGTTGTCACTGATGTGCTTGTCCGCTCGGACAACACTACAACGGTGTACCATATAAACCACCAAGGGGGCACCAAATCTGCACGCTTGCTAGAGGTGTCCCAGACTCTCCTGACCTGGGCAGCTCCTTGCCTGGCCAGCCTACGGTCAATGTATCTACCCGGAGAGCAGAACCAAGTCGCAGACTCCCTCTCCCGTCCACCAGGGGAGTGGCGGCTTCATCCAGAGGTGGTGGCCAACATCTGGGGTCTCTTCGGCAGGGCAGAGCTAGATCTCTTTGCCTCGAGGACGTCGACCCACTGCCTCCTGTGGTTCTCCTTGAGGGAGAGAACCAGCCCTTTGGGTCAGGACGCCCTGGCTCATTCATGGCCAGGGTGTCTTCTCTATGCCTATCCACCCCTCCCTCTGATCCTACCAACACTCCTCAGAGTGCTTCATCAGGGCCACAGGCTTCTTCTGGTGGCCCCCTTGTGGCCAGCCAGGACTTGGTTCTCCCTGCTGCACAGACTCTGTTGCGGGACACCTTGGCGTCTCCCCAACAGGAAGGACCTCTTGTCTCAGCTGGAGGGTCGGATATGGCACCCCGACCCCTGCCGCCTCCAGCTGTGGATCTGGCCACTGGAGGGCCCGACCCACTGCTGAGCGACTGCATAGAGCCTGTCAGGAGGACTATTCTCAATGCTAGGGCACAGTCTACTCGTAAACGGTACGAAAACAGGTGGAAACTGTTCTCTGACTGGTAATGAGGACCCAGTACATTGCTCGGTGCCTACTACCCTTGAGTTCCTGCAGTCCCTCCTGGATGACGGCCGGTGTCCCGCTGCCGTCAGGGTGTATGTGGCTGCTATATCAGCTCAACATGCAAGGGTTGACAACAGCACAGTGGGGAGCCATAGGCTGGTATCCCTCTTTTTAAAGGGAGCACTGGGACTTCGCCCCCCGAACATCCCAGGGGCCCCTACAGGGGATCTGCCCCTGGTGCTGGATGCCCTATGCTCGCCTCCCTTTGAACCCTTGTTACAGGCAGAACCGAGGTGGCTCTCAGCCAAGACTGCTTTCCTATGAATACTGGATGACCGCCAGAGTTCTTGGTCACTCGGAATTTCGTGTTTCTGCGAGAAGATTCCATAGGACTGAACTCGTTGACAGCACCGGAACGTATGCCTTCCGGGGTCATACGAGGTCACACGTGACTTTGTTGATATTAATATTCGACCTACGCATGCGCGAGACAGAAGATATCCAGTTCTAAAGCACCGCCTCTGGCGGTCATCCAGTATTCATAGAACCGTAGTTACATACGTAACTATCGATTTGTCTTATGGAAGTTTTTCTAAAGGCAATTGAGAAAAATAACCTGGTGATACATTTTCTAAGTCTGACTCTGATCTTAATTGATTGCTCTACTGTGTTTATGACTTAATAACAGATTAAATTGAGGTTTTTGCCAATATTATCGGAGATTCTCTCAAAAGGTTGCTTTTTTTCACCGGTGGAAACAATAAGAAAGGTGTTGCCATGGTGTAATGCATGTTTTGGCCACAAGGGGCTGAAGTGAAACACCAACCCATGTTATAAATAGTTTTCTTCCAGGTGACTATGAGAAAGGGAATAGTTACATTTTGGAAGTTAAAACAATTGGTTGAATGTCCGTCTTGACCTTGAAAAAGTATATGCATCCATTGTAATAGAGCTTTAAAACCAGGAAAATACATAATTTCATGATATTAAGTTATCCAAAATCTAAGTGATAATAAGCCTTATTTATCTTCATCAGTTTAGGGTTGATATATTTCCCAGCCCTGAGGGAATTAATAGGCTCACCCACCTACCCCTTATTCAACAGTGTGGCCATCTGTTAGCACCATGGTTAGCACATAACCAAACTTTTGTATTTAGGTCACATGAGGACAAAGGACTCCAAACATGGACTAACAGCTTTTTATTTAGCTAAACTCAAGCTACTACTTATGGAATTTTAACGAAGACACCTTTATAAAAAACACTTTTCCCATTTCTGAACTGAGTTTGACCACTACCTTAAAGACTGCTTAGTGTTTTTATGTTTCTCTTTCACGGCTACACTTATTTGCAGACAGACGTTTTGCAGAGCTGTGCAGTGATTACATATTTGTGTAGGGTTCTAGGACTAATTTCTGCACCACTGTATTAAATCACAAGACAAGAGTGCAGAAAATCTGCCCACGTGGTCTGAGAACCAGCAGGCTCACCTCATCCTGGGACTCTTCATTGAGGCACAGCATGCTTTTGGTCATGTAGTTGTTGGGAATGTAGAGGGTGTGGTTGAACGAGCTCTGGTCCTCAGAAGAGTCCTGCTCCATGTCCAGCTCCTGACAGGAAGTACAGGAAGACGCTGAATCCTGGGTGCAGTCCTTAGAATCACAATCACTGCCCCCCTGGAACTTTTTTTCCCCGCTGCAGAATGTCTCTGCAGCGTCCTCGTTCCCTCTGGACTCCTCCCTATACTCCTCGGTGTAGCTGCGGGGGTACGAGTCACAGGACCTGCCCCGGTCCAGTCTCGGCACTCTGTTGCTCCACATGGACTCGCAGCTTGAGTGTTCATCCGTTCCGATCTCTGTGAGGTCGGATACGGGTACGCTGATATCTCCGTGAGTTGGAGGGGAGAGACAGGGGGGGTTGTTGGAGTCTGGGACCGAGCAGGAGCGGTTCAGAGCCCCCCTCCCCCTGTTCAGCCTCTGATGGACCCTCCTCCGCACCGGGGAGCTGTTCTGGGACCTGCAGTCCAACTCATCTGCCAAGGTGGTGCAGTCTCCATCACCTTCCATGTCCTCCGCCCACAGAGAGGAGTCCCAGCCCCGGCACACCTGCACATTGACAGGTAGAGTGTTTCAACTGAGGGCAAAAACAATCCTGATTACTAGGAATGAAAATGTATAAGATTTTAATTATTGATTCCATTATTGGTTCCTCTTGTCAATATGAATCTTTATTGATTCATTTATCAATTCCTGATGAATTGTTGGTTGTAGAAGTAGAACCTATTGAGGCTCAAGACAAACTGTTATTTCACCAACGTTCTGAAATGATTTATTAGGGATTGTTTAGGGATTGGAATTAATACGATTTTATCAATACAAATGCCATTATTGATTCCTTCTATGGATCTGATTCTTTGTGGATTCATATATTGATTCAAATGATTGGGTGGAAAAAGAGAACATATGAAAAGATCCTGACTTTATTTATTTCTACCACGTCCTCAATACATTAACTAATTAAGGATTTTATTACCACTTACATTGTCAGTCACGATCTGTTTGTGTTTTTCTGTGTTTTATTTTGAAAGGTGTTCACCCCCAGTCTTTTGTCTCTGTCTGCTTCCTGTCTCTGTGTTTTCCCTCCTGTCTGATTACTGATGCTCTTCACCTGGTGTGTTCTTCCTGTCCTGCTCAGCTGGGTCTTGTCCCCTGATTAGTTTTGAATGTATTTAAGTTCTGGTTTTCTGTTGGTATAGTGGGATTCTTGAGTCTTTCACAAGGGAGTGAGCCTTGAAATGAAGGGAATCTTCAGTTTGAAACATTTGTCTGTCCTGCACTTTGGTCCAACCTGCTCTGCTCACCTTGACAATTGATTCCTTTAAGAGATATGATTATTTATATATGTATTTATTGATTCCTGATAAGTTGAAAAGAGAACATACAGACTTTTTCTTTACCACCACCCATGACATGGGACCTTTAAAGTATTATCTTATCTGATTCTTTATCAATTCCTAGTATATATTTCATTAATGTATAACTTAAAACAGGAAAAAGAGAACATATTTTACTGTAGGCTCCAGACTAACTCTTTTATTAGTCCTTTCTCTTTGCTGCAAATACTAAAATCCTTTATTCCACAGCAGCAGCTTCCTAAAAATGGCTACAGCTACACATTGACACCTACCTGCTGCCTGGACAGACCGTTAGCTTTAACAGAACTCTCGACACACTGGTCTTCGGTGTGATCGTCAGAGCTCAGTCTCTTAAGCAGACCTCTGGGTTTTGGATGCTGCCACCTCGCCTCCCAGGAGCCTTCCTGTCCGTCTGCGGATGTGCAAACAGATCAATGAATACCAGGAGGGATCGCAGCAGAGGCCAAACAGTGACGTGGTGATACAGATGATGAAAAGCACCTTGAAAGGTTGACACTGATTCTATGGAGAGCACGCGTCGGCCAACAGAAGACAGTTTCCGGCACACAGCTGCAGAGGAGGTATGAGACAGCCTTGCTTCAGCCAGACAGAGGATGTCCTGTGGGAGTATTAACTTGCATGTTTGTAATATTTAAAAAATAAAAACAACAACATTATAACGCAAATGTTCCATATTTGGACGGATGTATATATTTCTTTGTTATTTTTATTTTTAAGTAATTGTTACTTAAATGTTCTCACTGTAACTGTGACAGAGTGTAGGACTGAGTGATTTGCACTGACACAGCATTCCCACTCGATGCTGCTAAAGAGCGCTGACTCACTTAACACAGTTCCAATGAGATCACTTAATAGTCATGAGAGAAAAATGGAATTAAATCAAAGCTAAAGACAACATTGTGTTTAATGTGTATATTACAGCCTTTAATATGTGTACGCAAGAGCATTTCACACATATATACGTGAGCGTTTTACATATCTGTCACATAATTACCTAACAGGGCTGAGCACACCCTCTTGCTCATGGTGACCCGCTAAGGTGGATCATTTTTGCCCATGTTAGTTTTTTTAAGGTATTTTGGAATTCCTTTGTGGTTGTTAAAATAAAGTGTATTGTTAGTATTTAAAAAGAAATATTGAACCAAAGCTGCAATAACCACTAATACTTACATTTCAATTGACTTCATTTTAAACCTTATTCTCTAATTTATCATCTACTTAAATTGCATCTTGACCTTGATCATGGTCACATTTGTTAAGTAGCACATTCAAAACAATAACAGCTGACCAAATTAATTTAAAATAATTTACTTTTCATACAATAATTGCGGCTCAACAAAAGCTAAAGTCAAGGTTCGAAGCTCAATTCACATGGCAATAAAAAGGGAAAATCAGTTTCTAGGCAGCTTTAAATGAATAGATAAGCTAGTCCAAGGATTGTGGGCAGCCTTCACAAAGGATCCATCCCTTTTTTTTTTGCATATGGATTTCGGAACATCCCCAAGCAGCTAGTTTGTCGACCTCTAATTGATGTATGAAGATGCAAGAGTGCTGCTAAGGTGGATCCAGCCCAAATCTTTATTCACAAGCAATATCTTAATCAAGCCTGAAACTGACAGGAAGCCAGTGGAAGGAGGCCAATACCGGCTTTATGTGATCACACTTTCCTTTCCCAGTTGGAATATGTTATAACTGCAGATAACAAAGACACGACTGTTCTCCACCCACATACAAAGAATTACAGTATTCTGACTGAGAGGTAAGAAAAGCATCTCTTAAAATACTTTAGAGGTGATAGCTAGCGTTAGCCATGTTGCTAACGGAATATGAACAGGCAGATGGATCCACTTCCTTATATAAAAATCAACGGACAGACAATGTGTCAACGTCTCCGTTGCGCAGTTTGATTGGAAACAGAAGTATCTCCTGGGTTGTTCGAATTCGAAAACAGAAAACGACCTGACAGCGACACCAACCACTATCCCAATTTGAAATGCTCAGGAGTTGAAGAGCTTCCCGTTTCTGCTTTAACTGAGAAAAGCTACCTCTGATAACTGAACTAAGCGTGTTTAAGACATGTTACAAAACAAGATTCTTAACAAAAGGCCGTTTGTGAGAAGCCAACAGTACAACTAAACACTTGTAACGGTTATATTTCAGAAAATGCACTCCTCTTTTTCTTGTTACCATGACAACCAAATAGTTCAAGAGAGATCTCTGGTTATTCCATTCCACACACATTTTCACACCTTTCTATAAATCATTATGGCAGTTAAGAACAGTCAGCAGGGTTTTTTATACCTGCAGGAGAGGCCTGTCCTCCGGCTTCTCCTCCTGCATCTGCTCCAGCAGCCTCTGAATCTCTTCCCCCAGCTCCGCCTCCAGCTCTGGCTCGATGACAAAGTTCAGAGCGGCAGTGAGCGTGGAGCCCAGAGAGTAAACATGGCCCTGCAGCCGGGGATATAGAGGAGAAAACACAGTCAAGTACAGAGATCTGAATCCATGCAGAGGCTTGGAAAACACAGGGTCTTACCATTCTGGGTAGCAATTGTCATAACAGAGCTTTTGCTTTGCTTTGCTACACCCACAGGGGACATTATGGTCTGCTCTGAGGCAGCAGCGGATTTGAACCAGGTGCTTCTGAGTTCACATAACCATCACTCCCTACATTTGAAGTGGACTGCACCCATACATACAGTGGGGGAAAAAAATATTTAGTCAGCCACCAATTGTGCAAGTTCTCCCACTTAAAAAGATGAGAGGCCTGTAATGTTCATCCTAGGTATACCTCAACTATGAGAGACACAATGAGAAAAAAGAAAATCCAGAAAATCACATTGTCTGATTTTTAAAGAATTTATTTGCAAATTATGGTGGAAAATAAGTATTTGGTCAATAACAAAAGTTCATCTCAATACTTTGTTATATAACCTTTGTTGGCAATGACAGATGTCAAACGTTTTCTGTAAGTCTTCACAAGGTTTTCACACACTGTTGCTGGTATGTTGGCCCATTCCTCCATGCAGATCTCCTCTAGAGCAGTGATGTTTTGGGGCTGTCGCTGGGCAACACAGACTTTCAACTCCCTCCAAAGATTTGATCTGGAGACTGGCTAGGCCACTCCAGGACCTTGAAATGCTTCTTACGAAGCCACTCCTTCGTTGCCCGGGCGGTGTGTTTGGGATCATTGTCATGCTGAAAGACCCAGCCACGTTTCATCTTCAATGCCCTTGCTGATGGAAGGAGGTTGTCACTCAAAATCTCACGATACATGGCCCCATTCATTCTTTCCTTTACACGGAACAGTCGTCCTGGTCCCTTTGCAGAAAAACAGCCCCAAAGCATGATGTTTCCACCCCCATGTTTCACAGTAGGTATGGTGTTCTTTGGATGCAACTCAGCATTGTTTCTCCTCCAAACACGTCTAGTTGAGTTTTTAGCAAAAAGTTCTATTTTGGTTTCATCTGACCATATGACATTCTCCCAATCCTCTTCTGGATCATCTAAATGCTCTCTAGCAAACTTCAGACGGGCCTGGACATGTACTGGCTTAAGCAGGGGGACACGTCTGGCACTGCAGGATTTGAGTCCCTGGCGGCGTAGTGTGTTACTGATGGTAGCCTTTGTTACTTTGGTCCCAGCTCTCTGCAGGTCATTGACCAGGTCCCCCCGTGTGGTTCTGGGATTTTTGCTCACCGTTCTTGTGATCATTTTGACCCCACGGGGTGAGATCTTGCGTGGAGCCCCAGATCGAGGGAGATTATCGGTGGTCTTGTATGCCTTCCATTTTCTAATAATTGCTCCCACAGTTGATTTCTTCACACCAAGCTGCTTACCTATTGTAGATTCAGTATTCCCAGCCTGGTACAGGTCTAAAATGTTGTTTCTGGTGTCCTTTGACAGCTCTTTGGTCTTGGCCATAGTGGAGTTTGGAGTGTGACTGTTTGAGGTTGTGGACAGGTGTCTTTTATACTGATAATGAGTTCAAACGGGTGCCAATAATACAGTTACCGAGTGGAGGACAGAGGAGGCTCTTAAAGAAGAAGTTACAGGTCTGTGAGAGCCAGAAATCTTGTTTGTTTGTAGGTGACCAAATACTTATTTTACAGAGGAATTTACCAATTAATTCATAAAAAATCCTACAATGTGATTTTCTGGATTTTCTTTTCTCATTTTTTCTCTCATAGTTGAAGTGTACCTAGGATGAAAATTACGGGCCTCTCTCATCTTTTTATGTGGGAGAACTTGCACAATTGGTGGCTGACTAAATACTTTTTTGCCCCACTGTATGTGGTAAACTCATTTGCAAGGCGGATCCCAGTGTGGGTCACCGAAATAGAAGAGTAAACACTCAGGCCTAAACCTCTGTTTTGCTTTCGCCAATACCACGCCAATCCGTTGTACCTCCCTTGGGAAAAACACATTTCAGAAAAACATGGGAAGAAGAAGAGGGTTGTTGTTTTTTAGAAGTATTGGGGATTTGGACAGAAAGCTGAATTTTAAATGAAAGTTTTGTTTTGAAATCCGGCGACATAAGCTCACTTCAGATATATTTACATTTTGGATTTATTTATTTGTATGGAACATTTCAACAATCATAATCATTTCTACAATCATAATAATCTATAATCATGTCCCATTATTGTAAGCAGAAAGACTGCTTTCAAGACTAAAATAACAGCAGTATTTAAAAGATGAATGTAAAGGTTAAACACACAGACTTTCACAGGCACATACACAATTATTACTGCATGTTCTTTTATTTTTAAATATAGCACTTGAAGGAGTCCTGCATGTCTGCTTGTTAAATACATTAAGTTGATGCTATTGTACTTTTCGGGTTGTATCCATATGGTTTAATATACTTATAGTTAGTAATTTGCAGAGGTGGGGACTCGAGTCACGTGACTTGACTCGAGTCATGACTCGAGTCGCATATTTTGTGACTTGAGACTTGCTTGACTAACATTGATAAAAGACTTGACTTGACTTTGACTTGGTATTCATGACTTGAGACTTGACTTAAGCTTGAGATCGATGACTTGAAAGGACTTGACTGTTTAAAATTAAATATTTGCGTTTGTTTTTGTAGTGAGATACTACGTTTAGTTTTTCCGAAAAACGTGATTATAGTGCCGTGCGCGCAAACCTGGCAACCCACTAGAAGGCAGGAGTCTCAACATAACTTAACATGGCAGCGGCTAGCGTTACACCAAAAATAGTGAAGTTTGGATTCAAGGATTATTTTGTCGATGACGGTAATAAGAAGAGAACAGCGGTATGCAGGGTCTGCAGTATAAAGATCGGTGACACGACCACAACAACATCCAACTTCATTCGTTACTACAAAAAAACCCACAGAGAAAGGCAGGCTACGTTGTGTGTTGTGTTAGCTAGAAAGCTAACGTTAAGTTTAAGCTACATTAGACTTGGTTTCAAATCGATTAAGCATTGCAAAGAGAAGACAACACTGTAAATGAACACTAGAACCTCCAAGGGATTCATTTTGACTAACCCTGATACTGACGGGCTGTCAAGAGAGGGAGAGAGAGAGAGAGAGAGGAAAAGAGATGACTCGTTTATTTCCCGTGTTATTATCAGAAGTTACTGTAAACTTTTGAATAATGTAGTTCATCTGCTTTTAGTAGTTTGTTTAAATGTTTTAATGATGTTGTTTTTGTTTGTAGAAGTGCATCATTCCTTGATTTATTGTAAAATGAATCTGAACTTTTTGATCTGTTATGATGATAAACTGAAGCAATTTCTAAATTAACCCAATTCAGTGAGTTTGAAATCGTCCTACTTAGTTTATAAGGAAATTATGAAGAGGAACACATTAAATGATTTTAAAATGATATCTATGTAGGTGCTGACGCTGTTGGCGGTTCTAGTGTCAACAGACATTTCAATTAAATATGTGTAATGGCAAATGCCATATATGATTTTCTTACCTGGAGTTCTGCCTTTCTGAACAGACTGATTGAGTCCTAGCTATATTGTCTGTAGTTCTAGGGTTAATATTAATCTAATATGATTGTCATCGGTCTAAATTAGATTTCAAATGATTAACTGTGTATGTAATGAAGATCATAGTGTGGGTTAAATCCATTTTCATAATCACTGTCTTTTAACTGATTTAAATGCGGAAACTGCGCTTATTCATCAGAATTTCTAATGACTTGACTTGACTTGACTTGACCTGAGCAATGACTTGACTTGACTTGCTTGACTCTCACCACAGTGACTTGGGACTTGCTTGATACTTGTAGGTCAAGACTTGAGACTTGCTCATGACTTGCACATGTAGGACTTACTCCCACCTCTGGTAATTTGTTTAAAAGCGTCAAGTAAATGAATTTTATGCATTGTCCTTTACTGATGGGCAAGGAACATTAGAAGTCAGCTAACTATTACAACTATATTATTTACAGTATCAGAACAAAGAAAATGTTGCTAGAAGTACAGTTCTTGCATGTAACCATACTGCCTTTCAGTTTCGTATGATCAGGTAGAGGTGACAGTGGTTAGTTTGTAGCTGAATAATGGCTATATGGAGGATTTCAGGTGAGGTTAGAGGACCTTAGCAAACCTCACCAAGGTGCCTGTGACTGTGTGCTGTACTGTCCCAGAGGTGGATGTGTGACACTGTGACCAGAATAAAGTCTAGAGGAAGACTTAGCATCTCTCACCTCGAACGTGCTTCCCGTGTGGTCAAACTCAGGAGGCACGAAGGAACCTTCTGGATCATCTGCAAGGTTGAAAACAGGCCAATTAACCACACTTAAAAGAATATCATAAAGTCATCGAAAGGAAGCAAGCACTGCGTTTGCCGTTCGATGTGAACACTACAATGTATAGCCATGTCAGCTCTGTGCTTTAACCCACTTGCTAAGAATCTACCGTAATGAGATACAAATCAGAGGAATATTCTAAAGAACAACGGTCCAGTGGGCAAGAGCAGCTGTTTTCCTTCATTTGCACAATTCGTGTGTCAGTGATAATCCCTGACAGACTGGAGTAGTGAGGCATCCTCATCCTCCTCAAATAGGCAACATTCTAAGACTGGCTCCGAGCAGGAGACACATGAAAACCAAAACATGCACCCCCTTAACTGGATTCAGAACAAGAAAGGTGGAGAGGCACGTTAAATGTGCTGATTACGTTTTTTACTTCCTGATACCGATTCCGATACCTGACCTTTTGTATCGGCCAATACCGAATTCCGGTCGGATATATATATATACACATATAGATACTGTCACGATCTGTCTGTGTTGTGTTTTGCCTTGTCTTTTTCTGTCTTTGGTTTCATGTTTTATTTTGAAGAGTCTTCACCCCCTGTCTTGCCTGTTGCTGTCTGTCTGTTTTCCCTCCTACCTGATTACCCGATTGTTTTCACCTGGTGCCCCTGTGTTTTCTCCTCCCTCCTCACCTGTGTCTTGTTTGTGTGATGAGTCTTGTGTGTATTTAAGTTCTGGTTTTTCTGTCTGTCATTGTTGGTTCATTGTTTGTCGTTGACTTTGTTCACGAGATAGTGTTCTGTTTGACCTTAAAACCTTGAAATAAAGGTATTTTTTTCTGTTTATTCTGCATTTGGGTCCTGCCTGCTTCACTCACCCTAACAGATACATATTGATTTGAGTTTGTGGGGCGCTGTGGCTCAGGAGTTAGGTGGTGTTCCTCCAATTGCTAGGTACAATCCCCCGCCAATGCACTCAACATATCGTTATTTCATTTGAGAAGATACTTAGCCCCACAACAGCTGTATATTACTAACCCTAACCCTTCCATCATCAATTCCTTCATGCAGTGATTGTTTTTCTGAACTGATGGTGGATATATCTAACAAGTACCAGCAAGTACCACGTGTTCTAGGTAGCGTTAATGTGCTAATCATGGATAACTTGATATCAGATAAGGACATAGACTTGCAGTTTGCAGATACCAGATCTTTGCTGTGTATCAGATGCACTTCTCATACTGGTATAGGAACAGTTCTAGTGAAGCCCTAAGGAGCGAGAGGTTGTACTGAGAGTCATAGGAGGAGGGGGGTAAAGTGGGTCATGACAGATCTGGGTGTCTCTGGATTTATGATCTCCCCACCCAGGTGTACTGAGGCCAGCAGATCTCTGTTTCTCCTCTCCTCCTTAGCCTTATTATCTCAACTTCTTCTATCCTTCCTTTTACCTTTCCTCTTCCCTGATCTTCTCACTTCTCTTCTTTTCCTCTTGTCCTTCCCTTCCCTTCTTTTTCTTGCTCTCTTGTCCTTTTGTCACATATTTTATTCAACCCGGTATCACGGCAAGACGTGAACATGTGACGGTTTACCATGCTGGGAGACGTGAATATGTCACGGTTTCGTCCCTTCAAACGTGACAGTTACACGGTATTGTTAACATGGTCCAACCATTGGAGAAATACCCGGAAGTGCCAAGGAAAGGCTCTATCGCGGCTATTGGTCGGTTTGTATTGTCAAAATTAGA
>CALSBZ010046657.1:264744-295880 GCA_943591055.1 Gobionotothen gibberifrons | reverse complement strand
TAATACTTTTATCGGGTTTATCGGGATGACGTCATAATTCCTAATATATAATAATTATCGTGCACCACTAGTTTATAGTAGAAATTTAGAAATTGTTTTTCGTGTTGGGAGAAAAGCCTGCCTGTTTGTATTCTAAATATGTTTAAATTAAGAGAAGGACGTTATCATTTAAGAGGTATAAATGGAATTTTTTTTGGCGATTTCTTCAATCTGACTTCATATTGACCATTTTTAACAACAGAGGGTGCTACATAACACACTTTCAGGAAAAGTCACGGACTGGGAGACTTTAATATTTTATTGAAAAAAAGTTACATACAATATAAAACAGCTCGGGGTCAAATTGACCCCGTTGGCGGTTCTAGTGTTAAATGTGTATTTTGTACGTTTTCCTTCCAAAAGCCTGAAAGAAAACATGTTATGTTTGAAAAATATCCCTCTAAGGTACATTTAGAACAGATAAAAAATGTGCGATTAATTTGCGATTAACTATGGACAATCATGCGATTAATCGCGATTAAATATTTTAAGCGACTGACAGCCCTAGTAAAAATCGGAGAGCAAAAGTTAGCTGCTAATGGTAGCCACAAGAGTTATCGCAGCTTCCGGTCTTGGCTATGCGGCAGTCTAACCCCCTGATCCCACCAGGAGCGTCTGTGCCACGCCACGCCACGCTACGTTGCGTCTGCTGGGTTTTTAGCGTTTGCGGCCACTCTCGTCAATGGGTGCTATTCCACCAGACCCGCTGCGCCACGCTACGCCGCGACTCGAAGCGTCCCAGAAGCTCCTCGCCGCAAGGAATTTCTAAAATATAGGATGAATCCTATTTTTGACGCGGCGCAGCCGTAAGGTAATGTCGGGCAGGCAGGAAGTGGAACGTTCAGACCATATATAGCATATATACACACACACTTTTGCAGCCCCTATCCCTCCAGTCTTTCAAGTAGGAGGAGAAATGCCAGCGTTCTCCTCCGGTTTACAGGCACTGTGTAAATTATATATATAGAATAATTATGATGATGAATGCATTGTTTTACCACTAAAATACAGCAACATATCTTTGATTCATGTCGTTTATAACTGGGATATTACAATTATTCTTAACTTTGTCTGTAGTCTACAACACAACAAAATAGGAAATAACAACAATAAACACGATTTAAACAGACACAAACATAAACCATGTAACTACGTAGCCTACTTGTAGAAGTACAAATGTCCAGGAAATATTCCAAAATCAACAACAACTGCGAGGCTGCACATATGACGCTCCGCTTCCACAACGTTTTGAAACGCGCCTGGTGGGTTACGACGCAGGAGGAGGTCGCAGCAGGGCTCAGCCACAACGTAACGTAGCGCAGACGCTCCCAGTGGGATCAGGGGGTAACACACACACATTACCAAATAAGGACTATGTGGGAGTTCCCCTCGATTCCATTGGCTCTGACGGTTAAAAAGAGATGTCACATGTCAAAATCGAGCAAGGGGGGCCAGGTGAAATGCACCCGAATGGACCCAGAAGAGGTTTTTTTTTGCTGAATCTGTCTAAAAAGGTCAAATATCACTTGTTTTGCATCAATCTTGATACAGGGTACTTATTATATGTTGTACTTTGGATTCCTAAAGCTTTTAGTCTACTAACCCATCATCCAAGGTTAGTTTTCACTATAAGTACAAAATATTTCTTGGACGGACACTATCATTTACAGTTTTTTTACCATGTTCAATCTGAATTTTCTTTAAAATAAAAAAACATCTATATTGAATCTGACTTTTCTACATCCAACTTACAGGTTTATCATTACTTTGAGAAAAAAGATTATTAATTTAACCCTTTTAGAAGGGAAGATATGGTCATTTGTTCTGGGAATGTCATTTTCGAGCCTGAAACCTGAAAAACAGGCTCGGGGCTTAACAGGTTAACTTGATTGCAGTATGTGTAATATTTAGATGCTGCTCCTGAGCCATACTTGAATAACCTTGTTTGCAGAAAGGTCCTATTTTATTTTTATATTGGAATTGTTCCATTTTTGTGAATTTAAAGTTGTGTTTACTTGTTGAGAGAAACAAAATGGCAGTTGTTAAAAAAAAACTTGAATAAATATGTTGTTCCAAATATGTTGTTCCAATAAATATGTTGTACGTTCTCATCCTTGCATTAGAATTAGAGCAGATAATAGTTTGATGGTATCATGTGGTAAGGCTCTCTGAAATTAGCCCATGATAGAAGGTGATAGACAGATTGATCCAATCACCTGCCAAGTATTTTTGAAAGCGCCTGCCCTTTCCAAATAGCTTCCAATGGAGCTTTCCTAGATGGTTTGGTGAAACAAACCATCTGAGTCAGGTTAGTAATGCTCCATCACATGTTTTACATCTATTACAGGGTGAATCTTAAACTGAAGCTTGACTTTAAAGCAACCCAACGGAAGTTTCATGTAAGTTTAGTTCTTTCACTCGTAGCTCGGGCTGCGGAGGTGCTCGAGACGGTAGCCAATTTGTGCTCCTACGTCCCCTGAACACGCACAAACAAACTGCACGTTGATACGACCTTCCTAGCCAGAGATATGGCCGCATTTTACAATAAACTCGCTAAATAATATCGCTAATTGAATCGCAATATCTGTCAGAAAATCGCAATTAGATTATTTCCCCAAATCGTGCAGCCCTAGTCTTGTTTTATCTTATCTTATCAAAAGCACAGCATCACTGCTAGAGGTCTTATCTTGGTGAAAATAATTTCTTCAGAGGAACATGCTTGTAGCGCTGAGAGCTAAATTATTAAATAAATCTTAATTTTAGAAACTGTGAAAACAGCTGCCTAGGTAAACTGATTTAAATACATCACCTTGAAAAGTGCCCTAATTTTCACAAAGTTGCAGAAAACCCTGAGTTCTCCTTATTTGCAAGGGTATTTGGAACACATAGTACACAGCGTACGAAGTGGCCCTGTTTACTGTCAGATGCAGTGATCTCAGAGATTCCACACAGTCTAATGCTGCGCTCGGATCATTATAGGATCCTCTGTTCGCTCTACAAGGACACAAAAGCCTGCCCTAAATTAGACAAGTGGGGAGTGAGAGGCATCACAAAGCAGCATCTGTCAAACACTATGTCCAGTTCTTCCATTACCATGAACTTCTTTCTCTTCCATTACATAATTTTTACCACAAAGTAAATGGAATGCATTATAGACCTTCTTCAGTTTTTCCGACCCCTTAAAGTGTTTCAGAGGCAGAGGCTAAAATGACACCTGTGTTTGAAAACGTACATTCACACACATTCACACCGTTAACTGTACCATTGGGTGAAACTTGGGGATAGGTGTCTTTCCCAACATCAACATGTTGACTGCAGGGGCTGGTACGGAAGAAGATTAAGGCCCCATGTGATTTTTTTGTATGATCTCACCAAAAGTATATATTTTTTAAGATTTAAATCAACATTATGAGATTAGAGTCAGAATTCTGAGTTTAATCTCTGAATTCTTAGAATAATTCTGCATTTTCTGATTTATTTTTACATGACATGTCATTTGTTAGATGCTTTTATCCAAAGCGACTTACATACATTCAGTACTCTGGACAATCCCCACAGGAGCAATTTGGGGTGAAGTGTCACAACAACATGCAGTGGGACTCAAACTTTCTATCCCCTGATTTGAAGTCCAGCACACTACCCACTGTGCCACAGCCTCCCCTATTTCTCAGAATTCTGAGATTTAAGTCAAAATTTAGATTACTTTTCTCAAAAATTCTGACTTTTGTCTCAGAGTTCTGACTCTTAATCTCTTTAAAAAAAAAAGGTTTTTGTCAGATCTTGAACAAAGTTTTTACATGTGGCCCTTACATGTACATAGTTTAGTTTTCTTTTCAAAGTTAACTAATATAAAAAGTGTCACATGTCCAAATTACACCAACTTGAGTTCCCAGAAATACTCCCACCAAGTGTGAACAAACAAACTGCAAATAAACTTTTTCCAATTTGTTCTCATTTATTACATCTCCTTGGGCACACTCTTTTCCGGAACATTGGTGGGGACAAAAGTGGCCATTTCAAATGATTGTTAATGCTGATGCTCTTATCCAAAGTGACTTACACTGAGTGCTTTCAAAAATTACAAAACAAACAAAAAAAGCTAAAGTCCTGCCGGTAAATTAGTTATCAATAAGCCAAAACATTGTGAGTGCTGCACTGCTCTTTTCAGTTGCAGCAGATTGTGAACAAAGCGTATCGATGTGATCGAGCACAATTATAGGGGAGAAAATGCCACTTCAAGCAGCAGCAGCCCCATAAATAGAAAGCTTCCCCCGAGAACGGTGCAGAGGAAAGCTGGAAGTCTCCCCCCCCCCCCCCCCCCACCAAAGTAAAAAATGCTGTCCTACATAAGTTTGCCTCTGAGCTCCAAGGTTCTGATACGAGGACAGTAAAATAAAGTGTCAGTAGTCAATGTGTTTATATTTTAGTGCATTTCCCTACACTTAAATATGTACTTTCTAAGTTACTTTATATAGGGATATATTGTGCGTTTAACTTGACTATGGTTATCTGAAGTTACATTTCAGATCCATCCATCAGGGGTAAGGGAAAAAGTGTAATAAGATGGAAGCCGATTTATGTTTTGGAGTGTGTTTCTATGGCTACACTGTTTGTTAAATCGAGACACATGAATAAAATAAACACTGCAATCCCTCCCCCACCCCACTTTTCTTGTTTGTGCGTAAACATTGTCCTAGTAGTGTGCTGCTGTTTTTCTTGTTGTGACTGTCTTAAAATATAATACAAATATTAATTGAATTTGAACATGTTAGACCTCTACGAGTTGTAAGAAGTCACAATAAAGAAGGACTTAAAGAGGCCCAATTATTCTTTTAATTAATGGTTTTCCCTCTCCTGTAGTGTGTTCTATAGGTTTGTGTGCATGTAAATGGTCTGCAAAGGCTAAAATCCCTGTGTTTCTGGAGACATGTCACATAATAGACACTAAAAACAAATATGAAACTGAAAAGGAGTATCATATTGTCCTCTTTAAACATCTCAGATGGTATCAAGATAGCTGTTTAATTATCGACTATTTCACCAAAAAAAGCAACAAAAAAAGACATGTAGCAGAATCTTTCTTCTGCTCTACTTAAATAATCATCTTGGAGCCTCTCCAGATTTGGTGCAGACATGAACACAATTTCTCCAGTCTTGATAATTTAGTCCTAAAATCTAACATTTGAATAATTCAAACTGAAAGAATCACTTTGCAGTTTGAATCATTGTTCCTGAAGGAGGAAAACAATCCTCAGTGGCCTCACATTATCTAACTTAAACTTAGTTACAGTAATGTAACACCACCAGTTGTGCATAACATAGTACATTTACCGAGTAGCCTACTTAGTACTATTTTGACAAACTTCTAGTAGGCTACATTGTTTTTCGTTAAATGCTACACGTCTGCATGCACCACAGACGCCAATAATTTACTTTAGTTTAGATAATACTCATAGTTACTATATACATATAAAAATGTAAAACACATGCATATGATATGAAAGAGTACTAACAATCTACCAAGCGTTATAAAATGTTATCCACATTGACATACAATGCTTACAATTGTTGACATTATTTTTTTTTATAATGAATTCAACAACAAGAAATGACATCCATTGTTTGTTATGATAAAAGGAGACCAAATAAATGCCATAACAGAGCCGTTCTACTTTCCTTTTTGTTGATAATACGAACTGTACTTCTATTTAGGTAACATTTTAATTCTGCATTTTTCCTGTAATAGAGTATTTTAAGTCCACATAGGCTAGTTATACTTTAAATACAGATCTGAGTACTTCCTCCTCTGAATACCATAGGAACATAAGGTGTGTATTTAAGGTGTAGCATATTCTAACACCTGTTGAGTTAGGCCTACCTTTTAAACATAAAACACAATAAACAATTTTCTATACGCTATTATCTCAAACAGCCTCGCCTCACCTCGTCCTCCAGCAGTGGAGGCAGATGCTCCAGATCATAAAACCTTTCCTCAGCTTTCCCGAAGTATGTGAACGCAGCATCGCTCCCCGAAGTGTCCATTGCAGCAGCTGTGGTTCCTTCAGGTGCTGAGCACAGTGTGGGAGCAGGCAGCGGTGTGTCCAGTGGAGACGGATGGTATACCTGTAATCTCCCTGCAGCCCGAGGACAAGCGGGGCCCGACTACTTCCTGCAGCCGATGGTCACTGCGGGTCCAAAACAACACCGGATAAACAGGCGGGCTCACAGCAATGCGCCGAGTCTACCGCAGGCTGGGGGGTGGAGGAGGCGGCAGGGGGGGGGTGCTGGCCGCTGCTGGAGGCTGTCATAGCTGCTACACAGAAACAGAAACAGACAGAAGGCGATCCTCAGCTACAGATGTGTGATTCTTCAGTGTTGTCACCAGGGGCGTTTCCTGGACCTGGAAACATTAGGGGCTTAGCCCACAGTTGCGGCGCCAGAGATTTTCTTTTGGGGGTGCTGTGGGGGGGTAGCTTGACGTTTAGCTAGCATAGCTAGGGTGCTCAAACATGTAGGGTTTCCCATTAAGGTAACGGGCGCTACAGTTGAATTTTCTATTGCAACACTCCCCACACGCACATACACAGTGTACCCGCGACTCTCACAATGAAGGCTCGTGATCAGCTCATGGCATATAGGTGTCGTGTAAGCAGGGGTAAAGTGCTATTTTTATAATTGGTGGGCGGACTTCACCTCCTCTAGGAGGGTCCGGGGGCAAGCTCACCCGGGAAGATTTTTTTTTAAATATTGAAGTTAAAAACATCAATCTGGTGCACTTTGAGAGCAAAATTAAGAGATCTGGATACATCCCTCAACACCCATATGAAACAGAACTGTAAACAGATTTTCTTTTTCTTTATGGATATTTTACAAATCACTCCCCTTTTTAAACTGTATTCTTGTTTTACTGTCATAGGGGAGAGTGAGGTAAATTGAGCCATGTTTTAGTTATGCTGTCCTCTAAGCAAGGAGAAATGACACATAGTAAAAATGAAAGCACACACCTATAATTCAGGATGTCTCCTATCAATGGCAATGATAATAATTAATATTTGATCAAGGGCAGTGAAAATATTACTTCTAAAGAAAAAGTGGTCTTGTGGCTCAACTTGCCCCAGTGTAGGGGTAAGTTGATCCAGGTCAGTGTGTAAATTGAACCACTTCACTTTTTCCAGTTTAAACTTGGACATACCTACACAAAATCTTAAAGGTAACTTTAAACAATAAATAACAAACCAAATACCAGTTTAGTTTTTCAAATATTTTAATATAAATTTCGATTGAATTGATTGATTTTTTTTTAACATGTTAAAAGGAAAAGTAATCATACAAATGGTGATACAATTTCATACATCTTACCAATCAAACACAGGGTAAATTCAACTTTGATTGTAGCCTACAATGAGCTCTTATTATCAACTGGGCCTACTTTCATTGTGCTACCCCATTGAAAAACTGGCTCAACTTACCCCAAGGCCCATGCTTCACTTTACCCCATAGCCACCATTTTAGAAAGAATTGCCTAGCTTAACAATTCAGAGTCATCTTTAGCTTAATGATTCACATGGTTTAATACGCTGCCAACACATCAACATATTAGATATGTTTTTAAACCTGGATACATTTTGTTTGACATGACAGCTGACATCTAGAAAATGTACTTTGACAGTTTTTTTGTAAAAATGTTTACTTGCCAGACCACAATGAGCATCTCTCTGTCACAGCCAAAGAGAAATGGGAGGAGCTTGCATAATTTCTGGTCACGTGATTACAACTATAAAGCGTTGCCTCTTTACAGGGGGTGGTTCAATTTACCCACTGGCTCAACTTACCCCCTTCTCCCCTATAGTATTTCATAACTGTTTTTCATTTATTCTCTCTGGCTGTCCATCTCATAATGTTCACATAGAAACTAGCTGTCAATAGGAATATCATTCAGAAGAATTATAATTTCATTCAAAAATCTGTCACAAAAAGAGGTTGCAGCCAAAAAAACAGCCACATTTACTACTGCAAATACGTTCAAACGTGCTGTCGACACGTAAAGCAGTGGCAACTATGCCACAATTTCAGCTGACTTTTTATCAGAAATACTGTCACATAACATCCATATATTTCAGTGCTAGGTTGATGCTTAGCTAAGCTAACTATGAATACACTTTAACTGACAGGTATGGCAAGCCATTTGAGTATGTATTCCATATCCTTGATATCAGACGGCAGCTGCCTACACTAGTTGGCTCTTTGATTTCACTTGTTAGATATATGGTCACACTAGTTTGGCACTCTGCTTTACTAGTTCAATAAAACATTATACTAGTCACTCTTTTTCAGCAACTAGTGGCACTTTTGTCCGACTAGTTACGACATAAGCCTTACTAGCGACGCCAGGAGCAGCACTCGTACCACCAAAGTATCAACATGTAAGCTTTTTGACTTTTTAACTAGTGGCCCTCTGACTGTACTAGTGACACTAAAAGTCTTAGTTAACTAGTGCGCTGCAAAAGCTCTGACATGTAACATGTAACTAGTTACAATAAAGGGGGCGTGTGGTGTAGTGGGTTGTGCGTTGGTGTTCGGATCACTGCACTAGTTAACTAGTAGCACCCAGAATCATTTAGTTAAAGGCAAAGTTTCACTAGTTAACTAGTTGACTCCTCTTTTGACCTTACTAGTTAACTAGTGGGGCTCAAAATGTCTACACGTTAACTAGTGAACCCTTTACTAGTTAATCAATCAATCAATCAATGTTTATTTATATAGCCCAATATCACAAATGTTACATTTGTCTCAGTGGTCTTCACAGTTTGTACAGAATATCAGTATGACAATACGACACCCTCTGTCCTTAGACCCTCACATCGTACAAGGAAAAACTTCCAGAGAAAACCCACAGTTTAAAGGGGAACATGGGAGAAACCTCAGGGAGAGCAACATAGGAGGGATCCCTCTCCCAGGACGGACAGACGTGCAATAGATGCCGTGTGTAAATTAAAAAGATAATACATTTGCAACATAGGTAGTCCAAATGTTTGGAAATGCATGTGTGTATAAGTTAACTAGTGAGATACATTTAAATTCCACTAGTGAACTAGTGAGGGTTAAAATGTTCATTAGTAGTACTAGTGGGTCCCAAATGCGCACTATGAAGATAAACAACCTCTCCAAATTTGCCTTAGACTAATAGTTACAGAGGTCACGGGCGATCTCTCAGCCTCTCAGGAAAGCTGTGATCCGAAGAGGGTTATTCCATATTGCTATCCATCACTAATGTCCCTCTGTCATCACAGTGCTATTCTAATCCAAGCACCTTTCAAATTGCAGCTTAATAAAATGTTTTAAACAGGATCTATATTCCTGTCTGCAGTCCGGCAACTTTCAAATTCTAACAAAGTCTTCAATGTGCTTACCTAATTGGATATACAGTCATATGATCATAATTACAAAATTACTTTTGTTTTATATTTTTGTAAATATGGTCATATGACTGTATTTTAAAACACAGTGTATTTAAGCTCTTAGAAACTATTTGGGCTGGGTGGCCCTCTATAGCTTAGGGCCAATAGGAGACCTCGATGCATTCTTTCCCCTCCTCCTCATTAGCATTCTGTGCAACTAGTGTGACTAGTGCGCATTTGGGATCCACTACTAGTGGACATTTTAAGCCTCACTAGTTCACTAGTTGAATTTCAATGTATCTCACTAGCTCCTGGCGTCACTAGTAAGGCATATGTGGTAACTAGTCAGACAAAAGTGCCACTAGTTGCTGAAAAAGAGTGACTAGTATAATGTTTTATTTAACTAGTAAAGCAGAGTGCCAAACTAGTGTGACCTGTGACCATATATCTAACAAGTGAAATCAAAGAGCCAACTAGTGTAGGCAGCTGCCGTTTGATATCAAGGATATGGAATACATACTCAAATGGCTTGCCATAGACAGGATCAACTGTGTACTGTAAGGTAGATTCTAGCTTCATGTCAGTCAACATTTCCCAGAGAGCTTTCTTTGAAATCACCAGGTAACGCTAAAAAACATAACATTTAGATTGTATGACAAAGTGTTTATTTAATATATCTGGCTAGCTATAGCTACTTACTAACGGTTTAGCTTACCCCCGTGATTCAAAGTAACGTCAACGTAGCTGTAATTTATAATAATAATAATAATAATAGATTTATTTTGTTAGCGCTTTTACAGGTGCTCAAAGACGCTTTACAGATATAGTGAAAAGAAAAGAAAGGAACAACAAATAAATATATAGTTAAAGTTAAAGTCAAATAATACAAAAACAATCACACATTAAAAGCCAGATTGAAGAGGTGAGTGTTTTGAAGGTGGTGAGGTCAGTGCAGTCTCTGATGGGTTGTGGGAGTGAGTTCCAGAGGGAGGGGGCAGCGACGGAGAAGGCTCTGTCCCCCCAGGTCCGGTGATTGGTGCGGGTGGGGATGGATAGGAGGTTGGCTTCAGATGAGCGGAAGCAGCGGGAAGGGGTGTGGTGGTGCAGCAGGTCTGTGAGGTAGGGGGGGGGGCCTGATTGTTGAGGGCTTTGTGAGTAATCAGGAGGACTTTGAAGTTGATTCTTTGACGGACGGG
This sequence comes from Gobionotothen gibberifrons, assembly GCA_943591055.1. NCBI lineage: Eukaryota > Metazoa > Chordata > Actinopteri > Perciformes > Nototheniidae > Gobionotothen > Gobionotothen gibberifrons. Next base: position 285,247 of record CALSBZ010046657.1, on the reverse strand, counting down.
GAGCCAGTGGAGGTTCTGGAGGACGGGAGTGATGTGGTCTCGGGAGCGGGTGTGGGTGAGGAGGCGGGCAGCAGAGTTCTGGATATGTTATGTTGGAGTTTATTGAGGAGGTTGGATGGTATGCCGTAGAGCAGCGGTTCTCAAACTGTGGTCCGCGAGGGTACTGCAGGTGGTCCGTGGAAAAAAGCTAAATAAAATCCACTTTTTATTATCAAGGATTTTCGGGGACCACCTCATATGTGACTTGCTCTATCGAAAGCAGTCGCTTTGACCCGAAGACACATTTTGAGTTGTACACTGTTGGAAAGAGGAGATTCATAGCTTTCTAATGATATCAGGCAGTGGGGTAGTGGTCGTTGGGCTCCGGACATTTATGAGAGAACATTTATGAGAGAACATTTCTAATGTCCGAGTGCAAGTGCATGCACCACAAGACACGAGCCTTGTAACCCCTCCCCCGGCCCTGGCGCGAGTGTGGACATATGATTGGCGGCGATTTCATTTGAACGGGACGGAGCAAAACGAGAAGCATCCGGACTTACTGTAGACGGAAGGAATGAGGTATTTGGAGTCTACAATGACAGAGAAGAGGCTGTCAAGTTTGGCTGTACTCAGCATTGAATCAAAACGCACTAAAGCTTTGGATCTTAATCAGTTTGTGAGGCGTTTTGCTGAACAACATGGTAATCGCCGCATCATAACAGTGATTGACAGCTGATAGGAATAATATGATTGTTAATATTACATATTAATTCAGACAAACATCGATGAGACAGTTAATGAATGTACTTATTGCAGCAGTCTGCATAGATTTGGTACCCCTGGTCTAAGAGTGAAACAAACTAATTCAGTTATTGTTCAGTTAAAATGCATTCAATTATGTCTGCCATCTTATATATTTCTGTTTAAGGCTTTACTGATGTGCCACAATAATGTCACCTAATGTTATTCAGTTAAAATATCAATATTTTGGCTTTCCAAGTTAACATTGATTGATATGACTGCGAATAAATCAGCATATACTTCTGCCAGGGGATGCCACCCCTCAAAATCTCCTGCCACCCTAGATCCACCCCTGAGTAGGCTATATTTTTCGTTTCGTTTATTTAATAAGTTAATTTCAGGACAACTTTGGGAATTTTGTTTGTTTGTTTTGAGATTTAAATAGATTTTGAAAGTGGAGATAGAGAGAGAGAGAGAGAGAGAAGCAGCGCTATCTGCTTTGTTGCAATACTGTAGCTCAAGCATTTATGCAACTTAGGCCCATACATTGTTTATGTTACTTATATGCCTGTGTGTCCATGGTTTTGAGTCTGTGCGTGTTGAGCGCAGCGCCGTCTGCTTTTTGCAGCACAGTAACTAAAGTAGGACTAAGCATACCGGTAGTTTTTGTAGACCTGTCTGCCCGTTTTGTGAGTGCACTGCGCGCGTGCGCACTTGTGGCATTGTTTGGGATGACCTAATTAAAATAGCGTCCGCCGTCCTCTTTGAGAAACATACACAACGCAGACAGACACCGTTCACAAAAGTATCAGATAGGCTTCAATTGAGGTGGTTTGATTGTTGTTTGATTGTCTATAATTAACTATAAAAAAATATTGGCGTTTTAACACTATGTGTACTTATGTTTACGATTGTCTATAATTAACTATAAAAAAATATTGGCGTTTTAACACTACGTTTATATATGTACTTATTTTTACGGTTTGCATATGAGGTGGTCCGCGGAAATCCTTGATAATAAATAGTGGTCCGCATAAACAAAAAGTTAGAGAACCCCTGCCGTAGAGGATGCTATTGCAGTAGTCGAGTCGTCATGTGATGAATGCATGAATCAAGGTTTCAGCAGCAGAGGAGGAGAGTGATGGGCGGAGACGGGCAATGTTTTTGAGGTGGAAAAAGGCGGTCCTGGTGATGTGATTGATGTGGTGGTTGAATTTGAGCTGACTGTCGATGATAACTCCGAGGTTGCGGATGTGATGCTTATGCTTTGCTTACATGTTCGCATAACTTGGAAGTTTACTGATATTTAAAAAAAATGTTCTTATGTCCATCTTCAAAAACTCAGAGTCCGTCCGACTGACAGTTTAAACATTGTCACAGCTCACAGGATAGCCAATAAGACATATTTCCATTCAACTCTCTGGTTGGTCAGGTGTCTTGCCTCTGTTGCATTCACTGAACACGGGAAATTACAATCCTGCCGTCCTCTCTAGTGTCATGATGAGGTTCAGGTAAAGCACGGTAAATGTATTATATTATTGAGGGAGAATTGTCCGGAGCTACAGAAAAAACATTCGGGGCTTTGCCACTGGTTGTCACTCAGAGTGGGGGGGCTGCCTGCATGCTACAGTTGGCTCCACGCCTCCGCCCACTAGTGCCGTTTGAGTGACTCACGTTCAACACTTAGCCCGTGTTATCTGTTCTCAGACGGTGATCTGGCTTCGACTGAATGCTATTCCTTTTATACATGTTATGTACTAATGTCAATTCCATCACATGACTCCATTCTGATATAGCCAGCATTGGGAGGGTGACTTGAAGAATGTATTCTGTTACAGTTACTACATGAAAAATGTTTTATCATATAATCTTATCAATCTACGGAAGACGATTAGAGCCACACTCAAGTGATTTTTCTTTTTGAGTTCTGCAGATTTAAGTCTGAATTAAATCTCACAATGCTTATTAAAAAAAGCCTCATCTTTTCACAATATTCCTGCAGCATACCAAGATCTAACTGCTTCTTAAATTCCCTCTAGCAAGCTGGCAGGCTTAGTGCTTTCTTCTCGGTCTCAAAACTAAACTAAAAGAACTCCCTCTTTCCAAACTATTCCCTCTCCCCTTGGTTCCCCAGGCCCTCTTACATCTGTCTTGAACAGCACACCTGATCAGTACCTAGTGGGAGGCGGCAAGTTAAAGCAGCAGGACAGACTGGTACCACTCGATACAAGTTGCAATGGTGTTTGTAGTGACCACGATATCCATTTGTTTTTGTCCTTTGTTTGTGATTCACTCGTGAGGCTGACCAAGGAATAGACGCTTGTAGTTTGAGAGAAACAATTTAGGAAATGTCCAGATGCGATTGAAAAGTGAAATGATTTATTCCAAAAAAGGCAAAAGTAAATAAACATTTTTAAACAAACTACTTATATAAACGGATACTTAAATACTAAACCAAGCTGTGACGCTCCCAACCAGCAAGGTCTAAAAACGGTTTGCTTCAGTCAGCCACCACACCAGTAGGCTGCAGTACCTCGACCTGCCCGAGTAACACACTCAAATTAAATAATAAATAATATACACCACATAATCTCAGGCTATGTACTCTAAAAATATAAAATAATATAAATCACAATAATAATCTTTGATTATTCATGATTAATTCCAAGGTTAAATACTAGTATTAAATTGTGTTAGTATTAAAAATGCATGACAAACTCGTTAGAGAAATCAGAGGTATTTTTTCTTTATATAACATGATTTCTGTTTAGAGTGGTGCAGTGAGGTCATATTTTGTATAGGGCAACACGGAAGTAAGCATCTCAAAAGCTCCCTCGACAAGAAGCAATGGGATTTTCCCTTTGGATTTTAGTATATTGCATACACTTTTATGATACCTATACATTTTGTTAAGCAGGATAATATCCACATAACACTTCTTTATGGTTTTTTAAGCTTAAATGCAATCAGCAGAAACAAAAGACTAAGGTGTTGCTATAAACAAACTAAATTATAGTCGCATGGTACGTCACATAGAACCTTTGGACATTCACAAGTCGAATATTCACTGACATCGAGGTGTTAGGACTCTTTACTGCACCACTCTTTTTTTGGCCTCAAATCTGAAAATGTACCAACACTCAGTGAAGTATAGACAAATCTGCCACCGTCATGCAGAGCCGTTGTGATCACCCTCTGTATAATGTGCAATACATAGGCCGTGTGTTTTCATGGTACACATTCGGAATGGAATTACGGGAGGAAGTTAGGGTCGAATTTGCTTATGAGATTTATTTAAGCGTTAATGTTTCCAGATTAATTGTGGTTGTTTATGTTGTCAGCCCTAGTCTAAACCATATTCACCCTTACATGTGTGACTGTGTTACATGGTAACCTACTGTATGCTGGAGAATTGTACTCCAAGCTAGTTCCATAGTACCTGGTAGCATCCTGCAGATGTAGTTGATTTTACTGCTGTGGTACAAGCATGTCAACTCTCCTGACTGAGTAATGTGAGATCCTCAGCGATGCACGATGCAGCCCTTGCTTTAATATTACTAATGCAATCACACTCTTGCACACTTGCTCTGGATCAATGTTATTTGTTCAAACTCTGATCCATCTTAATTGCACACCCCATTTGAATATCATCTTGTGCTGCGTGCTAGAGATGATGGAAAGCCTGTCTGGGAGCCAGCTGAGCCCGGGGGGGGGGGGGGGGGGGGGGGGGCAGGAATAGAGATTGCTATTATGCCCTGAGGCTGCTGAGCAATGATAGAGAGGCCTCTCCGGCCAGACAGAGGGGAACCACTGTTAGATTTGTTGACTGTGCACTGTTCCGACATGTTGAGGTAATAGACAGAAATACTTTTACTTCAGTAGCCCGGGCGATTAATCTCATCATACATATGCTGGCATTTCCCCTCAATGACAAGGCAGTCTATTTATTTTAGTTGGCATTGTACAGTAACCAACTGAGACATTCATTCAGAAGGCAATTCCATCTTCAAAAGGATTAGTTCCTAATGTGGAAACACTGCACAGCTCCTCGCTGCTCAATCATTTACAGTGAGGGAGAAGCCAATAGTATCTGAAGTTAACTGATTGTATTAAGACCACTCAATCTGTTGTCATACATATTTTTTTAAACATTTAAGCAGTGTTCGACTTGATACCACAGCCCACGATCAATGATGTCTCAGCATTTGGTTTGTCTTTCACAGCTGATGGGAGGAGCCCCTCAGTTAGATGCCTGAAGTAAGGTTGGAGGTTAACACAAGCTGAAGAGATTTTCACATTTTGTCCTACGAGATCAAATAATAGTCAGTTCATTATTTAATGCTTCTAAGTGTCCTAAAAACTGTGGTTTCTGTGGCTAAGCGAGACTGCTAAACATCATCATGCCAAACAAGTCCGCCTTTAGCTCAGTGGTTTTGAATTCAAGTCAAGCAATCAATCATTCAATTGATTAATCAGTCAATAAAACATGCCAGTATTATAAAGTGTGCCATTAAAACATCATTTTTTGCAATATTCCAAAATCCAATTTAAAGATCCCTTGGCTTTTTGTTGAGGAAGCCCTTGCAATGCTAAATTCTTTGTCCGCCAACAAAATTAGTCATCACTGCCAGGGCCGCCCCTCCCTACACGCAGATCACGCAGACTGCGTGGGGCCTCACCTCACAGAGAGGGCCTCATCTAGCGGAGGCAGCCTCTTCCCAAGCGCAAATGCGGCCCACCTACTGTAAGCGCGCCACATTTTCGCCGCTGCGAGGATCCGGCGCGCTCCACTAGCACCCCCCCGTCCCCCGTCGACGACAATCGCGACACAGAGGGCCTCATCACATAACTTTGCGTGGGGCCACAAATTGACCAGGGACGGCCCTGATCACTGCACCACTCTATTGGATTCCTGTGTTTATTCCAGGCTGGCTGACCTATGCAGGCTGAACTATAGGTTACTTACGTAACCCCAGTTCTCAGAGTAACATGAAGTGAGATGTCTCACTATGGGATGCGCCTCATCCGCGGAGCAAACAGAAGCATCAATCTCATTTACGCCAATCCTGATTGGCAGGTGATCTTGACGTCATCATCAGGGAATCCACCCCCTATAAGTAGCTTGCGCCACGACGCATGCGTCATTCAAAATAAGCACCTCTTCTCGCTTCACCATAGCAAGGAGGGCCGTCTGGTGAGACATCTCACTTCATAACACTCCGTTCGATGTCTCACTATGGGAAATCGTAACTCCCGTATTGCCAGACGAGCTTATCTCGAAAATCACCAAACCAACCAGAACCTAGCTCTGACTCAGCAGGGCGCCCAGCACTGCTCGGGCCACACTGGGAGCAGGCGTCGCTGCACAAATGTCTTGGATGGAAACACCCTTGAGCAAACAACCCAGGGTGTAGCCAGACCCCGAGTCTAAAGAGCACGCAACCCGAAGGTGCCCGCAATTTCCGACTCGTATAGGCCAAAGCAATGATCTCCACCATTCGGTGGGAGAACCGTTGCTTAGTAACGGGCCTATCCCTGTAAGGGTTAGCCCAGGACACAAAGAGTTGGTCATTATGACACAAAACTCCTTTGATCTGTCCACATAAGTGCATAAGCACGGGCTAGACACAGCAAATTCAACTGCTGTTCCCCGGAGGGACACAGCGGCGAAATTGCCTCAATGTCTGAACCAACCACCTTAGGATAAAGGTAGGATTAGGCCTCAGCAACACTCTAGTTTGCCCTGGGGCGAACCAGGTGCGTGAAGGATGCACAGATAGCGCATGAAGTCACTGACTCGCTTGGCGGATGCCAGGGCCAGTAACTGCACTGTCTTCAGTGACAGGTGCTTCATGTCAGCTTCTTCCAGAGGCTCAAATGGGGTACGAGCGAGCCCATCTGAAACCACTGTCAAGTCCCATAAGGACACTAGTGACCTGGAAAACCCTGTGCTTCCAATTAGGTCCTGTGGAAATGACAGAATCACTCCACCAGGACATTGAAAAGAGGTGTGTCTTCTTTTAAGGACATCATTCCTCCCCACCCTCCACTTTCAGTCATAACGAGACTCAGTGGAGGAAGCTTTCGCGCTCTGAATAGTGCTCATCACCTTGCGGGAGACCCACTGTATTCAGATTGTACCACTTACGGGTCAGGTCCATAGGACGAGACACCCCAGGTGTGGGCGAAAACATCGTCCCCCCCCGCCTCAGACAGAATGTCCCTGCGCGGGGGGGGGCTGTCACGGCTGACCGCACAGCCACTGATAAATCCCCGCCTGCCAGTACATTACAGGTCAGTGCGGATCAGGATCAATGCGTGGTGATGTTCTCTCACTCTGGTCAGAGATGTGTTATCAGAGCCAGGGGTGGGAACGCACACAGGGGGACCAGAGGTCAAACGTGCGCGAGCACGCCCACACCCAACGGTGCGTTTTAGACCGCGCATTGAAAGAACCGCTGACAATGAGCATAATCTTTTTAATGCGAACAGATCTATCGCGGCTCGGCCGTGACACACCCACAGCTGACTCACAACCATTGGGTGTAAAGTCCAGTCTGCATATGGTGATACGCCTCTGGACAGCAGGACTATCCCGAGGTTCGTCACAACTGGCGCGTGCCTCGCTCTCGGGGAGAGGAGGCGACCGCAGCACCACAAGATCAGTTTGCGTGCCAGCATGTAACTGGGGAGAACGCAAAACCTCCTTAGTGGTTTACATACGATATTGTCATATTATCCATCCTCACGAGGACATGGTGTCCTCTGAGAGAAGGCATAAGGCATTTTAGGGTGGGGAACACCGCTAAAGCTTTAGGTAGTTTACGTACAACCGTTGGAGGTTCCTGTTTTTCCAGAAACACCCTCACAGGTCGACCTTTGTAAATACCTCTCCAGCCCGTCAGACATGCGTCCGTGGTGATCGCCCTTTGCGATAAGACAGCACCCATAGGCACGCCCCGTACTAGTTAAAGTCGGGTGCAGCCGGCGGCCATTTACGCATCTCATAGTGACCACTACTCTCATGACGCGCGGGGTTTAGTCTGAGGGCAGCTGTCCAGTGCTGAAACTCCCCCAGGGGAAGTACAGTCTGGGCTGGGGACAACATGCTCTCTTCTGTGTTTATGATGAAACTCAGGTTGAGCAGGTGTATTACGGGGACATTTGTCCGTGTAATAACCCCCTGTTTTGACTGTGCGAGAAGCAACCAGTCGTACAGGTAGGTTGCCAGGCGAATACCCCGTTGTCTTAACGGGGTTATCGCGGCTTCCGTACATCGTACAAACCCTCTTGGACTGAGAACAGACCGAAGAGTCTCCGTACTCGCAACGGACACCCTGAGATGTGAACCACAGATATTCCCTGTGTGGGTAATATGCTGGAATGTGGAAACGTGCATCTCCCAGGTCGACTGATGTGAGCCAGTCGTTCTTGTCGCACGAGCATATCGACATATCAAAGATGTGTGAGTGAGCGTTCTGAAGCTGTATCTTTTGAGATATCTGCTCGGAGCTCATCAATCTTAATATTGGCCGAGTTCCGTTCCCTCCCCGTTTGGGAACGGGGAAATACTTGGAATGAAAGCCGCTCTGACTTGTTCGACGGGTATCACAGATATAGCCTTGTTTTTTAGAGGTGAGAGAATCTTTCCCTCTAGAAAAACGGGCTGACTTTCTCCGGGCCTGTGAGTACAGAATGCCCGAGAAGCGAGGGGGGAGGGGGTGACAGTGGGTCGGAGACCGTAGCCTTGTGTTACTGTCTTGAGAAACCCCCGGCAGACATTGTGAACATCTTCCACTGATTTCTCCTTAGAGTCAGCGGAGATTACATGTCTCCTGCCCTCAGAGTCTCTGTTTGTCGTGTTTTTGGGGTCCTCTAGTGTCTGAGCACAGTGGTACCTTATTTCGACAATCCCCACCGACAATGCGCATGCGCGTGACGGTGGTGTTCTTACAACCTCAGCCGTCACTGCGTCTGCACGTGATGGTGGAGGCTTCACAGCACCAGCCGCCACTGCGTCTGCACGTGACAGTGGTGGCTCCAGAGCCCCGGCCGTCACTGCGTTTGCACGTGACGGTGGTGGCTCCACAGCCCCAGTCGTCACTGCGTCTGCACGTGACGGAGTCGGCTTCAAAAACCCCGACACCACTGTGCATGCGCGTGGTGGTGGTGGCTTCAAAACCCCTGTCGCCACTGCGCATGCGCATGGCGAAGGTGCCTTCACAGACCCGTTCTAATGTTCGCCTTTTGAGAGAGGCCGTAGCTGCTCTCAAAAGGGGAACAAAAAGGCAGACTGTTTATTGTTTTTATTGTTTTTTTCTTTCATTTTTTTGAGCTGCGCCCTCGGCCTGAGCCTGGATGCGTCAGCGGAAATGTTTTATGCAGAAAAGAAACACAACAATACGTGACAGACATGTGTTTTGTGCACTTGAGGATGGTGTTGAGGCATCTCTCGAGGCAGCAGGAACACATCTGGAGCTGGGGAACGCAGCTCTGTCACAGAGGGGAGAAGAGGAGGCTGTCAGGTTGCCCGCTTCTTCCTTCCCGTCAGGTGGCTGAGGATCTGGGTCGGCTGCGCCTGCGCGGCTGCTGCCGGAACCGGAGATCTGCTCGGCCAGCTCGCCCTCGTCTCCTGCCTGGGCTGGGGACTCGGGTTGGGCTGTTGCCTCTGCTGCCTCGGTATGTCAAACCGGGCAGGGTGAGAGGCATTTCGGGCGGGGGGCTGCCGTGAAACCGTTGCAGGTAGCGGCTGGACCCTTCGAGGGAGACAGAGGTGGAGGGCCTCGTCTTCTCTCCTTTCCGACTCCTCTCCGCTGCAGTGAGACTAGAGCGGAGCCGAAAATGCCCTCGGGAACGATAGGCATGTCCAATACATCCTCCTTTTCCCGGTCTGGGAGGTTGGTCAGGTCGAGCCACCTGGCTCTCTCCTGCACCACCATTATGCCCATAATCTTGCCCGTAGCCTGGACCGCGCAGCGCTGCACCCGGAGGCAAGTGTCCGTTACCGCTGCAATCTCGTCCCATAAGGCCAGCCCAGACCCGCTCGACAGATCCCCGCAGAGCTCTGCCTGGTAGGCAGTCAGCAGAGAGGAAATGTTGAGAGCTCTGGCGGACAACGCTGCGGCTTTGTAGGCCCGATCAGCCAGCGTGGACTGCAATCGGTCTGCCTTTACCGGTAGCGTGGGGTTCCTGCTCGGTGCAGTCGCCATCCTCGGGAGGAGGTGAGCTGCCACCAGCGGTTCCATCGGTGGTATGCGGAGCAGGCCGAGCCTCTCCATACCATCGCAGTCCAGGGAGGAGGCACCCTGGATTGGGGCCTTATTACTGTAGGGACGGTCTCTCCAGGAGACCGACACCTCATCCAGCAACTCCGGGAAGACTGGAAGGAGTTGCCTCTTACTCCTCGCTGCTTGGGGTAACTTCCCCTCGTAGCGGGACCTAGAGGTCTCCTTGGCCATTTCAGGCCATGGAATGTCTAGCCTGGACGCGGCACGTTGACACACGGCCTGCAGGTCCACGCTCAGACAGGGCGAAGCTGGTGTGCTATCGTCCGGCGGAGCAGCCATCGCTCCCGGCATGTCAGCCGGAGCTGGTGGCGTGAAGAAACCTTCTTCCTGCTCATCCGAGTCAGAGAGTAGAAACTCAGAGGCATCCTCTTCGTTCTCCACACATTCTGACTCCAGGATATCGTCCGCGAGCGTGGCCATGGTGAGGTCCAGCCGGGGGCCCCAGCTTGGTGTAGCGTGGGGTCCCAATCTCACGTCCCTAGCCGCTACCGAGTTCCAGCCTGACACAGGGCGGGACTCCGGTTTTGCAGCTGCCGCTGTTGATGAGCCCCAGACCGACACAGTGCGGGGTTCAACCTTAGCGGGGGACGTCCTCGTGTCCTGATCAGAGTACGTGAGGAGGTCCCATCTCGACAGGCTAGCTAGCCGTTGGCGGAGGCTCTTTCGGGTCAAGCGGGAGCAATGTCCGCACGAGCTGGGGTTGTCAATAGCCTCCTGGGCGTGTTCCAGCCCGAGGCAGGACGAGCAGACCTGGTGTGTGTCTGTGTCTGAAATCTTAAACCCACAGTCGCAGAGCCTAGCAACTGAGTTCCCGGCTCCTCTGGTGTGAGGGAGAGAGGCGTCCATCTTGCCTGCCGCGGTGACGGCGTGGAGAGGGCCCGCTCTCAGCAGGAAAGTTGCAGAGGAAAAAATCTTACGACTCGTCCTTAGTCCGGAGAAAAGCGACGGCGTAGATTTATTTCCAAAAGGGTATTAACTGGTATGTTAATAGCCTTTAATTCCTTTCTTCTCTGGTGTGAGAAGAGAAGAAAACGTCCTCGCCGTCGTGGTGTCGATAGCGAGGGAGACAAGCTAGCGGCGTGGTGTGCTGCTAGCTTGAAGTCAAAACCTTACCTCTCGATTTCCGGAGAAAAAGAAAAAAGGTGAGGTCGAATGTGGTACTAACTGGTATGTTAGTACCGACAGTCTTCTTGCAGAAGTATATATAAAGGTAGCCTGCGAGCGTCCGTCGACCGAAATTAGCTTGGTTAGCTTGGTTCCGTCTGTGGACTGTGTGAGCTAGCCCGGCTACCGATATAGAGATGTGATCTGAAGTGAGAAGAGGTGTTTGAATGATGCATGCGTCGTGGCGCAAGCTACTTATAGGGGGTGGATTCCCTGACGATGACGTCGAGATCACCCGCCAATCAGGATTGGCGTAAATGAGATTGATGCTTCTGTTTGCTCCGCGGATGAGGCGCATCCCATAGTGAGACATCGAACGGAGTGTTATGAATGAGAACAGTATTGTTACAAGGCCGAACAATGAAGAAGCCCTTTGGGAACAGAGAATACTGGCAGATGTGCCCCACAAAAAAACCTGTGATGTGTCAAAAGTTCCTCGTTGACAGTTCCAGTATTTTAAAGTGCAGCTCAGGGTTGTGTCTCAGTGGGGGGGAAACTCCTGGGAGAATATCTGACTGAGCAAGGCTTTGGGATGCTGAGTTATGCAGGCTTTGATGTGTTGTATTTTAAAGAAAGCAAGAACAGTGTATTGAACTACGAAAGCACACTAAGTAGCCTGCTGAATAAATGTTATGCTAGGCCAGTGGTTCTCAAAGTGTGGGGCGCAAAGGCATGACAGGGACCATGACCAGGAGGAAAAATTGTTATGACAAAAATAAATAAAATTAACACTAAACTGTTTTGTCGTGTAGTTACACTTCGAAACGCATGAGGGCGCTGTAGGACATAGGTGTGGAATGTACATGCTGAGGATGGAAGGTGAAGGTAAAAGAAGAATAAAGTGAAATGTAAAACTCAACCCAGAACCAAGTCGAGAAAATATGACGAAGATTATCTTGCTCTTGGCTTCACAACGAATGTGGTGGGAGGTGAGGAGAGACCACTGTGTGTTTTATGTCTGAAAACCCTTGCGGCGGACAGTATGAAACCCAACAAATTAAGAAGACGCATAGAGACATCACACCCCAGTCACGTCAAGAAGCCACTCGACTTCTTCAAGGCAATATTAAGCGAATACCATAACCAGGGAAATCGCATGGTAAAAGCTGCATCAGTGAGTGAACAGCAAAGCACAATTGGCGTCATACTTACAGTAGTTGCATACAGAATTGCAAAGTGCAAGAAACCACACACAATAGCTGAGGATATCATACTCCCCGCTGCTCTTGATATGGTGTCAACTATGATTGATGAGACAACCGCCGCAAAATTGAAGGATATCCCCTGTCCAATGACACAGTGTCGAGACGTATAGGCTACGCGACATTTCAGATGATCTTGAAGAACAACTCGCAGAGAAACTAAAAGACAAACGTGTTGCATTACAAGTAGACTGACAGTAATAAAGACTGTTTGTTTATTTCCTATGTTCGCTTTCTCAATTCCGAGTCACTGAGTGAGGATTTGCTGTTTTGCAAGTTGGCCTATGTGTATTGCAGAGCAACAGCTGATGAGCTCTTCGGGATTCTTGACAGTTACCTGACAGAACACGGACTGAAATGGGAGAACTGTGGGCTTTTGCTCGGATGGCGCACAGACTATGTCAGGGAAAAGAAGGGGACTACAGTCACTTATCAACAGTGTTGGGCAAGTTACTTCCAAAATGTAATATATTACATATTATTTATTACTGTCTTTTGAAAGTAATAAGTTACATTACAATATTACTGTCTCTGAAATGTAATGAGTTACACTACTTTTTAGTTACTTTTTAGTTACTTTCACCAAAATAACCGCAAAAGAATGGCTAGGTGTTTTAAATGCTAAAATGTAGTTTAGTGCAGCTCATTATACATCCAGTGAAGGGCAATGTGGTATAGCATAATAACTGTGTAGGCCATTAAGGCTACTAACAACTTGTATTACACGGCTTAGTTGAATACTCAATTCTGATTGTAAATTCTTAACATGTGACACGTTGTTACAGACCACTGTCAAGGACTATAATGAAGGTTGCTACGGAGGATCAAGAAAGAGAAAGGAAAAGAGGTTAAAAGACGGAGCGCTGGACGTCGGATAATCTCCACATGTCTCCACATATTTATAAAAGAAAATTATTAAAGTAGGGTAGACATGTGGAGATTATCCGACTGAACAAAAACATCATTTATCAAACAGGTTCGTTTTCCACAGATCTTATTTTTTACAATATTCCAAAATCCAATGGAGAAATCCCATTGCTCTTTTGTCGAGGGAACCCATGCGCAGCTTACTTCCGGGTCGGCCTACAAAAATCCGTCATCCCTGCACCACTCTATATATTGTTCAAATATAGCATAATAGGTGAGCTTTAAAGTAAGCAATAAAAGGGAAAATAAAGTAAAGATATTTAAATAACATACTAATAATAACAACGTAAGAATGTGCAATAAAAAGAAACCCAAGAATTTAATGTAAGAATGTGCTTTAACAATTAAATAAACATATTTATATAACGCTAAAGGCCAATAAAAGATCAAATACAATAGAATAAAAACATCATAAACACAAGAATTGTAAATGTGCACACTGTATATAGCATAAATATTACACACATGCTGTAAATAAAAACGATTCACTGACACCTTGTTGTGTCCTCCAACACCTCAAGTTAGCAGTTTTTACCACTAGATGGCATTCCTCTGCAGGTTTAAAAAAAAAGAAGAAGCAGAAAAGGCCTGGCATTCGAGGTTTCAATGTGTTTTCCTTGTTGACATCTGAAGCTACCACCAGCTACATTACATCATGAATTAACATCAGTGTCTGTTCTTATATCGAGGGTGACCGCTAGTAGCTCTTTTCACAGCTTGTATTTAAGTGAAGACTTGATTTCCATCACAGTGAGAGGAAGAAATGCTTTCCCATGTTCCACATGCTTAAAGCCAGTGCACATTTGCAATATGATATTCCCAGTCAGTACTATGAATACTGAAAAATTGCACCCAGGGTTGCAGACATGATTTTAGAAATGCTGAGGACCACTCATAATTGAGTCTATAAACCATATGTTTTCTTTTTGGAATGTATTCCTTTATATTAGACAATAACATGTATGCTTTCATGCATGGCTGGAAACTTCACCCCTTGGAACTTTCCAGAAGCAGTTTTCAGTTTGTGTTCGGGGGGCAACAACCTCTCTACCATCTACAGTTAAAGAAGACATATTCTGCTCATTTTCAGGTTCATATTTGTATACAGAGCCTCTCCTGTCACATGTCTCCATGCTTTAATGCTCAAAAAGCTCTTTATTTTGCTCATACTGCCTGTGCTGCAGCACCTCTTTTCACCCTCTGTCTGAAACCAGAGCCCAGTCTGCTCTGATTGGTTAGCTGGCCAGCTCTGTTGTGATTGGTCAACCACTTATAGATGTCCCGTCCCCTTAGCCTATCATGTGTTGTAGCACTAACCAATAGAAGCGCAATTGTTACACTATGTCACTATGTTACATAAGTAAACAAAGGAGTACAATGGGGGCGTTTCAGGCAGGGGGGGGGGGGTGGAGTTTGTGGGAGAGAAACTCCCTCTGGAGGGAAGACAGGGATTTTAGCCTTTGCAGACCGTTTGCATGCACACAAACCTATAGAACACACTACAGGGAAAAACCAAAATGCATAATAGGGCCCCTTTAAAGTATCATGTGAACATTTTACTCCAATACAAAACAAGTATATATTCAGTGATATTAATCAAGAAATGAATGCTGAATTAATTGCACAGTATGAGTATGGCTGCTGATGGTGAGTCTTAGAAATGTGTGTCATTGAGAGTGATATTGATTCTTCTGTTTGTGGGTATAGAGGAGTTGCACACCGGTTATTGTTGGATTAATTCCTCCCTTTCCATCCTCTCAGTTCCCATCCCTGCTCCCTGGTCCTTTGCACACCATGCCCTCCCCAGCTGTCCTGCTCTCTCTCTAGGAGGAGGAGGGGAGGGAAGGGAGAGCTGGCCGGCTTCAACCCTGCCTGCTTGGCTGTCATGTACGCTTCTTGATGTTTGCAGACTGCTGTAGCAGCCTCTTAGGCCCCCATAATCCAGTGGATTGTTGCATTAAAACCATCACATGACGCTTCTCTCTTGTATCGTGTTGCGTCACATATTGAGGAAGCTATAAATAACTAAGAGGGGATACGGGGGGAGAGGGTGGGATTGGATCTTCACAGATTGGCAGGTATTGGAACCCGACACAAAGCTTTGAGACAGACAGCGCTGTTATATTCACAATTACCTGACTTGACTCTTTGGCATGCATCACAATACTCGCAAAAATATTTGATGCATTAGGAAATTTAGCAGCGCAGCAGGGGCCGGTGGCTGTGACAAGAAAACAAGCTAAAGGAAATATTCAGACGTGTCCCTCACCGAGACGTCTTTTCTCCCAGACTGAAAAGCTACCTCGCACTGTCAAATCATAGAGTGGAAATCAGGCGCGGTTGTGTTGACAGTAAGCCACTCTGAAGTAGCAGAATGGGGTTGAGCTCGGTAAAAAAGGTTGGGGTTTTTCTTCATTACTTTCATATGTTGGACAGCCGATGTAAGTCTTCACAGGTATTCAGAGATAACAATTGGCTGGAAGGCAACCTCTGCAAAGGGAGACTTATACTGAAGAGAAACACAGTGATGACAAGAAACCAATAAAGCTGTTTTTGTTTTCTCATGTCTCCAGCCCCTGTACACCGCATTAGCATACATCCATAGATGCTTTGCCCGCAAGGCAAACAACTACAGTAGAAGTCTGTGTAAGGAAAAACAGGCAGTGCCTTCCCAGCGAGTATGTAGGTTGACGGAGCAACATGCTTATTTAGCATACAGTATATGTCTCCATCAATTACTGGTTTGCTTCTGCTGCAACAGAAGAGTGATTGAAGGGTTCACATTTGTTTACGAATAGCGACACCAATCAATTCATTCTTATTGTTTCTTTCCACCGCAGACAGCAGTGTCCATCGAGCTAAAGATAAAGTGAAGAATTAAGCATCATAGTTATTTATTGTTGGTGGAGACCAAAACAGACCAAAAAGTCTATATTGAATATTAGACTTACATTAATCGACTGGCCACGAACGCGACTAAGCGCGTGCAGCCTGTTGCAGTTGTTCCTTTACTATTTTAAACTTCTGGCCTTCTCACTTCATCTTACTTGATTTCTGTTAATAACTTGTATTAGTAACTCATTAAGCTGTAGCCTCTCTGAACTTTCTTGTGAAGAGATTTTCGCAGTTGAGTTGCTGCCTTGATTACACCAAGCTAATAACGCTAAAGGTGGCTAGCATTGTGATCTGTACAAGGGCTATCGGTGGAGACGAAGGAGGAGAGCTGGGTCCAGATTTATGGAGAAAAGGAGATATAAGCCATGTCTCTCCGCTCCCCTCCCCTCTCATCATGGGCAACTTAAGATCACTGGCTAATAATGGATAAGCTAACAGTGTTAGCTAGGAGTCAGACGGAATATATGGAGTTTAGTTTAGTCGGATACAGGCTTCCAGTTATTAGGCTTTAATAACTCTTATTCTCGTATAGGATGTTCACAGGTTCACGTACGCTTATGGGTTCAACCTCACACTAACCCTAACTCCCCATCCAGCCCCTAAGTATATCAGAGACTACGTCACCACTCCCCGCCCTCCCCCGTCTGCTCCACCAACCACAGGACCGCACCTCAACCAGCATCACGGTGCAGCCCTGTGATAGGCAGAGAAACGGGGGATGCCTGAGTGACACCCTCAGCATCCTATCCGGGTCGCTACACTACCCCCCCACTACAAAATTCCTCGCCCACGAGGAACACAGAGGAGTACGTAAAAATAGTAGTAAAAAAAATCTCTCAACTCACAACATTTCAACTACACATTGAACTCTGACTAGGAAGGTCTGGGTGGACTACCATCCCTTCCAGTGAGACCAGGGCGCATTCTTACCCTCTACAGAACTGAAAGGTCTCACTATAAACATTTCTACCACACAAAGTCTCTGAAACGACTCGGGGGTCGTGTCTGCCTTCTCGGCAGGGGGGCTGGGGACAGGGGGACAGGGGATGTCGGCTCTGGCCCAGGCGGGGAAAGGGGGAAGAAAACAGAGGGACTCTCCGTCCCTGATGGGGGTCGTGTCTGCCTTCTCGGCCGGGGGGCTGGGGACAGGGGGACAGGGGTTGCCGGCTCTGGCCCAGGCGGGGAAAGGGGACAGAAAACAGAGGGACTCTCGGTCCCTGATGGGGGGCCTTCTCGGCTCTGCTCGCCGGGGGACCTGAGTGGGGGTGTCGAGGGGGCGGCTGTGGGCCCTGGTGTTCCTGGGGCCTGTGGAGAAGCTACTCCTCTGTACGGAGCCAACCTGTCTCTGTGTAGCACAACTTTTCTCCCCTTTGGTGGCAGCTGAACCCTGTAGACCACTTCCCCCACCCTCTCCAGTACTCTGCAGGGACCCACCCACTGGCTGTCCAGCTTAGGGCACCGGCCTTTCTTCCGTTGCGGGCTGTAGACCCAGACCAGATCCCCGGGCCGGAAATGCTGCCCTCTTGTTCTGGTGTCATAGTTCCGCTTCTGCCTCACCCCAGCGCTTTTCTGCTGATTTCGGGCGAAGGCGTGAGCAGAATCAAGGCGGTCCTGAAGTCTCCTGGCGTACTCGGGCCCGGGAGGCGTGTCCAGGGAATCTGGTGGCTGACCAAACGCCAGAACAGCCGGGGTTCGAAGCTCTCTCCCCAACATGAGGAGAGCAGGAGAACAGGCTGAGGACTCCTGGACTGCCGAGCGGCATGCCATGAGTACCAGGGGCAGGTGTTCGTCCCAGTCGCGCTGGTGTTGAGACGTGAGGATGGCAAGCTGCTGCCCCATGGTGCGATGGAATCTCTCGACTAGTCCGTCGCTCTGAGGACGCAGGGGGGAGGTGCGTGTTTTGTGCATGCCCAGTTGTGTGCACATGGAGGCGAACACCCGGGACTCGAAGTTTCTCCCCTGGTCACTGTGCAGGGTCTCCGGCACTCCAAACCGGCTGAACATGCCGGCCACCAGGGCATCTGTGACTGTCTCTGCTTCCTGATCAGGAAGGGCATACGCTTCTGGCCATTTTGTGAAGTAGTCTATGGCCGTGAGCACGTAGCGGTTACCCCTGTTTGACAAGGGTAGAGGTCCAACTACATCCACCGCTACTCTCTCCATCGGGGCTCCCACGGGGAACTGTTGCAGCGGAGCATGGGAACGACCAGGGGGGCCCTTCCGAGCCATACACGGGTCACAGCGGCGGCAGAAGTCTTCGACATCCCTCCGGCACCGTCCCCAGTAGCAGCCCTGTCGAAGGCGCCGGAGAGTCTTAGTGACGCCAAAGTGCCCCGAGCCGGTCGTTCCATGCATGGCCTTGAGTACGGCCTCTTGTAGACCCCTCGGGACCACCACTTGCCACCTCTTCTCCCCTGTTGCTGGCTCCTTCCACGCCCGCTGTAGTACGCCCCGGCACAGACGTAGGGTCTCGAACTGAGACCACAGCCCCTTAGTTGCTTTGGAGAGCACTGCCACTTCCTCCCACGGTGGACGCTGCTGCGACTCGACCCACTGCAGTACCGGCTGTAGAACGGCGTCCAGCTCTTGCTGTTGCTTCCACTCTGCCACGTCCACTGCCTGGAGCTCCCGGCAGATAACCTCTTCCACTTGACGCGCTGCCGCACAGACGGCGTCCTCCTCCAGCAGCTCCTTTTCCCGAGTCTCTCTCTTCTCGCAGTAGTGGCATCCGCCGGCGGCACACGGGCGGCGGGAGAGGGCGTCTGCATTTGTGTGGCGCACCCCCGCCCGGTGCTCCACCCTGAAGTCGAACGATTGAAGCTCTTCTAGCCACCTGGCGACCTGCCCTTCTGGCTCTTTGAACGTCATGAGCCACTGTAAGGCAGAGTGATCAGTCCTCACCTTGAACGCCTGTCCACACAGGTAGTACTTAAAATGTCTGATGGACAGCACCACTGCCAAAAGTTCCCTGCGAGTGACGCAGTAACGTCGCTCGGGTTTGTTGAACGCCCGGCTGAAGTAGGCCACCACCCGCTCTCCTTCTGATGTAGTCTGGGAGAGCACTCCGCCTACACCCACGCCGCTAGCGTCGGTGTCCAGGGTGAACGGCAGACTGGGGTTGGCCGGGGCGAGAACCGGGGACTCACTCAGGGCACGCCGGAGGCTGTCAAAGGCTGCTTGACATTGCTCAGACCACAGGAACTCTCTGTCCTTCTGCAGCAGCTGGAACAGGGGTGCGGCAGTGCAAGCAAAGCCCCGTACAAACTTCCTGTAGTACGAGGCCAGGCCCAGGAAACTCTTCAGCTGTTTCTGGTTGCGAGGATTTGGCCAGCCTGCTACCGCCTGCACTTTCTCTTGCAGGGTGCCGATGCCCTCACCCCCCACTTTGTGACCCAGGAAAGTGACCTCTCTCTGTAGGTGCCAACAGAACTGTGGTCTGGGTGGGGGGTTTCTGGGCTCGGTTCCGCATCTTCCCCTTTATGCGGACCCGTCGTCGTTTCCCTGGGACCGCTGTGCCCTGGGGCAGTCTCTGGCCAAATGTCCTGGCTGACCACACCCCCAGCAGAGCCTGGTACCTGGTCTGCGCGTTGGCTGAAGAGACACAGCCCTTATCAGTTCCGTCATCTCGGTAACCCATACTGGCTTCTCTTCCTCTCTGCAGCTCCTCACAGCCGCTGCGGCCGGCCCTCCGTCGTTCCTCGCTGCTACACTCCACACGCTCTCGCTCTCCACAGCCATCTCCAAGGCTGCCTGCAATGACCGTGGGTGCTGCAGCTGCACCTCGACTCTCAAGTCCGCAGGGAGAAGAGCCCTGATGAACTGGTCCCGTGCCAGCTCACTCTGCACTCCGGGCGGCATGTGTGCATACGCCCGCCGCGTCAGGCTCTCCACGTCGTTAGCCAACCCCCGCAGCGTCTGTCCCGCCTTCCTACAGCGGTTACTCAGTTCATTACGGAGCAGCTCTGGCGGGAAACACTGTCCAAACCGCCTCTTCAAAGCCTCCGCTAACGCTACATAACTGTGTCGGTCCTCCGGGCTAAGGAGTAGCAGACATGAAAGAGCCTCATCTGTGAGGCACAAAGCTAGCTGGAGTGCTTTAGTCTCTATTGTCCACCCCCTGGCATGTGCCAGCAGTTCAAATTGGGCATGAAAAGCCTCCCAGTCTGCCTTACCCGAGAACTTGGGTGTCTTCACGGACGCAGCTTCTGCTGCTGGATGCTGGGCGCCGCCATTGTTGTTTACATCCAGCTTCGAATTCGCGCGAAACGCAGCCGAAGATGGCGACATTCCCGCGTCTCTAGCCAT
>CALSBZ010046657.1:235577-264344 GCA_943591055.1 Gobionotothen gibberifrons | reverse complement strand
AACCCTAACTCCCCATCCAGCCCCTAAGTATATCAGAGACTACGTCACCACTCCCCGCCCTCCCCCGTCTGCTCCACCAACCACAGGACCGCACCTCAACCAGCATCACGGTGCAGCCCTGTGATAGGCAGAGAAACGGGGGATGCCTGAGTGACACCCTCAGCATCCTATCCGGGTCGCTACAATATTCTCCTTCGTGTCTTTTCATTTGGTCAATTCAACGGCTTGTGGTTACGCTACGTTACGTCTCTGAAGTCAAGTTACTGTTAGTATTTCGGACATTACTTCCGGAAAGCTTTTCAAAAATAAACACAGGCTGGAGTCAAACCGGAAGTATTTTCACAATAAAAGCTTGACCTCAGAGATTGTGCGAAACTTCTGTTTTTTCAGTATAAGTCAGCATTTTAACTGATGGCATGTTTTAACTAAATTATGCCATAAAACATTGATTCAAATTACTAACACTACAATGAATTGTTGCACATTTTTAATTCAACGTATGTTTATATAAATCATTTATTTATTTGATTATAATATGGTTCAACTGTTCAATTCAACAATTCCTCCCTGTGCTCAATAAAGTATTTTGATTGATCGATGGATTGGAGTCGGAAAAAAAGAATACTCCTTAGTTATATTTAGGCAACAACACTTATGGTTTGGTTTTGTAATGGATCATAGTTTGGTTTAAAATGTATATGTTATGCAATTGAAGTTACAAATGTATTTGAAGTCATCATTGATTTTTGGTTTCACACGGGACACAAACACCAGTGCTTTGTAAAATACCTGTGTTTGATGGCCCATACATCAACTTACATACAAGGAATGTATTAGAATTAGAAACACATTGTTATATGTCAAACAACTTAATCCAGGGGAAATTTATGAAAATGTAATTGATAATGATGGTTAATTGATAATGCAGTTGTATGGGAGAACCGGGCCGTGAATCATGTCGGCTCGATGTGCAAATGAACAGGTGTTAGCAAACACGTTAGCCACAGCTGATGTAATTTATAACATTAACAATGGCTCCTTTCTATTCAAGTCAAAAGTGAGTCAGCAAACACAATACCAGAACCTTGAAACTGAAACAGCTGAATAAGATTAGTCACTGTAGTAATGTTTCTCCTGCTGTGACATGTCAAAATATATGCTGTAAAAAAGGCCTTTGTAAAAATTCTCCATTACAGGTCAGAGTGAATTCAAAATGATTGTAAAAAAGACACATACAAAAAAATATCACTGGGCTAATATAACAGATGCATTAAAGTATTACTAAGTTAAATAACTTTACACATACAATGTTGCGATGTTTATACTATTCATTATATCTAGACAAAACTTATATTTAGCTTTTGTTATCCTGTAATCCTAAAAAACTACAGTGCAATATTTCCCTCCGAAATAATGTGAGCTTGATTTATAGGAAAGCTTTTGTGAGGCAATGGTGAATGAGTCCGTATAGGGACCTGTCCTGGGAACCAAAAGGTTGCTGGTTCAAGTCTCTGAGATAGCTAAGGTGGGAAAAGGAAGAGGTGTTGAGGAGTGGGGACTAGGCAAGGTATACAGACAGTGAGAGATGTGACTGTACTCTGAGAAACTCCAGCACCAGTTCTCAGCTAACCAGCAACAAGACTAAGGGCCCCTGCTGCATGAATGACCAACAACTTAAACGTCAAACCAATTTTACTGTCACTTTTAAGATCAACAGGACAGTTGTGACACCAAATAAAGCTCTAGGCTCACACCGCCTCCTCCTGCATCCTATCAGGAATCTGCTCCCTGCTACCTGGATCAGAGTGACTCCCCAGTCACTGTGGAGTCTTCCCTCTTCCTGGGCATCATCATCAGCCAGGACCTCAAGTGTGAGCAGAACATCTGCTCCCTCATCAAAAAAGCCCAGCAGAGGATGTTCTTCCTGCGGCAGCCAAAGAAGTTTAACCCGTCAAAACAGTTGATGGAGAACTTTTACACCGCCATTATCAAGTCCATCATCTCCTCCTCCGTCACCATCTGGTAATCCTCCGATCAGCTGGGTCTACCCTGCAGCCTGCCCTTTTCCTTGGATGTAGTTGCAATGTGGCATTTGCTGATCGGAGAAGCCCTCGAGGACCTGTACACCTAGGAGCCTGAGACAGGTAGGTAAGATTGTGACTGACCCCGCTCCCACCCTGGACAGATTATTTTGGACCCCCTCCATCAGGACAAAAGCCTCTCGAAAAAATATCAGTTCCTCCCTTTCAGCTACTGGCCTCACCACCAAGGCCCGGGACCCCCTGACTGTCCTGACCCCCTCCATAGATAATATTCACTATACTTAGTTTTTTGTTATATTTAAATGTTATGTATATATTTCTCTAGATTTATAAATGTTATAATCTTTTCATAATAGTTATGTTTTTTGTGCTTTTCTTACAATTTAGTTTCCCTTCCTGTGTCTATGTATGCATCTAACTCTCAGTAACGTGTTTCTGATTCAGATTTTGTGTGTACAAAATGTCCTTCAAATTTGTTATATAATTCTGCAAAGTTAAATAACTTAAACACATTCCCTTAATGCAGTAGTGTTTTTCATTAGACCCATGCAAATGCCTATCTTTAAACATATACGACACCAATTTGTAAAATGGGCTTTACCTTAAATAAGAGATAACCCAAATTACATCATTATGACATCAGGGTTATTTTTTCAGAAGTAATTATACTACAGTTTACACAGGGTTTGCAGTTATCCCAAAGATGAGTAAATGAACATTAGTGGGTACAATTGATGTCCAATTGTACTAAGTTCCTTGCACCACTGCAGTAGTCTTAGACACAAATCTCTACACACTTTCACACAAAAGGCCCCATTAAAAATGTAGCTTCCAAGAACCCAGGTGATGATATCTAATAAGAAGTTTTGCCCACCTCTTTCTGTCTCCTCTCCTTCTTTGATCTCTCCCCCTGACTCCTTCTGTTTCTTTTTTTCCCGTAAGCCTCGAACTATCCATCTCAAATCCCCCCTCTCTGTCTCTCTGCAGCTCCGCCTGCCTCTCTCTTTCTCGCATCCTACGAGTCTCTCCAGCATGTTATTTAAGTCAAGGACGGCATTAGCATGACAATCACAGCCTGCTATCACAAGTCCTGTCTGCGAGGCTGGAGCTGGATTGAGAACTACGAAACAAGAGAAATGTAAAATATGAGAGGGAACCGAAGGCATTTAGGGACAGGATACCATGAGAAAATTGAAGATGATTTGTGATAATGTAAGACAAGCATCTACGTTAAAGCACAACATATGCCGTTAGCGTGCCTCGTGTTGTCTGGTTGATCTATAAACTCTAAGAAAGGCCTCTCCTCCCTGTCCATGAAAGACAAAAGCATTTATCTCAAGAGATGGGCCAACAAAGAGACTGTAGAATCATGCCCCGGATCATACAGTATGTGCAGCTCCTGCGTCATGACATGAAACCCTTCAGTTAAATCAGATCAGACTGTGTGTATGAATTAGGGATGTGCATCTCCATCACTGAGGCCGATGCGATGCGCATCTCGATACGTTGCCACGATACGATACATTAACGATACATTTGAAACACCAGGCGATGCGATACGATATGATTCACCCCTGTTGCGATACAGTTCGATACGATTTGATTCAACATTATGCGATACGGGGCGATACGATGCGATTCAACACGATGCAACATAATGATACTTCAATATGGTACGACAGAGGATTTTTGTTTTATTCCTCATATGCAGCAAATCATAAATTAACAAAAAAGTGCTTTACATATTTGGTACTGCACATCCCATCATGCTGTTTCTTTTTTACCTTCTTTACCTTAAAAAACTCTCCAGAGTACAGTACAATTGTATAACACCTCACAGTTAAACAATTTAAGGATGCATTGCCCATGATTAACAATGTGCAAATAACAACTACCGTAGTGCAATGCCCATACAGCTGCCACTGATGTGCTTAACACTCATCCATAGGCTGACCCACCAGTGAGCAGAAAGCAGTGGTTTCTATATGAACAATAAAAAATACAAATAACCTTTCACAAACAGGTATTTCATAACTGCTTACAGTAAGGAAGACATTTAAACTATTATTGGCGGTCACAGGCTGTTAAACTAAACACCACTCTCTCTGACAGAACACCTCACTGAGTGATTTAACTCATATGTCTAACTTTCAGGTTTCTCTTTTCAGCCGCAGACCCCATGTTGCCTCTTTATGTGCGCCGCTAAGTTCCTCGTACTACTTGTGTACTTTAAAGCGGCACGGCATCGTTTTCAATTTGCGAGCGATTTTTCAAGTTGACCGTCTTTCTTGAAAAATCCGAAGTGTTGCCAAACGTTTGATTTGTAGGTATTTTTCGGTGCACTGTGTTTCTCTTTCTCTTCGACTTCCATGTGTGTTGATAACTGAGACTCTCGGCCTCCGTAGTGCGAAGCAAAGATCAAAGATCGTTTCTGCGGAGTGCTGACAGGATGAGGGGATATTATATGAATTAATTGTTTTTTTACCGATGCAAAGATGCTACAATCGATGCATCGCGCGAGTTCAACCCAAACTGTAGCCGATGTGCACTCTTTCAACCGGTGCACTCGCATCTTGAACGTTTGATGCGAATCGGTGAATCTTAACATCCCTAGTATGAATCCCTGCTTGTTATTCCAAATAATTTGTGCGTACAGGACAAAATGCATACAATTCATTTGGCCAATGCAGGAAGCTAAACTCAAATGAATGTCCTCTTAGCCACAGATTTTGGGGATTCACTCATGCCTTTTGATGCTTCTTTAAGGTTAGAGAACATTTTACCAGTGGTCTTTTTCTCCAAATTGTTGTTCCAATAGGGTGATTCATTGATGGCAAATTATTGTAGGCCGACCTGGAATTTAGCATTACAAAGGGTCCCTCGGCACAAAACAATGTGATTTTCAATGTGATTTTGGCATATTGTAGAAAATAAGCTTCGTGGCAAACACATTCATGATACTTAAAGGTGAGGTGTCATGCTTTTCCGGTTATTACCCGTCCCCTTGTGTGTTATGAAGGTTTTTCTGCATGTAAACGGTGTGCAGAGTCAAAACCCTTAAAGTACACCCTGTAGCGAATAAAACTCTAACACAGAAAATACCAAAACGCCTCGTTGGTGAAACGTCATCATGACGTCATCGTCATTTGATTCTTCCGGGCACGTGCTTACGAAAGCACGTACCTGGAACTAAATGGGCCAATCCGTGGAGCCGTTACGTTACGTCCGCGGAGCCGTTACGTTAAGCCCCCGCTGATTGGTCCAAATTGACCAATCCACACACACACTCAGTGCAGGCAGCTCAGCTGATTTCTCCTCCCTGGCTGGCTGATAACAGACAGTTGGGATCGCGGTGAAATTCTCTCTGCAGACCCATTCTCACAGCGTTTATCAACCTATAAACCTTTTTTCTTACTCAATATCAAGCCACACGTATTGTTTTCTGTGACTTTGTGTGTGCTCAGGATGAGTTTGGCTGTGTTTTGGCGGGGGGGGGGGAGCCATGGCGGCGTCCCCCCACCACTACCGCCGAGACCAGTGAAACGCCTCCGCCAGGGGTTCTACGGCCGTTGCCAGATATCTGGCAGTGTGTGGAGGCGGTATGGTGGGAATTCTCAGGGTGCAGGGCCTCACAGACACAGCGTGTCCCGGCATGCCCCCCCTTGATGTGAGCCTGGCAGCCCATCTGCTCCCACAGGCAGCAGGTTGGGCGGAGGGTAAGAAGCCTCTGCCTCCGCTCCCTCGTGACCGAGAGATGCTGGAGTATTTTGACAAAATATTCCGTCTTGGAGCACAGACAGCAGCAGCGGCAAATAATCTGGGTGTGTTGGGCGTGTCGCTGATTACTCCTCAGCAGGACACCCCCCGTCTCCCCGTCTCAGGACCGGAGTGATTATTTGGGCCGCAGCATTGGACAGATGAATAATCTGATCCATGGTGTGGCTACCGCAGCTGGCCGTGTAATGTCCCTGGCCCCAGTGGGGTCACGTCACGTGTGGCTGGGACTCACGTGCTGTCAAAGCGCTGTGCAGGGACATTGTGGCCGGCGTGTTGTTGTTAGGAAACACACCTCGCCTAGTGTGATAGCTCCAGTCAGTGTATTTCACCGTCTGTGTGAAATTATGACGGAGCGCACGGCCCTGCAAGAGCGGGCCGCAGTGCGTTCAGGGACCTCAGTAGAAAATCGGCCCTTTCTGTGTCAGCCCCCCATGGGCCAAACTTCCTTTTATGGAGGGTTTGGCGGCGGATGGGCTGCCAGAGAGTACCACAGCTTCATAGCTGCGGCTCCACAGCTGCTTGCACGTCCCCTAACACAGTCTTATGGGGAATGGAAGCTTAGCTGTGTACTGACAGAATGGATGGACAGGACACTGAAACTGGGGTACTCACTCCAGTTTTGCAGCGTCCCTCCTCCATTCAGGGGCATAAGTGAGGCAAATCTATCATCCCAGGAGGATATAGGTTTCCTTTCAACAGAGATTCAGACCCTGGTGCAAAAACAGGCTGTGTCTGTTGTGCGCACCCAGGACAGGGAAAAGGGGCTTTATTCCATGTACTTCCTGGTTTCCAAGAAGACAGGGGAATTCAGACCCATTCTGGATCTTCGCAGCCTGAATCAGCACATTACCTGCAGAAAATTCCATATGTTAACCATAAAACAATTACTGGAACGAGTGCAGCCGGGCGATTGGTTCACAACCACCGACCTGAAGGACGCTTACTTTCATATCGAAATTGCACTAAAGCACAGAAAGTATTTGCGTTTTGCCTTCCAGGGGATAGCCTATGAGTACAACAGACTACCGTTTGGCTACTCCCTAACCCCACGCACATTCAGCAAATGTGTGGCCACAGCACTTTAGCCGCTTCGAGACCATGGTATTTGTTGAGCACAGCGGAGAACCTGTGGTTGTGGGCCTCAGAGAATGTGTTGTCTCGAGGGCCCTCCACATCCCGGGGCGGGAGAACAGGGGGGCCGACCTCATGTCGAGGGGCGGGCCCCTGCCAGACGAATGGATGCTTCACCCGGAGGTGGTGAAGCAGATCTGTACCCTATGGTTTTCCCTGGCTCGGCAGTACAATCCACCATTGGGGGTGGACGCGTTGGCACACGAGCCATGGCCAAGAAAGCTGCTCTACGCCTTTCTACCGCTGCGTCTCATTCTCCCCCTCCTGGAGAGGGTGAGACGAGAGCGATTGTCAGTCATCCTGGTAGCCCCGGGTCGCCGCTCGGCGCCGTGGTACGCGGAGGTTACACAGATGATGGTGAGCCAGCCCTGGACGGTTCCTCAGGTCTGGGGGGCGTTGTCTCAGGAAGCAGTTGCAATAGGGGAGTTACCCACTCTGGGCCAACCTCTCCAGGCTTGGCTCCTGAGAGGGACAGGATGAGACGGGGTGGACTGTCTGACAAGGTTATTCAGACTATCCAGGCAGAAAGAGCAGGATCCACCACAGCCTGTTACAGGGTGAAGTGGTTGGGATTCCAGCGGTGGTGTGAAGGAAGGAGTCTAGAGCCTCTATCCTGTACGTTGGGCTCTATTCTGTCCAATGTACAGATACTGGTGGACAGGGGGCTTGCTCATTCCACAATTAAGGTGTATACAGCAGCCATCTCGTCCTGCCATGAGGGATTTGGCGGCAGGTCAGCCTTTAGTCAGCCGCTTATGACGCGTTTCTTGCAGGGGGGCAGGAGACAGCGCCCAGTGGTGCATGTCTCCACCCCGCAATGGGATCTGCCGGTGGTGCTCGAGGCTCTGGTCACAGAACCATTTGAGCCTCTGGAGCTCTCCTCCCTGAAGGCTCTATCATGGAAAACAGCTATGCTGCTTGCCTTGACTTCGGCCAAGAGAGTATGCGAGCTGACCGCCCAGTCGGTGCACCCGAGCTGCCTTTTGAATCGGGGTGACCGTAGCGGGGCGACACTCAGACCGAACCCCTCCTTTGTTCCCAAGAACCTAAGAAGTTTGTTCAGGTCGAGGGCTATACAGCTAGACGGCTTTAGTCTTCCACCCCATACTGGGGACAGGGAGGCTAAATTGCACCTCCTCTGCCCAGTTTGTGCGCTGGCATGTTATGTAAGGCGCAAGGCTCCCATGAGGTGCACTGAACAGCTGTTTGTGTGCTTTGGGGATGGTGTGGCCGGTAAAGCTCTGTCCAAAAAACGCCTGACAGGATGGCTCTGCGAGTGAATTTCGCATGCCTATGGGCAGGCGGGGAGAGCCTTCCCCACTGGGGTCCGTGCACACTCTGCACGTGGTATGGCTGTATCAACAGCCTTGTTCAACGATGTGAGTGTGGAGGACATATGCACGGCTGCGTCTTGGTCGATGCCAGGCCCCAGTTTTATCTCTTGGACATGTCTGGCCAATTTTCATTGTCTGTGCTTGCTGGGGCAACACAGGACTGGTGAAGGGGGGGGGGCTGTGGGTCAGTAAGCTGTATCTGACCCCCTGGACATATTGCACTTGTGTTTTCCCATGCTCCTTAGGGACATGGGAAGCGTAGTGCGCAGTGTTAGTCACTTGCGCTGGCACCTGCAGGGTGGAGCTATGGGCTGCGTCTCAGGTCGACTATTTTCATTTCGGGACATGGGAAGCGTAGTCCTCGGTCTCACCGGAAGTTGATTTGTCTGCGCCATCTTGAGTACCGTCCCATGGCTCTTATTTCTGCCGGAGGAGCGATAATGGAGGAGCGATAACCGAGGAACCACCAGACCATCCTCCGATGAAATCCTCAGATACTCGCCCCGCCCCCTTACTGTGTATCGCTCACTGATTGGACGATGCAGCGCATGCACTGATCTGATGCTTCTTGACATGAGAGCAGTTTCCCAGCGGAGTGAAGAAGATACATGAAACTCACGAGATTCACTCCTCAGTCTCTATACTGTGTTTTGTTTCAATTAATGTATCATTTAGTTACATGTGATATATCTGAACAACAAAGTGGTCAAAAATCATTTTATTCATTTATTGGAAACATTTTCATGATCGCTTTTTTCGTTTTACATTTTCATTTATTGTCATTTCCATTCAGTCAGTCATTAAGTGCTATTAAAATGTTAATGTGCAAACTGTTTACTTGTCTTTAGTGTTCCGTTGTCTACCGTCTGAGAGCAACATGGAGGCTTTTAATATTAATTTTAATATATTTGGAGTGCACAGTAATTTGGATGAATGGTGGCTGATGAGTCCCCAGTGAAGAAAATAAAAAGACAAGAGGGACAACAGCGGAGAAGTAAGAGAGGCGAAAAGACGGACCACATTATGGACTATGAACAGTGGCGGAGCTGGGGGGTGGCTGGATCTGCATCCTGGCCACACTATTGCCACCCCAAACACCCTCACCACGGGGGCCCAAACTATTTTAGAACATTAAGACAAAAACGTTTGAGTAAACCTTTGATCAATCATCAATAATTAACATTAATAGAACGTTATATTGATAATGTACTCACTAAACTTACGATTCATTTCACTTATTTTCTTCCAAAAGTTAATTATCCAAAGCCTCTGTACACCCCCCTCTATTTACATGTAATGGTTTGGTCCTGCCTCCAAACGCTGTGCGGCACCGCTCTTTCTAGCAGCAGATAGTGAGAGCATGTTAGGAGCAGGGATGCTAGTACTTATGTGTGTATGATGTCTCAACGACTAACAAAGTCAGGCTTTCAAAAAAGAAAAGAAAGGAGAGAAAGACAAGAGAGGGACTAAAGGGCGACAGTATGTCACCCAGTTTTTCAAAAGAAGAGGTGGGTGTGGTCTCTGAGTGGTGGAAATTAGTCTGTTAGCTAAGCTTAGTCCATTGTAAATAATAATTGTAATGTTTTGCTGACATTAAGTACTGTTAATATCTGCACAGAAAATTCAGAGGTTTTTCATTTCACTCCTCTTTTAGCTGACATTTATTAAATGCAGGTACATTTTTAGCAGCTATTCTATTCATACTCAATCAGTTGTCCCTCCCCCTGGTGCCAGGACCAACAGATCCATCTCTAGGCTCAGCAGCCCTGTCCCCCCATAAGGCTGTGCAGTCTTGCCATGCTGTCCATTGAAAGCCAGTTGGCTAGAAAGCTGGACTTCAAGGACTTGATCAGTGACTTTGCCTGTAAGAAGGCTAGGCGCTGGGCTCTTGGTGAGTAAGGCTGAGCAAGGGCTCGTAATAACTGTTAAAGGGCAAGGCTATGGTAACGATATTGGATCACTACACACAAGATGCATGATGAGAAAATGACTGAGAACAGGTAATAGGCTCTGATTTAGCACCATCATCAGGCCTTTTCACTTCCATTTCCGTTTTGTTGTCCATTTACACTTTAATACCCGCTTATTTTGTAGTTGGTATGTATATTTAATAAAAAAATCTGCTGCTTATGTTATTTTTTTTGTTATAGCATTTTATAAATGATAATATTGGTGTTAAAGGTGGGGTAGGTAATTGTTGAGAAACCAGCTCGAGTGCGCTAGAATTTGAAAATACACAGCCGGGAAAAATCTGCCACTTCCTTACAGAGCCCCTCCTCCAACACACACGCGCACATGACCAATGAGGGCACGAGATAAGTTTGTGCACAGATGGAAGGCTGACAGGCAGGTAGGCCATCCAGTTATTTCAGCCGGGCCGACTAAAATGATTGGTCGTGCTTTTTACAGTGCTATCGGGATGTTAAGAGCATTCCATGGAATATAACAAAAAGTGTATCTCGAGCCAGTTTCTCAAATTTACCTACCCCACCTTTAATGTATATATATATATATATATATATATATATATATATATATATATATATATATATATTATATATATGTAATGTATATTTAAGTTATATTTATTTTGATTTATGAATGTTCCATTAAAAAGGCATTTACACCATAAAAGATGACTATTGAGGTCTATTGTCAGGAATGTTAGTGTTATATCAAATAGTGAATTCTACTGCAGCAGAATGTTGCAGTAGAATTTGCAGTCTGCACAGTGTTATATTTTCACCGCTCAGTGTCAGTAAATATTGTGCAGTTAGTATTGGACTACAAGATAGATTTAAGTTTAAGAGTTATTTAAAGCATAAATGAGTGGGTTGGGTTCTGGAGGTGTGGTTACAGCAATTGTGCTTGGCTGGCGTGGCCTGTGCCTGGTGGTGGGGCCCAATGTGATATCGCGGCGCCCCTGGTATTAACTGACGTATTTTATTTCAAATAACAAAACGTGAAAATCTCTCCGGCTTTTGTAAACCATAGACCTTATATGCCTTATCAGTTCTACTTCAATTCTCCAATGATTATGCATTACAAAGTATTATACTGGTGTAGGAAAAGTTAGCAATGAGTTAGCACTTCCGGGCTCCTTGGTTTAGAAGTCAATGGGTTTTTTGTGTGAGATATTTGTTAGATTTCCGTAATAATTTCAGATTTTCCATTTAATTTTATGCCTTAAAATACATCAGTGAACAGTACCAGTGAACACTGGTAATGTCCGAAGCATTTCAAAAAGTCCTAAAAACAGTGATTGTTATCAAGTGGCTAAAGGAGACAACTAAACGTCATCATGCCGATAATTTGCCACCTTTAGCTTAGCAATGGTTCCGCTAAGTCATGCCACCGTGACGTTGTTTGTTTATAGCCTAACGTTTGCTTTTCACTTCTGGCATTTACGCTTCAAAAAATGTTCTGCAATATTCCAAAATCCAAATCCAGGATGTTGCTACACTATGTTGATTGCCTTCTCAGCAGCACACATTCTCTTTATTCAGCTCTCATTTTGTCTCCCCCCTCTCTCTCTGCTGTTACTCTGTTTAAAAACCTATTAATTACAGTAGTAAATTAAAACACAGTTAATTGTATCATAAACACACATCTGTGTTACTGAAACCAGATTAATCTTTAATGAAACAGATGCCAGCCTGGGCCAATTTCAACCTTCACCAACCTACCTCGGCCTGCAGTCCTACAACCGTAGGGTGGAGCAGCCTTTTCCTTTATAAGCTGAAAGCAACATCACTATCTGGAAAACATACACACTCATTGGTTCAAAGACACCCTCGGTAATTAAAGTCATCATAGCCCTATACTTTATATAATCACCACTGCAGCACACAAAATCCCTTTGTATTTTATTTATAGAAACGTCCATGACTCACCTTTAATGGTCACCGTGTAGTACTGCGTCTTCATATCAGATAGGGAGGGGGAGATGGGGTCTGACATTTCACATAGCTTTCAGTCAGACAAGTAATCCGATGGTCGGAAGGGAGGAGGGGGGGTGGGCGTGTGGCCTTGAAAAAGCAAAAAAATCTAGCTGCATGTTAAATGTACTCAGGCGTTTTATGGCCTGTCTAACCTGGGTGTGATTTGCGGTGCAGGGAAAACACAGTGTCTCACTTCCTGGGTAATGTGTGCGGACACCTGTGCCTGTATGTATACAAGGTACACGCACGCACGCACGCACGCACGCACGCAATATTATTGCAAACATTTACAATTATGAATGAGGCTAACTGTGCCAACAGTGACAGTTGGCTAACTTTTAATCCCCACATTGTAATGTCAGGCGTTTTGCTACCAGCTGTGTGCATCACTTATTGGTGATCACTTATTAGTGATGCAGCGTTTCGATTTTTGAAGCGCTTTTAGTCAAGATGTTTCTTCATTTGCATGTTTTTGGCACATTTGTGTTTTTATATTTGCATCGTTTTTAAGACTGCAGCGCATTTCTCATAATGGAAATGTTTTGGGCCATTGCAGCACGTTTGCACCTGACGGTCACCGTACATTTTCTTTCACTCATAATTACATAAATCACACACAAACACAAGCCAAAAATGCTCTCATCCATTGCATGGTGAAAAAATACATTTATTGGAATCTGTGTCAATGTAGAAAAAAGTGAAAACTGGCTTTAGGTGAATATTCCAGCAGCCGTCCGGTGAGTCAGCAAGCTTGTTTAGGGCAGTACATCTGCTACTGACGCACAGAGAAGTCTGACACCAAACACATCGTCTTACAGACTGAAGCTCGGGCTGCTCCTAAAGACACACCACCAGCAAATACACAAGCTCAGCAATTAACCTAGCCTAATGTTCTCTTGTTACGCAGGTGATTTCAAATGTTGTGTTGTGATACTGTTACAAATCCCTTTTTCAGTAACTGCCAGTGTATGGAGGCTCAAAGAAGCCCATATTGTGAGATCAAATATGGTTTTATAACTACTGAGATTCATATTTTTTCCCACAGACCTTGGAAATAAATGGTGGTCCTGTGCAAATCTATGAGGTTCATGCATCATAATCGATGTTTACTAGGGCCTCCTTTCAATATTCCTGCCATCCAAATAAAGGGAGTATCACATTAATAGTAATTTTGTCACTTTTCTTTTGTTCAAATATTTCTTTCTGAACAAACGTTTCTATAATAAACACACTGCAAGTGACACATTATAATCTAGCAGGCCAAATGTTATCATGGGTAGTGCAGTTTTCTATTTCTGATATGACAGGATAAACTCACAACAACATGGCGAGTCTGCATACTTTATGAGATCAACAGAAAAAAAGGCATTAGAAAACAAAAAGGACATTTCTAAACTCAGATACTGAGCAGTAACATTGAGAGGTCACTTTTTTTCCCCATACAACTTCTATTACATATAGACTTTTTAATCTTAAATATCTTAAATCTCATACAAAATAATTAATCAGAAACTGATTCAATATACACAGACAAGAGTGCACGAGATGGATGAAGAGATGGTGTGCATGCCAAGTGTTTTTCGCGAGTTTGGTGTGAGATTATATGCGCTGCTTGGATGTCATTTTTTTAGCTGACAATATGTTTATGTGGGGTTTTGTCTGCAGCATCATACTTAATATCATCATTCAAGACAAGTGCTTTGAATTCAATAAGGGGCCTCTCTTTGAGCGTCAATTGTTCAAAGAGATTGTGACCTTCATGGTACAAAAACAAAAACATTCCACACTTCAACTTGGCCTCATTAGCATATGCTTATTCTGGGTTGCACCAACAATGATTACTTTTCAAACCCATCATATAATATTATATTTAAACAATTTTACAAAATAATAATTTAGAAAGATTAATTGTAAAGATCTTTTGGGCCACTAGTGCCTTTATTCAAGTGACAGTGTTGATAGGGGGAGACAGAGGGGATGACACGGAGCAAATTGTCATGGCACGGGGACTTAGCCTATTCAAACCTAAATGAAATTGAAATATGTTGCACCGATGTAAATGTGATCTAGTATTAACTTTAAACTTGGCAGCCAATATTTTATCGCTTTTATGAACTGTCTTCTTTTTGGTGTGTTTTTAATTGTGTGTTTGTTTTGTTTTTAATTATTATACGTTGAATGCCTATGTGAAGCACTTTGAATTGCCTCTGTGTCTTAAAATGTGCTATACAAATAAACTAACCTTGAACTTTGGAAGGTAACACTTTTTAATTGGCTGTCTTTTTGAGAAATGTTTGGCAAAATAGTACATTTTCTGGGAAGACTGAACCCAAGTTGAGTTTTATGTTGGAGGAGAAATTAGAACTTCTTTGCGGATCATGAAATCATGAATGAAATCGTAGGCCAAAGCTGCATTCACATGATACACGGTAACGGCTCTGCGCTCACATTGCGCTAACATTGCAGTTCAAACTATTTTAACTTTGACCTCCTTTACCAGTGAACTTTTGACGTGCAACCAATAAGATGTCAGCTGTATGTAGCAGCGCAAGCTAGCAGGGCAGGTTACCATTGAAACGAAACCTAACTAACTGTTTTCACTGCAGGACTCTGTGCCCAACCTCGCAAGGGTTCAACCAAGGTCTAACTGACTAACTTTTTAGCTAGCTAGCTAGCAAACAAAATAAGGTCTTGTAAATGATTTTTTTGTCACAATACCAGCTGTCCGGTGAGTCAGCAAGCTTCTTTGGGCATTACACTACTGACGTACAGAGAAGTCAGACAACAAACACATGTTTAAAGACTACGAGGGCAGCTCCTAGCCTTGGCGTTGTGCACCACTCCACATTTTTTGCAGAATGCTTTCGACATGCAACCAATCAGATGACATTTATGCCAGCAAAGGAGGTAACCATAAAAAAAATCTTAACTAGCTATCTTTACTGCAAAACTCTGTGTCTAACCTTGGGTTGAGCAAAGAGCCAATCGCGTATCATGTGAATGCAGCTTGGCTTACGAAATGTTTAGCTAGCTAGCTGGCAAACAAAGTAAGGTCCCCCCCAACACACACACATTTTATAGCCTACTTACTAGGTCCTGACAGCACGTACATTGATGTATTTATTATTGTGTGTGGGTAGGTAGAATTCGATTCAGTAAAAGGAGATTGGTTCTTAATTTAGCAACAAAGCTTTGCCCACTTTAAAATCTGAATTTATACATTTTAAAGCAACTACAAGTAATTCGATAACATGTGTTCCTGTTGTTGAAACCCAGCTATATTCTTGTTCAATAGAAATCTCCAGCATGAAAATAATACAGTATTTTTCTGTGACTATAGGATTAATCCAATACGTGTCAAAAATAATAATTGGCAAGCTGCAAGGCAAATAATAATTTAATGGATGTGCATTCAAAATCTAAGACTTGACTCATAAAACAAAGCATGCATGCTTTGTGATTTTTAGGAGACAAATTACGAATAAATTAAATATGAATGTGCTATTCTGTGGCTTTCGCTAAAAGAGGGTGAGATTGCCGTAAATGTTTCCTTAGTTTTTATAATATAATAGACATTGGTCACAGTGGAGTTTCCCAAAGCAGCTTGTTGTTTCTTCTATGATCACATTCACACTGTTTTTTTGAGTAAACAATGAACCATCTTTTTTTTATTTATAATGTTAGATTGCATATGAAAGCTGAGCTAAAGAGGATACAAAAACCTGCACACTAGTTTGGCAATGAACTGTCTGTAATGACCTTTCTTTATGGCACAGTGTTAAAAAGATGGCACTGGATCCAATGACACCAACTCTCTATTCACAATGGCCGACGCTGTTCCTTTTGATACTGCCGTTATTTACTTCTTTCGAGAAAAAATAAATACAACAGTGAAGACATCATACTGACATCAATACCGGCTTTAAAAAGGATTCTTAACTTCACTTCTCTTTTTCTGTTGCTTTACAACTTAAACTAGCATCCACACATCTCTTACAAGCAACGGTATCTTTGTATGTTCACAGTAGCTTGACTGGATTTAAAAAATACCCATGAAGTCTAAAATTGCTGGTTTAGTTGTCGTCTAAAACATGGATGTGGAGAGCTCTTTAAAGTACTGGAGGACTGTCATCGTAAAGTATTCGATGGATTGAGATTGGAAGTGTAAAAGAAAATGTTGCAACGTGTTGCCTTTGAGCACTAACACACATATTCATACATACAACCATTCATTTTCTTGTATATATCTATATATATATATATTTATAGAGATAGAGAAATCTGTAGTGATACTGAACAACCTTCAATTAAATCTGATGGTGTTATGGAGGAGAATCTGTTCTGTGTATGGAGGCTCTTCAATGAGCATTTACATGATTTCTGTACAGTAAAACAGCACACATAGAAACATGAGGACATTAAAATAAAAATATCCCACGCTGATTGTGATGTTTAAAATGTTAAATTCCTTTTTTTTTTATTCTAGAAAGGGTTTATTTTTGGCAGGACTGGGCATGGAGTCGCCCATCTCCCACACTACACAGTAGTTTCATTCTTCCAGGGCCCTGTGCGTATATTCCCCGTGCTGTCCGAGCCGTACAGGAGTCCTTCTTGCAGGCCCCCCTTTAGAATCCCATTCTGATTGGGCGGGTTCTGAGGGAACGATTGTCTGCGCGGGGCATGCATCTCCAGATGGTGATGTGTCGCCATCGGGTCCGGCTCGGCCACTTTGCCACAGCCACACAGGAAGATGCCCGTGTCGCCCGCCTCTGCCGGGCACAGGGAGGGGAAAAGGTCAGCCTTGGCGCAGCAGATGTGCCTGTGGCAGGGATTATGGCACACCAGGGCCTCGTGCGCGGCGGCGGTGGCAGCGCAGTGGCACGTGTGATGCTCGTCGTGGTGGCCTTCGTGGGCCAGGTGTGGACAGATGTGGGCGTGGCGCTCGTGTGTGCTGTGGGGGCTGTCAGTGTGTGAGCTGTGCATGCTGCCTCCGTCCACGCTGGAGGGGATGTGATAGGCGTACTCCTTTTCGCCCGCTGCCCCGCAAGCACCTGCCCGGCGGCCGAAGTGACGGCTTTTAGTCCTGGTGCTGCTCTTTAGGCAGGGGTGCAGCTGAATCCCCGGCCGGTACCCCTCAGGGTCGGCGTGTAGCAGCACGTGTGTCGCCGCGGGCTCCTCCTCCATCAGCTGCTGGCTGTGCATCGCCGCGCAGCACGGAGCCACCGGCGCCAGGCACGTCACATGGTTCTGCAAGGAGGGGAGGGCGGCGTGTTTACAGTGAGCTAAACCGCCATGACTGCAGGTTATCACTGCTTTACCGTGACACGGAGAGTCATGGTGGCAGTGGCTGTGACCGTGGCCATGCCCGGGGGTGTCTCCGTTCACGTTGACTTTAGGTCGCGCCTGAGGGGCCCCTTGGGCTTCGGCATTTCGTCCGGGACAACACGAACACCAGCAATGCCAAACATCGTCGCGCTTGGCACAGTGATGGATGAGGATGAAGAGGCCGAGGGTGACGGAGAAGGCACCGTAGAGGCAACTGAAGATCATGTCCAGGAAGTGGCCCTGCGACACGGCCAGGGCCCCGAACGTCCAGGTGGCCAGGAACAGGAAGAGGGTAAAGGCCGCCGTTCGTAGCTGAGCCTTGAAGGAGTGCTCATTGGCCAGCAGCGCAGGGTTAATGGGAACCCCCGGACAGCCAGCGGGGCAGTGGCCCCCACCGGACGGGGCCACCAGGGCCCCCGGCTCGGCTCCCTGGTGGCAGTGGGTGGGCACGTCGACGGCGGCCAGCCTCTGCTGCTCCTCCGTCAGCTGCTTCAGCTCGTACTTCTTCTCGGGGTGTCGCCGCAGCTGGATGAAGGTGCACAGGAAGTAGATGCATGTTACCAGGATGATGAAGCTCACGGGGCCAAAGAAGGCTCCCAGGCTGGGCTCCCACGCCATCCAGCAGCTGCAACACACAAGAACACCCGTGCATTTTTAATACTTTGATTTATGTTCACATTTTTCAAAAGAACTAAGAAACTGAATTATATAAACTCAATGACATAGGTTTACATGTTTTGCTTTGTATAAAGATACTTCTTACAACATAATATACCTATATAGTGGTTAATATATAATAGGGTCCTTAAAAGTCCTTACACAATGCTTATTAACATTATAATGTGTTAAAAATACTAAATAATAGTATCATAATATGTTTATTGTTGGATTATAAGGTATTTCTAACACCTAATAATTGTTTACATCGCAATAAAACCACATTTATTTAGTTTGACTTACAGACCTATGATGTCACACCGTAACTCTTATCTACTTAGAGTGATACATACTTTATTATGTATTTATAACTATGTGACTATTCACCTCTTTTTGCAGCTCTGCAGTGAGAGCAATGCCCTACCTTAAGGTTCATGAACCCTTTTGTATTATTACTTATCACTTATCCTATTAGTTAATAAATGCTCATACAAGACCCCAAAATGCAGCGTTACCCACACATTTCAAAAGCATTTATACAACCACATGTACAAGCATGCTTGAAACTTCTTTTAAAAGCACCAACAGACAGAGGTGCATGAAGTTCTTAGATATTTATCTTAGTTTTATACTGTATAAGTTCAGAATGAATTACATTCAAATGTAATTCAAGTATCAAAAGTACTAAATAGGAAGAACGGCTCTTTTCACAGTGTCATATAGTATTAGTGTTGTGGTTTGTCAAAGTTAAGCCAATTTCAGATTTTTTTTTTTTTTAATACTGGGTATTACAATACTGCCTCAAATCATATAAGCCTATGTTGTGTTTTGTACAAAGTGTTAAATAACTGTAATGGAATAAAAAGTTAAATATTTGCCTGGGAGTAGAAGTATATGTAGCATACAAAAGAAATACTCAAGTACAAGTATGTCAAAACAGCCCTATAGAACAATACACGAGTGCATGCACTTTGTTTCTCTCCCCACTGCCAGCCGAGTGTGTACTTTAACCTTGAGAGCAGAAGCAAATGGAGGACTTACTACGGCGCCTGCTCCCCGCTGCCATAGTTGTCTATATTGACGGCCGCCGTGACCCCGCAGATGATGAGGGGCACTCCACCGCTGACTAAATAAAATCTGTGAGGTGACAGAGAGAATAGAAAATAAAAGAATGTTAGAGTGAATAAGGCAATAGCAAATCCTATATCGCACATCAGGACTACAACAGTCAGCTGAACAATTGTTTTAGACAAACAGAAAACCACAAAACCCCTTTAAACAAAGAAGATTATAGACAACAAACACACTATGACACTGAGCAACAGGCACAGAAACATATTTTCAGGATATCCATTCCCTATACTTTCCTCCAATATGACTTGTCAACGTGTTAGTGATCACACTCTCCTGGTGCGGTCACACCTACAGTTTGTTTTCTTTGCCACAACCCAAAGTGAGAAATGTACTCTGAAAACAAATCTGTTTCCTGTCCATTTAAGCACGATGGACTTGTCAGTACTCATTGCTGCGATTTACAGCATCTGCTGATCATAACAGCTCCTGATACGTGAGGAAAACCTGGGTGGCGAATAGTCTTTTCTTTTTTACTCAGGAAGGTTCCTTATGGAGGGACATGACCCCAAAGTGGCAGCCATGATAAGAGCTGTTGAAATTCTAGGTAGGATAGGAGATTCAATACTTCCCTTGTTGTGTCCTTAGGTGTATCCTAAGCAAAAGGATCCACCATGACCATGCTTTAAGAGAGAAAAGGAGATAATGCTGTGTCACTATTCTTTGCAGCCGCAGCATTTAAAGTGATGCACCATTCAGCCGTTTTGCGAAACAACCAATCGTAACCAAACGTGGATCACTTAAATTACGGTAATTCAGCATTTTCCATCTTATGCCATATTTTGTCAAAGTGCTCATGTACTGTATACATGTGTTTTGAACTTTCACGAGATGTGACATGTCTTGGTTAGCTGGTCAGCTCTGTTGTGATTGGTCAACTGTTTAGAGATAAGATAAGATGATCCTTTACTAATCCCCAAGGGGAAATGTAGTTTCCCACTCGTCTACACACACATTAAAAAATACATACATGCATAGGACCTATACAGATTACTCAAGGGAACTTTGGGATTTTGGCCTTTGCAGACCATTTACATGCACACAAACCTCTATAAGACACTAAATGAAAGGAAAACCTCAAAAAGCACAAGAGGTTCCCTTCAAATTGAATATAATATATGAAAGGCACCATATGTAATGGTTGCACAATAACAAGGCTATATGAATGAGGATATGAGGGATTGACCAATCACATTGTATGTTTGCTTTGAAGAATTACAAAAAAGGCCTTTATTAGTAAATGTGGGAAGAAATAAACCCTTTGGAGTTTTGGTGTCACATGGAAACTCACAGCTGCACTGACCGTCAAGCCACCACTGGATCGGAGGACACCTGATTACCGGTTACAACATCTCTTGGATTCAGTGTAAAGTGTTACATTTGATCAATTGGAAGCTTATTTTATTCTGTAGAGCAACTGACTCTCCTTTAATGCATTGGTTGTGATTATCTTCAGACAGTGCACATCTGCAAGATGCAATTAAACATAAAAAGGAAGGGCAGTGAATCAGAATGTGAAGTAAGGTGAGCAGCAGACTGATAAATGAACAATGGCAGAAAGTTTTGATGAAAAATGGCTATTTCTCTTAGATGCTCTCAAAAGGTTACTGAGGTATTTTTCAAGCTGGGCCCTATTTTACCTTGTTCTGTGTCAAAGTGAC
Source organism: Gobionotothen gibberifrons (assembly GCA_943591055.1). NCBI lineage: Eukaryota > Metazoa > Chordata > Actinopteri > Perciformes > Nototheniidae > Gobionotothen > Gobionotothen gibberifrons. The sequence goes on along the minus strand of CALSBZ010046657.1, from coordinate 243,345 downwards.
TAATGGGGACACCACTTTAAAAAAATGTGTCCAGTGTTGGGAAAGCGCTGCAGACGGCATCTGCTAAACAGGCTGCATTGTAATTGCTTTGGGCCATTGCGCACCGTCAATGTATATCCAGTGGAAGTGCTTGTTTTTGCCACAGACAGTCTTAGATTGTTATTAAAAGGTGTCTGAAGACATCGAAAGCAGCCTACTGAGAAATACAAAATGTTTCTTTACATTTCTCTTGATCCTGTCTGTTTGTTATTATATCTAACCAAATCTCATGTGCTTCCACTTTGTCTGAACAAGCTATGTTCAACCCTAACATTGAAACTCTATTAGACAAGAAGTATAATCTTCCTTTACGCAAATGCAACAAACTCTGACAAAAGTCATTCACTTTCCGACCTTTACCTTACGCCCACAAGTCACATGAACGGAATAAGCCTGAGGTAGAGTAAAACGTGTATTTTATCCTAAGGTTCCTTTCCATAATGTGTTCAGACATTAATGTAAGGGTTAATTTGCAACAAGCTGCTCATAGAGTCTCAGGGTGCATTCACACCTAATAGTCCGTTTTCTGGTGCGCACCAGACCACAGTTTGTTACATTGTTTCATTTTTCAGAAGGTTCGGTTTGCGTTCACACGGGCAAAACTCAAACGGACTATAAACTTTAAACACAAGTCATGTGCTCGGAAATGCTGTTCAACCATTGGTCAGACATTAAGGGGGTAAAAACGCAAATCCCGGCTATTTCTACCGGAGCCTCCGCCATGGAGCATCGGCACTTTCGGCAGGTTATTCTCATGCTGCTGTCTGGAGATCAACAGACTCACAGACTCTAGCGGCCCGCGCATATGATTATATAATCAGACAACGTCCGTTAACAAATATTATAACACATGAGAGACGTTCTGCAGTGAGGAGGAGGTTTCACAGATGGCAGATGTTCTTACTTTTATGTAGCTGACGGAGAATGTTTACTTTACACGACACTGTTCAACACTTAATTCTGCTTCACTCTTTAACTAAACAACCGCGGATGTCTTGAAAGACTCTTTCGCTAAAGATTTTGAAGATATCCGCGTTCTTGTGACACGTAAATACTACGCTTCCTGTGTTTTGGTGCGGACTGCGTTCACACCAGCAATGAACCGCTCCAGAGTTCACTAGCAAGCGCTCCGAGACCACCTATTTTAGCGGACCAGAGTCCGGTTGTTTAGTTCCCTTCAGAGGTCTCGGACTGCGTTCACACCGACCCAAATGAACCGCACCAAGCGGCTAAACGCACCAGGGTTCGATTCAACCGGACTAAACAAGGCTGGTGTGAACGCACCCTTACGGCCCCTACACACGGCGGCGGGCGTTGACGATTCAACGCTTCTGCCCATTCACTTTGAATGGGGTGACGTCACGATTCGCCGAACTGCATTGCGGGAGCAAAGCGTAGCTTCTCTCGCGTTGCTCGCTTCAAAAGTAGAGTAATTTTGACGCCTCGTCAGCCAATCGAATCATATGCCAGTACAAGCTCTAGCCAATCAAACCGTGTGCTTGTGTGTCTGGGGCGGGAGATTCATGTGATTGGTTGTTGGTCAAGCTTCAGACATGCCCGCCGGCAAGCGTTAACGCCCGCCGCCGTGTGTAGGGGCCGTTAGAGACTAAGCATTTTACCATTTAGTCTAGAATTCAATGGTTTTAAAGGTGTTTCTGGTTTGAAGCCTGATATAAGGTCCCTAGTTAACAAGCCTACGAGACTTTCCCATTTAGTTATACAACATCAAAAACATTTTTCTTTGCCGACCATTTACATGCACAAAAACCTATAGAAAACACTACGGGAAAGGGAAAACCCTAAGAAACACAATAGGGCCTCTTTAAGAATGACTCAATAATACAGGGGCAGGTATGTTCATTTCATGAGCTTTAAGAATTCAGCACATGAACAACGATTCTCCCCAGCAGCTCCCTCTCTGTCCTTGTCGTTTTCTTTCCTATACAACACCATGCTATTTCCTCTTCCATCCAGTTCAATCTCAACCCCTGTCACTGCTCCAACCTTTCCATCACTCTATCTTCCTCCTCAGTTTCCCTTCTCTCTCCGTCTCTCTCTCCCAATCCGTCCTCGTCACACAGCACCCGTCCCAAAAATTCAATTACAATCAAGATGTTTGTCTGGGCTGGTTTGGCGAGGGGTGTTTGGGTGGATGGAGGTGTGGAGGGGGGGGGTTTGGCGAGGCGGCATTACCGGCCTGTCACTGTCTCTGAGTGGAACGGTTCCCCCAGGGGACTCTCCTTCAACAGAAAGCCATTTATACAGCCGTCAGCCAGATAAGCATAAATGAGAAGAACTAGTGGATTTTAAAGCACCCTGCGCTTTATAAGCTTCATTCTCCTTTATCCCCTCTAGGAAAGCCTGCTTGTGTCTCCTGCAGGCCTATGTCCAATAAACCACACACACATATAAAAAGAAAAGAGCATCTGTGATCAAATTACCATCTACATGCTGCTCTGCCTTTATGCAACAAACTATTCACATTAAAATGATTGCACTCACTATGTGGGAAAACAAAGTCTAACACAGTTTGCATTTTTGTTGGACATTCTATTAGAAAAAGGCCTTCAAACTAAATGTCTGTGTATGCAGAGTTTGAGTGAGTTTAGGAACAGCAATCATCTGATATAAATAGACCCTGAAGTGCCTTTTAGCCAGCAGCTACACAGCTACACAGCTACACAGCGACTCGCTGTCAATTTTAGGAGTTGGGTAAACTCACTAATGTGAAAAGATAAGTTCAGCCTACAATTAAAAGCCAAGATATTAAGTGTGACCAATGCAAATAACAATCTGCTAAGAACCACATAAGACAAGAATAAATAAAGTAAATTATAAAACACAATTGAGTTGCCGGAACCTATATACGACAAACTCTTCCTGATTTCAATCCAACCCTTTAAATATTTGATAGCATTGAAACATTGCAGATTAAACAAATAGATTTAAAAAAGGGAACGTTATGGACATGTCAATACATTTTATTATAATGTGATTATTTACAAGTTTAATTCAAAGCTGTAGTCCAAAAATCAACGAATGACATCCCACTGCCTATTGATGATTACTCTTTTACAAAAAACACTAATTTGCTTCCTTGCAGAGAGTTCATTGTGAAGATCGAAACCATTGCAGATAGATATGATAAAAGCATTAGCAGCTGGCTAACTTATTTTGGCATAAAAACAATAAGAAAAACTGTTAGCCTGGCTCCGTCCAAAGGGAACAGCACTTTACAAATGCACTAATAACACATTATATTGAATTGAATCAATCAAAAACAGGTTAAGATTTTATGGGGAGTTATGCAGCTCACAATTTTTGGTCTGGCAAATATTGTTTCCCTGACTGAGCAAAGCTAGCTGTTTCCCCTATTTCCAGCTAAGCTACTAGGCTGCTAGCTGTAGCCTTTTATCAAACGGACACATATTAGAGTGCCGTCAGTCTTCCAATTTGATTATTCTCCGAAAAAGTTGAGCTTCAACATTTCCCTTCAACTGCAAATGTAAGTGTCTATTGGGCTACATTAATTTCAGTTTCTTCTTTCCTATGGGTCATTTTCTAATTTCAGAGAGATATTCTACTTCACTAGACCCTTTCATTTTTTAATACACATATCTCATAGTCCATGCATCAGCAGTCATTGATACTAGCCAATTCCCTTTTATATATCTAAGAATAGCTTTTCCATAGCTTTCCCAGCCAGAGGAAAGCTGATGAAATATCATTTTATTCTGTCTCTCAGACTGTGCCTTCTAGGCAGTCAATTTGCCTGTTTGGAATTCTTAAAAAGGCCCTATTATGCTTTGTGGTAGGGGTGGGCGATATGACGATATATATCGTCAAGACGATATTAGGTCTCCACGATATGCCTTTTCAGAGATATCATATCTATCGCGACAGTGCACCAGGGTAGGATTTTCACGGCGGCCATGGCGGCCGGTCTGGCCGTGAAGCCCCGAAAATAATTGTAAGTTGCTTTAAAAGAGTCAGAACAGTGGTTTCTGAACTGCGTTATGCTGCGTTCACAACGGACGCAAAGCGAATATTCTCATCACTCTAACTGCTGGAGTTTCACCGCGGCAGTCAGCTGTGTTTACTCCTGTCACTCAAACAGGACGCGCTGGAGAGGGGGCGGGGCTTATATCCATGTAAATACTGTGGTGGAAACATAGACTGGGTGGAAATCAACTACGACACAATTAACCTATTTTACTGTGATTTAATTGTAATACACGTTTCAAAATGATGCGGAAGTAACTACACACTGATAACGGTTAGTAAAAACCAAGCTGTCTAGTCAGGATTCAGACAGTATTGCACTTCATTTATTGTGGTTGATTCGGTTGGCTTATATTTTATTTGATCAATAAGGTATATATATTGTTTTTCACTTTTGAAACAGATGTTCAGTTACACTAAAGTCTTTGATTGCACTTCAAGTCTAAAGTTTGCATTTTAATTGTTTGGCACTGACTTTTCCTCATTGATGTTTTATGTTTTACTTAGTTATGTTTTACTCTCCTTTTCATGTTTATTGATGTTACTGCTAGTGCTACCTAAAACAGAAAGTGCATTTTTATACTGAGAAACTGTGCCTTGAATATTTTATTTTATTTAGCAAGAGAGTGCACTTTACTTGGTGAAGAAACCAGTGTTAACGTGTGTTGTGTAGGGTGTAGGCCTACCTACTTGAACACTGAGGAAGCCATATCAAAAGTCCTGTTGAATTGTTCATTCAGGGATTCATTGCAGAATTAAAAACAACTTGAAATGGTATTTTGGTCTGTTACTCCTTTTTATTTTAGTTTGTGTTACCTTGTAGGTGGTTGTACTGTTAATTAACTTGAAAAATAACCATAATAACTGACATGAAAAAATATCGTGATAAATATCGTCTATCGTGATACTGCTTGAAAAATATCGTGATACTATATTTTTCAATATCGCCCTCCCCTACTTTGTGGGGTTTTCCCTTTCCTGTAGTGTGTTATACGTGTGTGTGCATAGGCTTAAATCCCTGTGTTCCCTCCAAAGGGAGTTCAGGCTTCAGTTGGCTAGTGCTTCATCACATTGTACGTGATAGTCTACACGGAGACGAAACCGATAAAAAAAAAAGTCTATTTCAAAAAAGTCTTCCGTCCACGCGGAATCGGCTCAGGAAATGTGTCCGACCAAACGAAACCACTCGAAACCGCTGGAGCCTGCCGGGCCTGTAAGTGGCGCTGTACTTCCGCCACAAAATACACCAAAAGCAGCGAATAAGACCCCCTGAGCATGGGTAGAGGTGGGGAGAGGCGGGGCTATGGTGTCATCGATTCAAGAAAATATCGTATAGGGCGTACACATGGAGCAGCAAGCGTGTCGTCTCCAGACTTACCCACTTTGGGAGCCGGTTTCAACGTTTATCGGTTTCGGAGCTCCGTTTTTCGGCGTCTCCGTGTGAACGGGGCCTAAGATGCAGAACATTTCTGACACATCTCTAAGCGGTTGACCAATCACAACAGAGCAGACTGTGCTCTGGTTTCAGACAGAGGTGCTGCAGCACAGGCAGTATGAGAGTGTTTTGAACATTAAAGAATGTAGAAAGGACTGTATCTCCTCTTCAATATTGAAAGCTGGCAGGAACAGCTGGCAGGAACTGCTGGCATTCAACAGATGTTGGATATTCTATACAAGGAAAGTGTTACTTTAGAAGAATGATCCACACCAATCTCACCAGATGACTGTCAGTTAATAGCATTAAGAGGTATTAAAGGTGTTTGGTCCAACACAGTGGAGCAGACTTTCTGACAGAGGTCAGTATTGATGGTCTGCTGTATATGCTACTGGTTGCTGTCAGGAGAGGAGGGACAGGCAGAGCGGTGGATGAGGAGGAAGAGGTTGGTTAGTGGGGGGGGGGAATTGATTTGTCTCCAGCTGTTAAGTCTCATTGCATGAGCCTGTCTGACAGGGAGCATTACAGTCAATCACTGTGGATCAACTCGCCTGCCACACCACACAGGCTCCCCCCCCTGCCCGCACCCAGACACATTATCTCATTCACAAGCGGTACATGATGGGAGAGCCTCGAAAATGTTCCATATTAAAAACAAACAATCACCAAGGTGTCTGAGGATTTGCTTTGCGATGAGAGTGCTGCTTACAGTTGAGAGATCCTTATCCCCTCCGACTTTCACTGACTCTTTAAGAGCTATTGAGCAGTTTTAATAATGACAGACATATGCTACTTAGATATTAGTCTTGCATTCTAAATTTGACTTAAAAAAAGTAAAAAAGTATTAGCATCAAAACATACCGGAGTACCAAACATTAGCCCGTACCTGTGCACATCCCTACCTGTAAATATAATAAGCCTATGTCTAAAATGGAGAACATTGTTAGGAGATTTAAACTATACAGCGATTCTGCACTGCGGTCAACTCAGCTGTCCCTCGCGTTTGTTTTTTCAAATCAGCTGCTCTCCATATTTATTCCTGCTATATTTGATGAGTGATACAAATAAGTTTTACCACAAGTTCTTAATAAAACTGATACTGTTGGACTCGGTACTTACGGAGCCCCAAAAGAAGTGTATATTGTACTTTAGAATCTACGTCCAGTGGATGTGTAGGATCTATAGTTTGATAGATATTACGAAGATGATTTGAGGTCTCGCCAGGAGAACGTGGGTGTTTCTCAATGTCGAGGACGCTTGCTTGGTAGCACATATGTTCCGAGTCACTTGCTTCAGAAGCGAGGCAAGAATCTTTCCTAGCCTCGGAAAACGAAGAATTGTGGAACAGGCCAACAGGTGTGCGTCATATACGAGGCCCCACCTTAAATAGAGCGTGATTTCCACCAAAGATTTGGAAATTGGTCCGTGCGCAAAGCATTGTGGGGATTTTAAGACCGCGGAGTCTACACATGGGCAGCCTCGAAATTTCTCGCTACGAAGTACGCCGGCCTCGGGAGAATCCCAAGTATGCTGGACATTGGAACACTCGATGACGTAGTATGCTTGAAATAGTGGCTCCGGAGCAGCCTTCCTCGACATTCAGAAACACCCCTTGTATACTACGTCTTTCCGCAGCGTCCATGTAAAGTTGGCGTCAACGCTCACAGGGTGAAAACAGTATTTCCCTCACTGTCAAATGATTACACAGTGATATCTGCATCATGTTAATTACACAATATTGATTGGTTTAAATTGTCTACAATGCTTTTGTGTTTCGGAGAAACAAATAGTTTCTTTGGAGTTTAGACACTACAGAGTTTCCGAAGACACTACACTACCCAGAATCCTCAGCTATCGTTTGGGACTACAACATCCACTTTGCTTTTCAAACCCTGTGTTTAGTCCTCAAGCTCTGTGATTGGATGTTGGAGTGGCAGTGCGACAAGGTTACGCCGAGCGTCAAACAGCTCTTTGGAATGGAATGTAACCACGGCAGACTATCCAAAACTGGACTCGAACGGGTCCCCCAAAGTTGTTTTCTTATTCAAAAGAAGACCTTAACTTAAAGTATTCTTTAATGTTTAAATAAAGCCTTATTAGTTTGTCTGTTTTGCACATCCTCCTATTAATATCTTTGGATGTCCTCCACTAGCTGTAGAGATCACTACAGTATCTTCTTGATATTTTCTATTCTATATTTCTATCATTGACCTTCTACTTTCCCCCTATTTTGTATGTAGGCTACTCTTAATATTTAAATGTTTTCATCAAATATAACATATTCAACAACAA
>CALSBZ010046657.1:208013-230577 GCA_943591055.1 Gobionotothen gibberifrons | reverse complement strand
GAAATCCTCATCTCTCTCATCATCTGAGAGCTCAACATCTGAATCTCCCTGAACTATCTGGTACAGAAAATGTCTGCTTCAGTTCCGTCTCCTGCAACTAAATTGAGTCAATAAGTCCATGAAGACGGTCCTGACGTCCACTAGAATGGACATTTATAAAAGGGCTGTTATTTGAAAACTTGAATTATTTACTTGCTTTCAGAACTAATTATATAGTTCCTCACATGTTAATAAACAAGAACATATATGATTTTCATGGTAAAAATTACAATTATTCAACAACATTTGACTTCTCCTCCTGCTTCTATAAAATGTTGTTTTTGGTATGCCAGCCATTTTGGATGAAAAGAAAGAAGAACTTTCCAGCATGCAATTTTAACCAATGACATATCACTGGAAAGACCAGGATGTCCTCTGTACAGTACATCAGGGATTGATAGAGTAGCTCAAAAGAGTAAAAGGAGATGCATGTTAATATTTTGAATGGGCTGGGTCCCAGGAGGATATATTAACTGTGCTTTTTTACCCCAAAAGTTGTAAATGAAACAAGTGAAGTACATGTAATAAAGCCGTGGAGGGCGGGAGTTTATAAACCAAAGAGTAACCGCCCTTACGGGACGCTCTAATAAGTAAAGCGAACGCACCCGCAAGGACACCTGGCCTCCTGGTTGAGGGATTTTCACAGGGTTGTTGCACAAAAAATCTAAGCGCGCAGAGCAGAGATCTGAGAGCAGACATTTGACCAGTGACAGAAATAGCCTGAGTGCGAGGAGAAGGTTTTAAGCTGGAACACAGGAAATCTGTAAGCAGCAATTTATCTGAGTGCAAGCGTACAGTTTGAGCAGAAGCAGAGCAAATCTAAGTGCAAGCAGGCACTACTTGAGTGCGAGGACAGGGTTTGAGGGAAATAAATACATCATCTGAAAGTAAAATCAATAAAATATGCTCTCAAATGTAAAGACCACGCTCTTGAATAAAGATAGGGAATAACCATACCTAACTGATATTCAATGGAATAAGGGTAAAAGGAAGCAAACCTTAAAGCAATTATTCCATGGGGTTCATATGCATGTTTACATCGTTTTCTAATGTTGGTTCATTCGCTGTATCAGCTTCAAAATATTTCGTAATATTCAAGAGAAAAGAATCAAGCAACCTAACGGGCACAGGGAACTTCCAATAGCTTTGAGGAAATTACATTTCAAAACCAAATAAAAGGTTTAAAATGACAAACTGACATTCGCTACACCACGCCCTCAGTTTGGCTCTCGAACGGTCCCTTAAAAGGATTTGGGCTCGGAGCTTCTGGAGTTCAGCTCTGCAGCATCCGCAGTGAGAAGAGCTCACACAGCACCTTTCACCGCAGAGGAAGAGCACCGTGTGGGTCCAACAGCTGATCCTCTTAAACATGCCAAAGGTCATGACGGTGCAGAAAAGGAATAGGGTGGAGAATGAGTTGGAAATTACAAAAAGCTCAAATTCAATCTGATGTGTGTCTGAGCCAATAGGAAATAAAACGGGTCAAAAAGCTAAATGCATTTAGATTTGTGATTGCTCCTGGCTCTGCAGCCTCCTGGGTGATTGGGGTAATTAGTTATAGCATGGGGGTGATGCCATGGTTGTTTAAAGTCAGTCACCTCTTCCTCCTCCACCTCATCCTGACATTCATCTGCCCTTCACTCTCTTTGCTGTAAATGTTTTTTGTTCGTATTCACTTGTCCTTTATTGTGAGCCTCTATAATGCACGTCTCTAAATTATTTTATGACATTTTTATTTTATAATTTTAAAATGTGTTTTTGAGTGACTTTGCAACATCTGTCCAGCGACTACAGATAGATAAAGCTCTGGCGCCTACACAGCAATGTTAACTAATGTGCACTGTCCGTGTTACATTTTTTAAATAAATAAATAAGTGAATTAATTAATAAAACAATTTAAAAAATGTGTGTAAAAATGTGTATCATTACTAATGGGAATGGTTTAAATATGTTTTAAAACAAAAAAATATATATAATTGTCATCCATAAAATCTTCCTTTTATTAAACTGTACAGTATTTCATTTTATATTTTTGGCTTATCTGATTTTATTTTCCATCTACATAGTTGACTTGTTACTTCCTTCCTTTCACTTATATATTTACACTGTTTTGTACTTATTTATTTTATATTTTAACTATCTTGTGTGTTGCACTGTTAGAGGAGCCTGACAACTACCTTGTAGCTATTACGCTGGCACTTAAGCCTTCATTTGCATCTTTGCCAAGAAGGAACAGCAAAAACATGTGAAAATGTAAAATAAAAACAATAAATTAAATGAAAAACGGTATAACAACCACATCATCCAACATGCACTTAAAATGATCGGACACATAGCCTATCTGTCTATTTGTTATTACCATCTGCAATTATTTCAATGTTTTCCCCAAAAGGGTATCTATCAATCCTGTACAGTGCACCCAGTTTAAATCTCAGCTTCTTTGTGAACAGCAGTGATCTAAACCAAAGCTTTTAACTAGACAAATGCCCAGGTTTTTCTTATCTGTAAACTATACGAGTAGAAACACAAAGAATAAGCAAGGTTTGTGTTACATGGGACACAATTCATTTTTTTTTTTTATATCTTAGTTTAATTGTCATTTTCTTACAAACACCTCCAAGTTCAAGCACAGCTGTTTGGGACTGGAAAGGAGCAAAAAAACGATTTAAAGGGGACCTATCATGCAAAATGCACTTTTGTACGTCTTTTATACATGAATATGTGTCCCCGGTGTGTCAGGGAACTCATCAAGTGTCAGAAAACACAACCCTCTCTTTTCCTCCATATCCAAATCTCTAAAAACGGGGCTGCAACGGAGCTGATTATTATTATAATTTTTCTGACGTCAGAAAAGGGGTGCTCCGCCTATATGGGCAACTCTCCATCTATCAGGGGAATGAGAGACCGCTCAAAAGCGCTGGAGACGCTGTAGTACATATGCCAGGCCTGTAAGTGGCGCTGTAGTGTGCCACAAAAGCATATAGGTATGGCCCTACAATATATGTTTCAAATATAGCATGATAGGTCCACTTTAAGCTGCCGCTAGTTAGACTTCTAACCTAACTGTGTCAATGTCTTGATTTCCACACTCATTGGACTTAATGAGAACCCTAAAATAGTAGCCGTTTTCAGCCTGAAATTAACCTTCAACAGGTGAGATAGAGCTAGAATGCCACAGATGATGCGTTTAAGCGATTCAAAATAATTCAATTGGCTCCTCTTATCTCTGGCATTTCTCAGACTCATTTTCACATTAAGAGAATCATTACCCTTAACAGCACAGACTTCTTTCCTCACGGCTGACAGTGACTCAGATTAAAGATGTTGTTTCTTAACATGAGCAAATGTGGGGGAAATCCACAAGGAGAGCCAAAGCGGTACAAATAGGAAGACCTGACAGCTTTTTACTGCAAAGTGAACAAAGCCACGGGCTTGAAAGAATGCAAACTAGCTGTGGATGTCCCCGCAGATAAAGCATGCAATAACTCATCTGTGAAAGGCTTTTGTTGTCATCTAAAGAAAACATGAGCAGGCAAACACCAAAGAAAAATGCATTAACATAGAGAAAGTAGCATAAATCAACAGGAAAATGCTCAAATACACACACCTGTATTCACAAACACACACACACGCACACACCGACATGACTGAATACAATACCTTCAATTAACCCCACATCCATTTTAAAATGTGTTATTAGAAACGGAAACTAATCGGTATGAATATATGAATCGGTAATCTGTAAATGAGTTGCATTGTTAAAGATCTTGTCTTGTGACCCCATACAAAAATGGTCCCATATGATCTATGTGAGTTTTTTTTTACCAATTACTCATTATATTTATGTAACGTATGATTGATGAAATAGGTACAAGTTTGGCTGGTTTGGCTGTCAACAGGAAACATTTAAAACCCCAAAATAACAAATAAAATAACTACTGGCCCAATTTTCATAAAACATGGAAGAAGGGTGTAGCTAATTATTTTTAAATTGCATCATTTTTTTTGTCTTCCCCCCATTCATTATTTTGTAACCCCCCCAGGGTGAATCATTGGAGAAGGCCCTAACCACTGTAGTAGGTAGCAAAAACTGTGATCAAAATGCTATTCTTACATTAAAGGTGGGGTAGGCAATTTTGGAGAAACCAGCTTGAGTGCGCTAGAATTTGAAAATACACAACCGGAACAAATCTGCCACTTCCTTACAGAGCCCCTCCTCCAACACACATGAACGCGCACATGACCAATGAGGGCACGAGATAAGTTTGTGCACAGATGGAAGGCTGACAGGCAGGTAGGCCAGTGTGCGAAATACGGGGGGGTCCGGGGGAGCTCGACCCCCCCGATTAACACCTGACCCCCCTGAAAGCCTCAACAGCAAAATGTAGGGGGGGTCTGAAATTATAATATTTATTTGTCACTTGCAATGGTCACTAAAATGTTTTTAAGCATACTATGTCCAGTATTCATAATTCAAAACATTTATTCACAAATATCTTCTATTTTGGCTGTCAAAAGCAGAGCCAGCCGTGTGTACGCTTGCGTGACTAGGACACAAATTATGCAAATTAGCCACGCGCGGCAAAGAGGAGAGAAAGACGTTACATTAGAGAGGACTAAAATGTCTAAGAGAAAGCTAAACCAAAGTGTTTCACTCTCGCACTTTGGGTTCACATCCAAAAAAGTGACACCACGAGATGACCAAGAGACACCCAGAGATGATGCTGATGATGCAGCAGCTAGCACAGCACTCGCTACCAGAACCGTTGGCGAGTCGGGGGCTCCTGTCCCGCCCAGTCACTCCCCAGAAGGAGGTGAAGTTGAGGCAGAGCACTCAGAAGACGCAGCAGTTGCGGAGGTAGCTGCTACTGCTGCTAGTGACTTTCCGGATGGAAAGACCGCAACCCTTGGCTTGACATTAAGGCTGGAAAGTTAGGATGCTTAGTGTGTAGGAAAGCAAAAACGTTGCTACTCTCAGAAAAGCAGCTCTGCTCCCATTTCCTCGCATAGAATCGAAAACAGGTGGCTCTTTAACGGTCGCATATTCATTCATATGAACGTTAGAATATGTAATTATTTGACAGCGCCCCGGTTGAGAAACGCTGCTACTACTGATAGTCTTGGATTGCATCCATGAAATATTGTATAGGCCTACTGCATATTGAGAAATCTTCGACCGGTATATTGCGCAATAAACGGGAGATGGGGACCCCCCCGATTATTGACGGGTATTTCGCACACTGAGGTAGGCCATCCAGTTACTTTAGCCGGGCCGGCTAAAATGATTGGTCGTGCTTTTTACAGTACTACGGCTTCCACTGATGACATTTTTTTATGGATTTTTTGTCAAAGCACTTGAGATATTCATTGCTATCGGGATGTTAAGAGCATTCCATGGAATATAACAAAAAGTGTATCTCGAGCCGGTTTCTCAAACTTACCTACCCCACCTTTAATGCATCAACAATTCAATAATATAAAATATGCTTAAACATAATTGGTCACAGTGGCCATTTCTTTTCAGAATTTTGTGTGCTTATAGGAGTATTTTTTTTAAATTTGAATTCTTATTTCCTCAATGCTTCGAATCATAAGTACAAGGTGGGACAGGAATGACTGTAGGACGGCTGTGGTTCCGGGGTAGAGTGGTGGTCTACCAACTGAAAGGTCAGTGTATCGATCCCCACATGTCTTTGTGTCCTTAGATACCCTAAATTGCTCTCAGTGGCCCATGATGTGTGAATGTTAGTTTAGAGTCTAAGCCAGGTGATGTACTGAAGGAAATAGGGAAGCAAATAATTGCACAGTGAACCAGTCCTTGGCCTCTCAAGACACACGCAACAAGCATCAAGAAATATAAAAACATACAGGCACAAAAACACATGCACACAGCAGTTTATGTCCGTGTCATGGCTGTGAGGGTTGAGAGGGGTCGTGAAGACATTACCTCAATAGGGGTTGTTTAGGGGGCGGGGGCGGGTCACCATCCTGGCTCTGCGGAGGTTTCTTGGTCACCTGCTTGTAAATGTTCCTGGCCGCCACCCCGAGCCACAGCATGGTCGACAGAGACGAGTAGTGCAGCACGACCCCGACCTGTGGCAGGGTGAAACAAGGTACATAGAGTTATTTATTTGACTTTTCTGAACTTTTGCTTACGGTACAGCATCTGAAAAACGAATGAACTCCTGTAAGTCAAAGAAAAAAGATGTTCCGGAAGAGCTGCCTCTCGCAAACTCATCATCAATGTCACCGCAAGGGTGTCTCCAAAGACGTTTTCCCTTCAAGACCTGACTGCTTTGTCTCATCCTACACTTAAAGACAATGAATGGAAAGACAGGTTCAAAAAGTGCCATTGAATCATCAATGTTGTTTGGGATAAGAGCATTACGCGAGGTTATACCGACGGATACTGAGCAGCTCCTTATCAGTTGAGTTAGAGGACACGAGGTGTGCACCGGGAATAACAAATCTGAATATAAATGATAGTCACGTTGACGACTACCGGCGCGTGACTGTGTTCCGAAATGCGCTGTATGTATATCTCCGCTCGTCCTCGTTTTAATATTCATGAATAATGTTCGAATGGGGGAACTGATCTAACTTTGTTTAAAGGCTTTGCCAGTTTGTCGAAAGATTGGAGAGATGAGAGTTACAAGCAGGAGAAAAGGAGGGAGGAAAATTGAAATGCACTGAGGCTTCTCTCCACGCAGTCAGTGTGTTCATAAGTTACTGACAATCAAATGCTCCAAGCCCTGGTAGGCCTAGGGAGCCGAGCTAGCGTACCAACGCCTGGATGCTAATTGGAAGTGTCCTTGAGCTAGTTACAGAGAGCAAAGAGCAGGTGGGAAGTCAATCACTAATGCCGAGTCCACACGCTTCAGAGCTTCATTAGTGCCAAGAACATACAGAAAGAGAATGTGTTTGTAAAATGGAAATAAGGGAAGAGCAAAGGTTCTCAAATGAACGGAGACGGTAAAGGTGGGGGACGTTTAATCCCATTTTTCAGACAATAGATGCAATTGTGAGGCATAAATAAGTACAATTTCAGGGAAGTGTGACACAGTAGGTTTGATCGGAGTTCTTCAAAACTATTGCCATCAGTTTAACATTTTTAGCATGGTAAATCCAAAAGCAGATTATCCACCAGGACAACAGATGGGAAATCAACAAAAACAGCAGGTTTCCATCTCAGAAGCGTGACATTCAGATACTGAAGTCAAAATGACTAGTGGTGGAATGTAACCATGTACTGTAATTCACTCAACTGATGTACTAAAGTACAAATTCAGGGTAGTTGTTCTTGAAGTATTTCCATTTGATGCTACTTCATACTGCGACTGTGCTACATATTAGAGGGAAGTATTTTACTTTTTTCTCCACTACATTCATTTGACAGATTTCAGATTATGATTTTGATCTCCTTCCTGTCGAGTAAAAATCATGAATCTAAAGTTGTATCCTAGTTGATTTTTGTTGCCTTAACTCAGACCCGGTACCAGAGCAAATCTGCAAAGAAGGTTTTCAGTGGAGGGCCCACAAAACCGTCATGTGCTGCGGCACAAATGACATACCATTAAAACAGCTTGTCCATCAGCATGTGCGTAAAGATGCATGCTGCTCGCAAATACTCACAAATACTCACAAATATACAGCACAAACAACAGTTATCCATTTTTGTTTAAAACACATTCATAAAATAAGAAAGATCAAATTAAGAAACGGACATGGTTACAGTGTGCATGTTAAGATGAGACACATAAACAAAGTTCCATTTTGGTATTTTACATTTCAAAGTGTCTGTGTGCTTTCACCTGATGTCCTGTTCTGGGAACATTCCAGCCAGTGATTGGATCAGTGAGCAGCACGACGATCACTCAGTTAACACAGCAGCCACTGGGATACCCCAGGAACCTGATCAATGTGTCGCATTTGAAAAGCCAACGTTTCTGTCACGTCAAAGTCCCTCTTTCATCACTTAGGATAGATGTCAAAGATGCGTGAATTAACCACACTGCACACCCAAAGAAAAGTATCTTAAATTACGCCTGTGAGAGTTTAAAGCCAAACATTATTTTGGGATTTTGCACATTTGATGTCACTAAAGTAAAATGACTTGGAGTATTATTGACAGCGTAAAATCAGCACACACTTATGTACACTTATAGCACATACTATATCTATCATATGTATAACATTACAATAATACTAGTATTATTACTAATTCACCACTGAGTATATATTTTAAATATTTATTGTTGTTATATATTGTACAGTGTGCACTCTTTTACTTTAAATAGTGTATATAAATAGTTATTCTGATGTATTTATCTTTTATTGTACATTTAAAATTCTTGGGTTTTTATAGATATGTTTATGTTATTATTATCATATGTCACAAAAGGCAAAAGTCACAAAACCCAACTTCACCTCAGGACAATATTAAGTATTCAGATTCTTATCCTGATAATAGCTTTGCAGTGTTTAGGTGCACCTTCATGTGTGACGCACTACAAATCAAAGTTGAGCTGGCTTCTACTTTTTTTTCGATTTTACATTTTTGAAACAAGCGATGTCAGCCAACGTTAAACATTATAAATAATGCAAGTTTATGGAAATCACACAATGGCTTTGACATTTGGACCCAGAGGTCTGTATATCTCTAGAACACTGTAGATTCTAACAGTCAAACCATTGTTCTTTCTGGCCATAATATGTTGCTATTCAAACAGTAAGTAACTAAGCAGGCAGTGACATCACTATGTAACACTCGCGCTTCTATTGGCTAGCGCTCCAACATATTGTACTTGATAGGCTAAGGGGCGGGACATCTCTAAGCGGTTAACCAATCACCAATGAGCCGGCCAGCTAACCAATCAGAGCAGACTGGGCTCTGGTTTCAGACAGAGGGTGAAAAGAGGTGCTGCAGCACAGGAGAAAAATAAAGAGCTTTTGAACATTAAAGCATGGAAATATAGAGACACAAAAAAAAAAGTGATAGCGGCATCAAATATTATAGCTCTGTAAGAAAAAGGTTTCTTCCTGGAATACCCAAAACTCTGTATCCACCTTTGGACACACATTTTCTCATGTTCCATATCTGCATTAATAGTAGCCTGAGCTTGACAGTATTATAATGAATAGACTGTATGTAAACACGTGGGATTAATGATAACGTATCCAGCAGAGGAGATGCTACTCCAATTAGGACAATGCAACCCTTAGTTGACAGATAGGAATAACTTTCGGCAATTGTCATACTCTGCAAAGTCATCAAGTGGGCCGGAGTGGACCTTTTGTCAGGCGGTAAGTAGGAAACCCATGTTTTAGCATTTTTTTGTAAGGAAACCACCGTCAGAGAAAGTATTTCAACAATTTAAGCATATGCTTACAGAGCTAAATTCAAAGGCCGTTCTAAGCTGTCTTCTATTGGCATATTCATTATATCGGCTCCCCACTGTTTTTGATTCATAAGTAATAACCAGTCTACCGGAAGCATTCCAACATGTGGGGAAATGAGCCCAGGAACATTTAAATTGGATTTTTTTTTCTTTCCTGCCAGCGTTTGCCGTCACAACTAATTCCACAGTGGCACACTAATGAGGAAATCCTCTGTAAAGCATCTATAGGCTGACAGTTGGACGTAACCTCAGATCTAGGTCACATCCTTTGCCAAGTTATTTGCTCAATTAATAGTTTATTTAACGCCGGTCACACTCACTGAACAATCAACGGAGACGTCTAATCTAAATTATAATGGTGTAAGGTAAGATGAGGTGAGGCAAGGGAAAACAAGGCCAAACTGTGTGTTGCTCTGCCTTTTAATGCACGCACAAACAGTAGATGCGGTGTGACAGCTGGGGCGTTGCTCAAATCAATGATACAATGAGCCTTGTTGGAGGAACAGATAGAAATAGAGATCAGAGATGACTTTGAGGCTGTAAAGACATCGGATGCTGCATAGCAGCAGTACAGCGGTGGGCAGGGACGCAGAGCAAGACTGATAGAGAGCGGGAAGATGAGTATGGGGTGCAGGTGGATGTGTTAAGGGGGAGCTGGGCTGGTGCTGCTTGAAGTGCTGCGAGAGCTGCCAAAGCTAGTTTCAGAGCTCCTTGAAGTTCCCTCTGTCGAAGGGAGAGCGTGTACTTATGTGCCCCCCTGGGATGAGGTAGAAAGTGTGTGTGGGGAGGTGGGATGATTTGGGCGAGATCCCCAGAAGGCACTGCGAGTGCAATTTAAATGTGTGTTTGCGTCCTTGTGCGATTACACATCTCCTGAAGCAGTCCTGTAATTATCCCAGATTGTGTCTGCTGGGGCCCGCCTGCGTCCCAGTGGAGCCGCAGACAATCTGGGCTCCAGCCCAAACCTGCAGAGAGCCGTCCTGTTAGCAGTGATTGGGTAAAGGAGGAGCAGCAAGAAACAGTCAAAGGCCCCGGGAGGAAATTAGATAAATGAATAAATGCTAAATAAGAGCCACAGCAGAGCCACAGCAGAGCCAAGTGAGCCGCAGGGCTCCGTCAACAACACCTGCACCCCCACTGCTGGACAGGAAGGGTCCCACATGACCTCAGGAACATTTATTTTCTAATAAGGCACATGTAGGTCTTGTACACATCTTACTATTGGATGTATTTATAGGTAATGATTGACTCCTTCCAAAGATCATAACATTAAGTTAAACAATAAGCACCTTTAGGTTGTCTCGATGGAGGCTAAAGAACTCTGAGGGCCTGTGTCCACATGGCAGGAAGGAGCTGGCAGCACTGATGTATGACAGACTAGCGCCCGGATGATTTTATTTTATGTTTGTGCTTCTATATATGTGTTTGACATAGTTTTTTTGGTCTTGTTATAATAGGTTCCATCTTTAAGACACCGTCAAAAACAAGCTCTCCACCAATTTACTACAGTGACTTCACCGGCGCTTAAGAAAGTTGGCTGGATCTCTGTTCTTTAACAATCAATACAAAAAAAGATGCTTGCTCTCAGAAAGAGGCGCTATGTGGACACGGGCCCTAAGACTTCCCCACAATTGTTGGTCGCCATGCCATTGTGAACTACATATAAAGACAATGGGCAGACTCAACCATTGACCAATTGTCCCTAAATATCTACATACTATTACAATATATTGTCATTCCCAGCGACTCCAAAAAGCAGCCTGTTATATAAGGCTACGGTTTCATAGTCAACTCATACATTTGATAATCAGAACAGTAGCACTTTGCCACTAAGTGCTAACACTGGTTTTAGATTCTGTCAGAATCAGCTGCAGTATTTAGTAAACCCACAGATACTTTGATTTGGACTGTGGTTGTTTGCACTTGTTTTCATAAACCTTGTGTTTGCATTTCATTTGTTCATTTAAATGTTGCATACTAAATATCTTGGTTTCTTCTTTTCTAAGGTCACATTGTTCTGTTGTCTTACATTATAAACTTAAAGGTGGGGTAGGTAAGTTTGAGAAACCGACTCTTTGTTATATTCCATGGAATGCTCTTTACATCCCGATAGCAATGAATATCTTAAGTGCTTTGACAAGAAATACATTAAAAAAGGTCATCTGTGGAAGCCGTGGTGCTGTAAAAAGCACGACCAATCATCTGAGCGGACCCGGCTAAAATAACTGGATGGCCTACCTGCCTGTCAGCCTTCCATCTCGTGCACAAACGTATCTCGTGCCCTCATTGGTCATGTGCGCATTCGTGTGTGTTGGAGGAGGGGCTCTGTAAGGAAGTGGCAGATTTGTTCCGGCTGTGTATTTTCAAATTCTAGCGCACTCGAGCTGCTTTCTCCAAAATGACTTACCCCACCTTTAAGTGAAACATGTTATTGATATTTATTTTCTCTTGTATTTATTTGCATTGCATTTGATATTGAGGTAATCCAAAAGTAACAGAAAGTAATCAGGTTACATAACTTTTATATTTTGATATTCATATTAGGTTACTGATTACATATTTTAACATGTGAATTGTAATTGTACGGAATACATTTTCAAAGTACGGTGTCGGTGCCATAATGCCACTTAGCCCAAGTTCATTATTTGCATTATTATCATTTGTTTACGTCACTTTTATTTGTTTGTTGAGCACTTCCAGTAAATGTCACATGGGTGTGGTTTGTTTATATAAGTCACCCGTTTCATGTCGAGTGCGGATGACAGAGGGTGAGCTTGTGCTGTCACTTTTTCTGTTGACCGTTTTGTCCATAGTTACTGTGTTTTGATTTTGTTTATTAAATATCGTAAAACTATCTTGCTTCAGTATGGACTTTCCCTTTGTAAACGCGTCACAGTTTATAGCCAAGCTTAGCCTCTCGGCGACTCAAACTGAACTGGAAATTGAGCCTCCACATACGGTAACCCTCCTAACCCTGGTGATGAACTCATAGAGAATGATCAGCTGTAGCTGCAGCTGCCATGGCTTTATGGAGCTGTTTATGAGAGCTGCGGCTCATTGTTTCACATCTTCTCTGTTTACTGTTCACTCTCGTGGTGTTGCTCTCTTTTCAGCTGCAGCAGCACGCAGCTGTTCTCAGGGAAAACTGCACCTGCACAACACCTGGCAGCGAGCAGTTAGTATACTGTACTGCTGGGAACATACAGGAGGATTCTGCTGCTTAAGACACAGGTATTTCCATCAGAGGTCAGTAGCAGTGCGACCACACTGATGCAACCGCTGGCCCCCCCAAAGGCCTCCACCTCACAAGTGTCATATTTAATATTTAACACATCTGTGTGGTGATTTGAGCTTGAGTGATTTTGTATATTGGTCCTAACTATCAATGTTCATATTTAAGCTGTATAATTGTATTAATTGGAAAAGGGATGCCGCTGTTGCGCATCAACCACATGGCTGACTTGTTTATACCAGGGAGAAGCTAATCACGCTAAAGCCTGCTAGCAAAGTGGTCTAAACACTGCTATCAGCACTGAAATCTAGAGAAGGACACAGAGGATGCATGGGTTAACAAAAGAGAAAAGGTGGTGAGATGGGTCCAGATGTATGGAGAAAATGAGATAAAGCCCATCGCTCCCCCCTCTCATCATGGGCAATGTAAAGTCACTGGCTAATGGAATGGACAAGCTAACGGCGTTAGCTAGGAGTCAGACGGACCACCTTACTTAGGAGTCTATGTTAATGTGCTTTTGAAAACATGTCCGAGAACTTCACCATGTCTTCACAATAAGCCTGAGTCTATTTTATTCTAATTTGGTGCCATGTCAAGAAACTTAATTTCCCCCTTGGTTTAATACAGTATTTTCATTGATTGATTGATAACAAATTAACTAAATATGCCTGATTAGGAAATGGTGATGATTTATAGTATCAGTACACTATTAAAACTGCCTTTTGGCGTCGACGTCTTTCGATCTTGGAGTGGTGGGAAGTATTTTGAGTAAAAACCCAGATCCTCAATATGCCTGTCAGCAGCTGTGGAGGAAGACTTGTCGGCTGTGACACATGTGGTGACTTCTTACAGACTTCCCTGTCACCTGTGCTTGGCAGCTCTGACATGAAAAATGACGCTCTCCGTTTCAACGCGGAGAGTCTGAGTCTTTACTCTATGGAATAAAGGGGCCATCTAAAGTGCTTGTGACAGCAGAAGACACAGCTAAGTCCCAAACCCACTGCAGCTCACAGTGAAGGGAGAGAACATGGCCCATTGACGGAGAACAGGGACTGAGTGAAGGCATTTGAAACTCTGAGTGAAAAGTGGAAGTGTACATCAATCTCTTTGCGCCTACGTACGGTAAATGCACCCCCGCCGAGGTGAGCTGGCAGTGGAGGATGCTCTGTTCCAGCCGATGTCTAATGCGAAAAACCTGAACAAGGCCAGCTATCAATCACATGGAAAGGAAATCCACCAGGTAAATATGGCGTTTCACCCATGAGGAAAAGTAAAAAAGGAAACATTATTTGTATTCGCTCTCTTTTTGACACCTACACCTTATCTTGACAAAGGTCTTGACTACCTTAACGGGACAGTACACCCCAAAATAAATTAAAAAGTATTTGTCTTCTTACATAATACAAATCTGAAAGCTGCTGTATCGTGTTTTCCACCCACATTCTTGATGAATAACAAACTGAAAATAGTATGGTGCCAGCAGGCAATAAAGCGTTTCTCTGACCTGTTTCAAATGTATCCTGACATCCCAAATCTCCAGGACCCTCTGCAGAGCTTCTCTTACTCATTCATAACTGTGGGCTGCAGAGATGGAGGCACCACCCATGTGACCACACAGTGATTGCAAAGGGTCAGAAAGTCCAACTGCAGGGACATTCTGTTGTAATGGAATATCCATCTTCTCAGGCAGCAGTAGCTCCAGAAGCTTTTTTCAATATGTACAAAACAGCTGAAAGATGCATCAAGGGTTTCGATATGTATGCAATTAGTTTCAAGATGTTTAATGAAAGCTAGAGGAATACTTATCTCCAACAAACTGAAAGCAATAACCAAGCCGACAAGACAGCCATGCTAAGAGCTTTATAAGGAGAGGCGATGCTTTGAGCTAAATACTGTTGTTAGCAGATGCTAAGTGGATGCTAACAAAGACAATGTTAACATGCTGAACTTTAGCAGGTCTAATGTTACATTTACAGACACTAACATACATTTACACAATACGGTACTTGACGGGGGCAATTTAAGGTTAGAAACTCTGCACAAGGACACCTTATCATGTTGAGTTCAGACCTCTGATTGCTCAACAGACTCAGGACATGCAGCACAAGAGACATTAGGTATATTGTGAAGATCATAAATAGAACTACATTGTAGGCTACTTTTATATATTTGTAAAGTTCTATGTTAACATTGTAAAGCAAATTGGTCTATGAGGACTGGAAGAGTACATTGGCACTGGATATGGAGAAGGTTGCTCCATGACCTGCAATATTTGTTTACCATAATCTCCAGATCCTTCATCAAACACATGCATTGTTGATGTGATTGTGAACCTGACCAATGTATAATCTAGGGCTGTCAAAGGTAATGCGATAATAATGCGTTAATGCAACTTCCTTTTAACACCACTATACTAAACACCAGAGAAAAGCTCAAAAGGAGAAAGGACAGTTCCCCAGTTGGATTGTTGCAATAGTAATACACATACATTTTTAAGAAACAATCACATTCGTCTACTCCCATCTTGATTAAACACTGAGTATTAAATCGCAATCGCAATTAATCACAAGTTAACTATGGAAATCAAAACGATTCATCAAAATTAAATATTTTAATCGATTGACAGCCCTCGTATAATCCCACGATCATTGTTCCAGAAAAACATGACACAAAAACTGTTATTTAATGAACAGAGTAGTGGTAATTATGCAAGATTATGCCATGGAAAACTGTTTCGTATTGAATTCTAATGACTATAAAAATGTTTTACAAACCACTTTCGTGAATGCCCAGAAAAATGATATAACACTGGGCAATATGGCCCACCATTAACCCCAGGCAACAACACCGACAATAGAGGGCCAGAGAGTAAGTGCATTCATGACGGAAGACCCTGAACCATAGTGGCTCATTGTGTCAACACTTAACCATGAGAGGGACCAGATCATTCATGCAGCTGAAGCATGAAAGACACATAATGCCGGGTTACTTTACGTCCACATACTGCACTAGAGGTTGTGGTTGACAACACTTGAGTGGACATTCATAATCCATTTTCTGAAAAGCTTTGAGAGTGGATAAATGAAAAGGGAATGCACTTACTGCTTGACAGATGATGGGGTATTTGATTCGATTGATGCCGCCGGCAAACACAGCAAAGGTCAGCGCCGTGTGGAAACAGAAGTTGAGAAGCATGTGCCATCCCTTCCGACTGATGCGGATTGCGCTGCCAAGAGAGACCGAGAATCAAAATAATTAGCAGGTAAACACCACATGTCATAGAGCTTTATCATAAATCTCATTGAGATGCAGTTTTCAAGGTGTATTGCCCATCAGTCACTTCATTAAGCCAGGCTTTTTCAACGTCTGCATAATTTGTGTACCTTGCTTCTGTGTTATATATTAACAACCACAGGAGAGCCTGGGGGGTGCTGCTCGCAGAGTTTAAGATGTCTAAACAGCTCTTTACAAACCCACACCAATATAGCTGTTGAATAACAGAATACTTTCTATACTGAAAACATTTCAACCTTGATTCAACAATAAATATTTTCATGTTGAGTAATTCATTTCTAATAACAAATAATTTCTCTTGTATTTAGGCCAAAAATCTGGCCTGCTAAAAATATTCGTATATTAAAAGTCTAATATTGTAATTGGGTAGCATCGTCAATCATACGCACAACATCACTCATGTTCTTACCACATTCAATTGTGTGTATTACAAGGCCATTTTGGAACAGTTGTAGAACACATCGTTAAACACAATTACACCAGAACCAGTACAGGAACACAATTATGCAAATGTCTGTGTCCCTGGTGCATGGTGGGAAATGTCCACAATGACAAACTTAGAAAGGAATGTAGGGGTGTAACGGTTCACAGAATTCACGGTTCGGTATGTACCTCGGTTTGGGGGTCATGGTTCGGTACGGGTTTGGTACAACAAGAACACATTTTAAAAAAAAGTCCCAAATGCATAATTCCAGGTTTGTTGTTATTTATTTTTGAACAGTAGTGCAAATTTCAGTTTAAAAATAAGGAACTCTAACATTTTGAATAATTAACTGTATTACACTGTTAAAAACAAACCACAAACACAGTCAGATGCCCAGATTATCTATAATGGCTGATGTCAAACTAAAAGGTTCAATAAGCTGTAAAACTAAAAAGAATGTCTTGAAAATATTACATCATAAATAATAAGAAATTGTTTCAAGAGCGCATAGCTGTTGAAATATATATATCAATAGCTTCCGTTATTTATTTTGGTCTCACGGCTTTCATGTCTATTGGCTTCTTAAAAACAGCGGGGATAAGCTGTTGAACTGCTGTTGTCTTTCGCCGGGCTCCGGTGATTGGCAAATCTGGGTGATGCCTTCTGATATGATTTAGCATGTTTGGAGGGTGTGTTACCATTAGCATACCGCACCGCTGTCTAACAACGCCGACACACCGTCCTCGTCCGATCCACCACTCGCACTCCATCGTTATTGTAGTCCACAGGGAACCCGAAATGATCCCATACAGCTGATTTAAAAGAAAAGGTGGGTTCTAGCTCCTGTGTGTTATCTGAAATCGCCATACTAACTTTTCTTCTTCTTGTATTTTGTTCGTTTTGTTGTTGTGTTTCTTCTTGTTCTTCATTTGTTGTTTAAGGGCGGCTGGCAAACAGCTTTTAGGAGCAATACCGCCCCCTGGATTATAAATAGTGTAATGCATACTGCCCTGAATGACAGACTTTTTTCCCACTCGTAAAAAAAAGGCGTATTCGTCGTATGACTGCATGTGCCGAACCGTGACGTCCGAACCGTGACGGTACGGGACGAATACGGATACCGGCACACCCCTAAAATGTATATAAAATACAGTTTTTGCGTTGACTCTCATAAGGATTTTATAAATCCAGATTATAAAAAACATTTTGTTCATAGTGGAATCAAATTTTGATTACAAGAATGCCTGTGACAAAAAGATGTTCTGAGTTTGGAACACTCACCGCTATCACAACGGGCATCTCTGTTGAAATCTTTGTTGAAAAGCACATTTGTATTAAACTTCCAAATCTACTCTTTGCGATTGTTTATGGTTTTACTATTCTGATCTGTGTGACCTAAAAGTTTTTTTAAAAGATTTAAAAATGGCAATGTCAGAAAAGAAAATGGTTCATAAAAAACTTAGTTGCCATGTCTAAGCATTTTAAAGATTCATTTAAGAACGTTTATTACGAGTTAAAGACGCATTTTAGTACATTTTAATGATCCACGGGAACCCTGGGAAGGATTTTTTTATAATTTAAAACCCCGGTTACCTTAATGGTCACACTATTTTATTTAAAATGGACCTCAAGACAAGGGCTTTTCACAGTTCACATGAGATAAGGGTTCAGTGTGTCATTCAGGGCACAACCTTCCTGTATTTGTGGTTAATGCACACAAATAAGACTCACTCCGCTGGTTTGATGATGAAATAAAAGAGATTGCTTCCAGTTGGCTGGGCCAATTGAAGTTTTCACGATGTAAAACCATGCACTCATATCCACCCTGTGAAATATGGCATTAGCCGGGGGGGTTACACACTCTTGGGCAGGGCACTTAACCCACATTACCATTTTCCTCCCAGCTGTTAGGAAATAGGCTAACTAGGTCAGACAATGCTAACATATTTGTCGCACGGGTGTGAATTAACAGACCATCCATTGTTTTAATTACTTTCCTGTGTCAGCCCCCCCCCCCCTTTCCTTTTCTTCCATACAGACACTGTCACCATTTGAAATTATATAACCTTGTGCTGGAAATAATGCACTCCCCAAAATGGAGGAGCGGAGCCCCGGCTGCACGTGAGCCAACTGTAGATGAAGCAGTGGCTCAGCAGTGAGCTATGAGGCGTGTCTGGGGCCGGTGGGGGGGAGTAAAAGCTGCTGCTGTCGATGCCTCTGCCGCGGTGCAAGTGCTGAACTCCATCCAGCAAAGAGGCCATAAATCAGGCTGGCTCCTGGCCTCCCTAGAAGAGGGTTTTCATAGGCTCTGCTCCGGGCTTTCATTGGGTCAAGTACATTAACCTGGCAACCCTCCACATCCCCATCTCCCAGAAGGTGGGGGGGGGGGTCCTCTCTCTGCATCTGCTCCCTCACCTCTGCACCCACTGCTAAGCCAACTGTAAAAAACGATTAAGCTGTGGACAGTATAACTAACATGACACAATATACAATGGGCAGGTTTCATTGGTGGGAGACACACACGCTGGTAAGTGCCATACAGTGTTAATTTCGTTAACGAAAACTATGACGAAAAATGTTCGTCAACGACCTTTTTTACATGACTAAGACGAGGCGATGACGAGCTAAAAATAGATTCTTGATAACGAAAACTATGACGAAATGTAAATTTAGTTTTCGTTGACGAGACGAGACGAAGGTGTTAAGGGTGGACTATCGGACATTACAAATGCAGGGTATTATTTTTCAAAATGCATCCCTGTCAATGGTTGAATTATTTGGGATTCTGGGAATCTGCACACGTCACTCACCCCCACCCCAGCTGCAGGCTGCAGCAGGTGGTGAATGATGATGTGCAAACAGTGAGAAAATAACAAGATGACGGATTCATCGACAGCGTTTTTAGTTTTTGGTCGGAAAAAAAGACTAGATAAATGGACACACTTTATTTATAATTCGGTAGAAAGTAAAACACACTGCACTGTTACTGCGGGAGAAGGAGAGACGCCATGTGGCTTGAAATTAGTTGGGAAGAATACGACCAACCTGAAGAGGCACTTGAAGGCGCACCATCCTGCTATGTATGCCACGGTAAGTTAGCTTACTGTAACGTTACATGATAAGTCGTAACTAACTCATACATTTCAACACTTGATACTGTCACCTTGATTCCAATTTCAGATACCTGTATTTGCCTGACTGAATTGGTTGAAAGAGAGAAAACATTTTGACTAAAAGTTGACTAAAATGTAATTTTTCATCGACTAAAACTGGACTAAAGGTAGACTAAAACGTTTTGAGTTTTTGTCGACTAAAGCTAGACTAACACGTTTTGAGTTTTCATCGACAAAAAAAAAACTATGAAGGATAGAAATGACTAAAATGTGACTAAAACTAATAACCATTTTCGTCTAAAGACTAAGACTAAGACTAACTCAAAAATAGCTGCCAAAATTAACACTGGTGCCATAAAGCAAAGGTAACAGGGCTGCTAAGGTTACAAAGAGGTGGAGGCAGCGTTTCACCTCTGCTAGTCATACAAACTAAATGTATCATCATCAGTTCAAAATAAATGACTAACAACAGGGCAAGGATAAGCAAGATTCCATCAAACTTGTGGAACTCTGAAACTGCATTCACACGACTGGCGGTATCGCCCGAATAAGCGGAAGCGCTACCCGAAACTGTCATTGAGCACTCAAAGTAAAAATTATTTCAACTTTGACCCCTTTTACCTTTGACTTTTCAACACACACTCAGATGACAGCTGTATGAAGCAGTAAGCTAGCATTAGCATAGAAATGCAACTTAACTAGCTGTTTTGACCGCAAGGCTCTGTGCTAAAACCTAGCGGTGAGCAAAGAGCTAATCGTGCATCACGTGAATGCAGCTTGAGCAGCTTTCTTAAAAATATTTACTTTTATTTGCTGGGGTTTGCTCCGGCAGAATTCAAGCTAAGTGCTAACTGCTAACTGGGCTGACTGGCGCTATATTGACTAACTGTTGCATCTTGAGGAACAAGTGGTAATACTATGCAGTACAAGACAGGCTGTTGGCTAGTTGATTAGCATGCTAATTTCATAGGCTATCTCCGAGACAATAAAACACAGATCACTTTGACATGATGTCAACACTGCAGCCCCTTCACGTTGATAATTTGAGTTTTTTTTTTTTTTTGTACGTTTGAAACGAAAAGTCTGGCTTTATCTTACAAATTGCACCTTTAGATTGGAGAATGGAAGTGTTTACGTGCTAATATAACAGAGAAAAAGACGCTAACTGGTAGCAACGAGGCCGGCAATGTGATTTCAATATAGAACAATGACAAACACCTTTATTTTCTTTCCTAGGCTCATATGTTGAAATCATCATTGCAGGAATATTTGTATGGATGTCCGTATGTTTTTTTAAGTGAGAAAGTGGCTTGTTTAAACATGCACAACCCACTGTGCCTATCCTTGAACAGCCTCCCTCACATTCTGCCCATTTCACACGCGGCCCGACGCTTCTCTGCTCCGATACTGTCAGTCAGCGGGAGTGATACTACATAACCAAAGTGTTACTAAACAGAGAAGTGTTGTACTGCTGGGAAGTGCCTTGAGGGTGGTGTGGAGGACGAGGAGGTGTTGGATTTTGTTAATGTGAGTGCCTTTGAAAAAAAGCCTCTAACTCTCCCCTGTGTGTGACAGACACCACAAAAGCTCCGGCTTCATTTCTTAAACATGGGTCTCTAGTTTGGACTGGAATTAATGTGTTTCTGCTCTGCAAAGCGCTTTTTGAGTGTGCTTACATTATGCAAACATGTTTTGTATTTTGGAGGAAGACAGTTATGTTTTACACATGGTGATCCTGGTTGTAGTAACTTGGATAAGCCCTTTCTCTGTTTTTGGAAGACATTGGTGTGCTAGCTGGCGTACTTTCAAAGAAATCAGGATAATGTTGCATGAATGGACATCATGCCAAATATGAAAAAGACTAGGGTACTGGGACACTTATGTAAACATACTTAGGGCCGGATTTACATTTTCAAAAGGATTGTGCAGCTTTTGAAGCCTCTAAACCTTCAACAATCATACAAAATATAAAGAGTCCTGAGCATGTTGTATTCAGTGATTTTGATGCTGGGCTAAATGTCTATTTCCTTGTATCTTGTCTTAGATATTTGTCCGCGTGTCCTCTCTGAGGGCCTAAGATATTCAAAAAAATAATATTTGAAAACATAATTTTTTTTTACTTATACTAATACTTTTTAGTTATATTTTTCATTAGTTTTACCAAAATAACTTGATTTAATTGTATTTAAAATAACATTTCCAAAGAAAGAAAACCTTCGAATCTGCCTGTTTAGTTTCTGTTTGAATGTGAAGGGTTAAATGAAAGAAGCTCGTCTCTGCGAGTTACTGTGAAGAGAGGAGCTGATTGGTGGTCCTGCTGTAAATTCACAGAGGGCCCGCTATAGTAACTCTACGAGAGAGTAATGTCAAATTACAGTACAGTTGACCAATCATATCTTCCCTTTAAATGGGTGGGCTTTATTGTCGCAGACTTTATGACAAGTTCCGCCCGCTGTGAAGTTGATGCATGTGTGATAGTAGCCTCATCTCAATACCCCTCCTCGACTCCTCCTTTCCCTCACTCGCCTCCTTTCCTTGCATCTTAGCTCCGCCTCCGTAAGATGCGAGCGAGAGACACGAGGAGGTGACGCGAGGACAGAGGAGTCCTCAGGTATTAATTGGGATGTCTTTTTTTAAACGACGTCTGTTAATGATGACATGTGAACAGCTGTAACCCCTCTCATTGGGCTTAACTGAATAACCCCTTAGAACCGGCCCATTTGTTGTTAAATATTTATTTAAATGAATGAATCTTTCTCTTGTTAGTCAAGGAATGCAATGTATGATGGTTGGTCCTGCTTTTGTGTTCCGTTTTGGTGTAAAATGTAGCCTACATTTAAATAAAAATATAATTATAGTAATGTGAAAGCCTTTTAGAAATGAATTGCACATAATAATTCCCACGGAGCTGTGAGCACTTATACATGTATGTGACGCTTTTCCACTCATCTTCCAGTTGTCGGTTTTCCTCTGTTGAAATGGACCAGCTGTGAAGGTGGGGGCGGGGCTTTTATACGCGAGTAGTGAAAACACTTCCGCGTAGTCTGCTCGCGTGTCTCCTCCC
>CALSBZ010046657.1:175211-198521 GCA_943591055.1 Gobionotothen gibberifrons | reverse complement strand
ACACACATACACATACACATACACACATACACACACACACACACACTGTCTGTCTCTACCATTATCTCGGTGCGTAGCCAAGTGGGATATTCTCTGTGTGTTTATCCAAGGGCTGATGAGCCTGTCGGGGCCTGCGAGGGGTCGCAACCTTGACCCGAGCATTTATAAGCACGATTGTAAAGCAGTGGCCCGAGATGAAATAAAAGCTTTGGGGACAGGACGCCTGGGACATGTAGAGCTGTGGTGCAGACACTTAGTCCAACACTCAGCACTGAGCCCATTAAACACTCCCCTCTGTTTCTAGAGGGAGAAGGGAAGTGATAAACAAGAATCCAAGACATCCATCCAAGTCTTTAAGAGCTTTTTCCACATTCAACCTTGAGAGGAGTTCATTTTTTGCCATTTTTGGAGGTAAAGTTCGATTTTTCCAATAGATTACTTTATTGTAAACTAATAAAATACATCATTTCAAGTTTCCCACCCATTTATCCATTTGTCTATCCATCACTTACTACCCTCTGCCTCTTGGTGTCAGGTACATTTACTGAAGTACAGAAAATATAAACATTTGGAGTATTTGTCATTGTATGCAAATGTTCTACTTTGCTACATGTTATAGGCACATATTGTATGTTTTGCTCCACTGCATGTTTTTGCTAATTAAAGTTACTTTTCATAATCACATTTTCAATTCTAAATATAATCACTATAAATAAATTAAGATATATTATTATACGTAGGATAAGCTACCAAGAAACATAACAACATGCACTGACCAAGTCAAATCATTACTGGAAAATAACAATATACTGGGTGATAATTGTGAGGTGGGTTTGTCACTGTGCAACACTTTCACTTACAAGACACAAGTCATTGGATCCATTGCTGACACAAACATATTGATTATAGCAGCTTTAATAATAATTATGAAAGAAAATCACTTGCTTGCACTTTGTAGCTAAGGGTAGAAAATCAAAGAGGACAAGTGGGAGCTGGGGAAAGAGGACTGTAGACCTGAGCAATAACATGCACCATCATTCTAGAGCAGACAGAGGAAAGGAAACAATGTCAGAGAGAAGGACAGAATGGTTTGGCCCTGTGGGGGGAAACCACACAGCAAACACATTCCAACAATTGTAAACAGCTTCATTTAATTTGGTTGCTACTGTTTTACTGGGAATTATTAAGTTTGTATTTGTCCCCGGAGCGATGTCATGGAAGGACAATAAACACTGGTGTTAATTACAGCTCAATGAATTGATGTCGCTGTTAAAAATAAATCAAGGCCTGAAGCATGAGCAAGAAATCCTGCTGAAGTGAAGCTTTTAAGTCACTAAGCTGATTTACAGACTTAAAGAGAAAGTCACACTCCACAGGGGTTTAGATCATCAAAAATAACCCTGCAAAACATCATCGTTCCAAAGGTCAAAGAGAAAACGTCTTGAATCAGCGACAGCAATGGTAAAAACAAAAGCGTGTCCGGACATGTGGACTGTTTGGTGTGATGCGAGGCGCAGGAGGAACGGCAGCCATGGCTTGAGGTGTGTGGGAGTATGTGGACTGTTCTCCTGGGATGCATGATCATCATTACTGGGCTTATAACGTTGGCTGAGAATGTCAGCTGTTAGCCTCCAGAGTCTTTAAAACTACAAATAAAGCTGTGTTGAGCTACTCTCATCCAAATCCAGAAGACTTCATGCATCCGAGAGCAGAGGTTAGTCACAAAACAGTAAGTGTGGCAATGCCTTGTAAATACAAAGTTAAAGAGACCTAGTTCTGCTTTCTCGAGTTTCCCTTTCCTGTAGTGTGTTCTATAGGTTTGTGTGCATGTCAATGGTCTGCAAAGGCTACAATCCCTGTGTTCCCTCCAGAGGGAGTTTCTCTAGGTGAGCTAGGGGAAAAGAGTGCACAGGCAGTATGAGAAAAATAAAGAACACTTTGAATATTAAAGCAAGTTAACATGTCACAGTCGAGGCACAAAGTACAAATAATATGTCCACTTTCATAAAAAAAGTCAAATGACTACTGGTAGTCAATGTAGTATGTCCTAATACTGCCCTGACAGACGGCAACCAAGCTGCAGCTGTAAGCTATTAGAAACATTCCACACAAAAAAAGGGCATTTAAAAGAATGTGTAGTATTTCATTGTTTCATATTATTTATTCACAGCACTGTCTACCAATTTCCCGTCTTTGCCATATCCTAGTAGCTCCTCCATTTCCATCAAACATTACATCGTGAGAACGCAGTGTCCATTAACGGCACATTCAAAAATCAAGTAATGTGATTATGCATGCTGGTGTTTTTAAGTATGCTTCATTTAAGGTTCACTGTCTGCGCGCTACATACTTGAACACTTTTTGAGCGTATTCAAAGTTGAAACACCTTTTGTAACACCAGAATGTTCTGTTTCCAGGATCCAAGTGAAGTCAACGCCTATACACCACCATCCTCACTGAATGGGAGATAGTGGAGCTAAAAATCCCCCAAGGTCGTCACACCTGAACACTAAGACGGGATATACAGGGCCGAGGTCTGGACTTACTGCTGCAGGAGATACTGACTCTATCCGTGATGAGTCTCCACCTGATAGGTTCAGTTATCTGGGGCCTGCCAGGAATCCAGGGACACCGGTTTAGGGGGCATTATCATAATAAGCAAACTAGAATTATGCATCCACCAAACAGTCAAGTTGTGGTTTACATCCATGTCGCTCCAATTTGATCCCATCAGATTTGTGTTAAATTGTCAATATTACCATATGAATGATTCCATTATGGCCAAACATAGAATTCTAATCAGTTCAACCTTGAGAAATGTGAGCAAGATATCAATACATTCCCTGCAGGCTTCCTGAAATATTGGGTTCATGTAAATGTTATGTACTGTACAGACTGACATAAATCAATATTGTTTTGAAAATGTATGAAAAGTCCTGTGTTGCATCACTGTGGACTTTTTTTAGCATGACATGCTAACAGGGTTAACTGGCACCAGATCTGTAATACATGATTAATAAGGCAATCAACAACAAAGTTATAATATTGATAATGCATTCATTTTCATAGTCATTTTATAACCAAACATGGCAACCTGTATCTGCTCCTAGCCTCCTTATTGTACACATGTTCAGCTGGTTCATTGGCCAAAACAAGCAGTTTGAATATATTGATGGCCATTTCTCCTTACAGATCAAATGATTGGATATATAAAAACTGTATTACATTTGATTAAATGGAAATACAATTAGTAGTGAGTTGGAAGTCTGAAACAATGAATACATTATTTTGTATCAATTATTCATTTAGTTGCAGCCCTACTAAATAGATGAGTACCACAACAGCTATACAGACGCGAATGCTGTGGCTTGATACCTTCCATTGCTTCTTTTAGTGTATTCTGAATTTTACCCTCAATGGTCACCATCTTTGCTACTCTGTAAAGTGTCTTTGAGTTTCAGGAAAGCACTATATAAATAAAATGTATTATTATTATTATTACATGGGGAAGGGAAGAGACCACCATTGGTGAAAATGGAAGTCGAGGAAGCCGCACAGGCTGCCATTGCCAAAATAAATAAATGAACAACTGTGGTTGAATCGTTGCAATGCTCAGTGTTGTTCCAATTTGCCATTTAAAATAAGTAGAACAATTTTGTGATTGTCTTTTCCGGTAAGTGCACAACAGCTGTGTTTGATTTGAGACATCACAGTTGAAGAGCTAGTGCAGATTAGGAGCCTGTTGAGCCCCCACTTAAAACTAAACTGTTAACATCCTGCCCCGATTTACCTTTTACTTTCACTGTATGTTCATATCTGGACTTGCAGTTTCTATATTTATTGTATCTATATATTTCTCATATTCATAATTAATAATATCTGTATATATGTGAACTATGTTTTATTTAATATTTACAGTCAAACCTTTTGTTGTATTGTCATTCTAAATATCCTTGATTGAACTCTTATCTGTCCATTCCTATGCTTTACTCTTATTACTGTTACTGCTAAGACACTTGCATTTCCCTAGGGGTATCAATAAAGGTTTGTGTTATTTCAGTGTACTTCAGTGAAGAGTACTTACGGGGTATCCAAATTGAGACACAGCATATCAAACAGACATTTCAACCAGAAGTTTGAAAGCTTCCACAGCAGGACAGCAGGACAGCAGTAGCCTAGAGGTTTTAAAAGAAGCTTGCTGAAAGTGATAAGAAACAACCCTTTCTTCACAACTACTACAGAGGCAAGGTGCTGAACAGCTGCTCAGAGGCCAACAATGGAGGAACTGCCATTTTATGGGGCAACCTATACAGCAGCATGAAAGTAAAGAAGGGCAAAGCTTCTGCTGAGCATGCAGAACCCTCCGCCGGACAAATAAAGGTTAAAGCAGGCGGAGCTGTGAGGAGAGAATAGAGAGAAAGAAGGATGAAGGGAGACTGTCCCTTTCAGCAGATGATAGGCTCAAAGAAGAAGTGGAGGTTGGACCATAGGGTGCAGTGAACAGATTGTTCATATGGCTCCAAGAAGCAGCGTTAAGCTCATGTCGTGATGTGGGGAAAACTGCTGCAGCACATCCAGTACAGGCAGATATTCGGGTCTCTTATGCTAGCCAATAGAAGAGCAAGTGTTACATGGTGATGTCACTATGTTTCCAAAGTAAACAAAAGAGTCCAATGGAGGTGTTTCAGGCAGGGTGGAGTGTGTGGGAAAGAAACTCCCTCTGGAGGGAGCACAGAGATGTTAGCCTTTGCAGACTATTTACATGCACACAAACCTATAGAGCACACTACAGGAAACACCCAAAAAGCACAATAGGGTCTCTTTAAGTGACTTTAGTGTGTTTTGTTTGTGGTATGAAAGCAAGTAAACCAACCGCGGGATTGATATACATTAAAATATTCTACTAATTAACTAATCATGTTTCCATGTAGCTTGGACCAAATCAACCAAACCACCCTAAGCCCCATCAAAAGCAGTTTGATTTGAGTGTTACATTGTCTCCTGTACGTGTACATTATGTATAGATCTTACTGTGCTGTGCAACACATTGTAAAGTTGCAATTCCCATGGTGACCCAGCTGTCACGATGACTGATAGGCCATTGGCGTAGCTTGCGGCTCGATCTAAACACCTCTTCCCTGTTGTACTGCTTCCTTGCAGAAGCCACCAGCAGAATGCCAGCTGGGGACAGGAGCAGCCTGCACAAGATGTGATGCCTCCACTCCAGTTATTATCATTATTGCTATCATATTACATCACAGCACCACTGGCCACTTCATTACTGCATTGGGGGGGGGGGGGGGGGGAGCAACGTGACCGGCCCTCTGACAGAGCAATTCATTCCAGAGGCGACAACATCAGCATGCAGCATTGTCCTCTAGCGTCTAAAGCAGCTAAACAAGCCTCTGATCCGCTGTTAGTGTTGTAGTTACAACTTTAATCCGGGATCCTCCCTCCCCATGCCAAAATCAGATTATGAGAGTCAATTACACTTGATCCATAATCTCAGCGCGCAGGCACAGTGGGTACAAGGTTATCAGCCCAAACAAATGGGAGAGGATTTACAGAGTCTTGTTGTAAAACTGCACAACCTGTAGAAACTCTTTGGAATTTAATGCAGTTTGCTTTTATTGATGCCGATAAAACCGCAGCATCTGGAAGCCAATCTGTGACATTGGTCCTTGCAAATGTGCAGCTTGTAATCACATTGGTGCATGCAAGACTGCGCAAACACGGGCAGAAAGGAAAAGGGAGAAAGAGGGAGTAGGAGGGAATAACTAAATTAGAATCCTCTGGTGAACAGCCTGCGGCTCCGGCTCCCATCCAGCCCGTATTTTATCACCCTCGAGTGGCCGCGTGAACGCTGGAACAGAACTTGGAGTGAGTGCGCAAATCAAGCCCTCACAGCACCGGATAACAGGGGGGGGGGGGGGAATAACCTCTGGACTTTAGTCAGAAACGGTCATGCTCCATTAATGCAGGTCATCAATGTTTCACCTGCACCTGGTGGCTGTCACCAGAGGCAGTTATATGCCAATTTGACTGGGGGGGGGTCACAATCATTGTCTCAATTGTGACCCTGTACGATGTACCTGTTCTTCAATGGAATAAACATTTGTTTTCGTAACAGAACTTGGGTCAAATACTTTTTAAAGATACTTTGACCCATGAACCTTAATGCAGTTTGGGGTATTACATATATTAAATATGCCGCAAAACTTATTTTAATTTTATTTCTTAACAGTTGTTGGTAATCGTTTCAGTAATTTAGTTACAATTTTAATCAATTATATGATCGGAAAAAAACGAAAACACAAGCACAGGTCTTGCTCCAACACTTTCACACATTGTATTATTATAGTTTCTTTGTTTGGAGGGGGGCACTGGCCCTTAATAGGGTTTATTTGTCAGATAATCTACATATTTGTATCTTTCACATTCAACTTGTATACATTTACTTAATATTTTCTATTTTGATTTTTTTTTTTTTATGTTTGTTTATTTTCTACTCTTTTTATTTTTCAAATGATGTGCATTGCCTTGTTTTAACATGCTGCTGTAACAAAAATGGATCAATAAAGTACATTTTATCTTATCTTAAATTTAAGGAGTAAAATATATAAAAGAATTGTATTGGAAAAATTGTGGAGTAAGGTACTGATAACGGAAAGTAAGTACAGTAAAGAAGAATGTGTACTTCACTACTTCCAACCTCTCCGACAACGGAGGCAAACAAAACCCTCCGTGAAACGACCAATCAAATCCTGTGGAATCAAACCAGCAAACATCAAGAGCTGATGAAGAACCACGCCTGCCCGGAAACACGAAGCCCCTCCAGATGAGGCTCAGATTTAGGTCGTGTTGAATTTATCTACTCAAACATCAAGGGGCATTG
The DNA here is from genome assembly GCA_943591055.1 of Gobionotothen gibberifrons. Classification (NCBI taxonomy): domain Eukaryota; kingdom Metazoa; phylum Chordata; class Actinopteri; order Perciformes; family Nototheniidae; genus Gobionotothen; species Gobionotothen gibberifrons. Next base: position 191,626 of record CALSBZ010046657.1, on the reverse strand, counting down.
TTTCATTAGCATGAATTCCTCAGATAAGAAGTGTCGCATTGAGCTTTAGGCTACATACATTCCTGCACAACATGTATTATCTGTTCTGTGGAGATATTCCAAAGTGTGAATATCAATTAAAGGAGTCTTGTGCACTGCTCCACCTTGCAAACACGAGTACAATATCACAATTCACTGTAGGCACTCCACAACTGGAACAAAGAGACGTAGGCTATGTGTCACGGTCTGTCTGTGTTGTGTTTGGTCTGTCTCTGGTTTCCTGTTTTATTTTGAAAAGTGTTCACCCCCTGTCTTGTCTGTTGATTCCTGTCTCTAGAGGTTTCTCAATACTCAAATGTACCCTCCTCGACTCCTCGGTCCTCCGGTAGTGACCCGGAAATGAATTTCAGCGCGCCATTTTGAAGGACATCTCATTTCTCTAAATGCACTTCGAGGACCGAGCATCGAGCATCGAGGAGGCTCTCTGGAGGAGCTCTAACCGAGGAGACACTGATGGTTCCTCCACGGCTCCTCCACGGATGCATTTCCGGGAACGGTGGAGGCGTTACGCACGGCCGGACTTATCTCAGCCAATGACAGCTCTGCATGCATCCCCTGGATATTATTTTAGTAACTGCTTGAACGGCAACACGATGTTTACAATGAGAACAGCTTTGAGGTCCGTGCAGAAAGCAGAGCTGTGTGTATAATATATATCACTCAGTATAACTGGCCTACATTACTCTCTGTATTTGTATGCTGTAGTTTAGTAGATATCTACAAACAAAAAGTCGATATTTTTCGAAGACCATTTAGTGCTTCACATAATAAAATACACAACGGCTGTAGCCTGATTATGCTTTAGGAGCTGTAGGTGTGTGTGGTACAGTGTGTAGGTGTGTGTGTGGTACAGTGTGTAGGTGTGTGTGTTGTACAGTACGTATAGATGCGGCGGACAGACGGGTCTCAGTTGGTTTGGTGTCCTATGCTTACTTTTAATACTTGTACAACTTTTGGCCTGTAATTTCAATTCCCCATTTCAGCGACCAGAGAGAGGGGGGGATATATCCAGTCTCTGATTGTGTTACGTTATTATGAGAGTGCTCTCATACTTGTTTGATTCTGAAATTGTATATATTATTTATATAAATATATGTGTGTGTATATGTCCGCATCTGTAGCCTGTTATTGTCTCATTATACCGAACTGTCAATGAATTAAAAGTAAATATATATAAGTCATCATGAACACATCTGTCCATCAGACAGAGGGCTGCTGTGCCTCCTGTCATCATTAATGGACGTCTCTTTAAAATGACCGCTCAGAGGAGAGGAGTTCTCATTTCTCTAACCGCCTGCTGCTTCCCCTCCTCTCTCCTCGGTTCCCCTCCTCAGTCCTCCGCTCGCATCTCCTGTGGGCGGCACCAAGTCTCGAGGATAGGAGTCGAGGATAGGAGTCGAGGAGGGGAAATTTGAGTATTGAGAAACCTCTTCTGTGTCTGATTGTCTGATTGTGTTTCTGCCTCCCCTGCCCAGCTGTGTCTTGTCCTGTGATTACCCTTCTTTGTATTTAGTCTTGTCTTCCCCTGTGCTCCATGTCGGTTCATTGTTTGTCTTTCCTGTCTCCCTCCATGTGGATCACGGTTAGTTATTGTGTTGTTGTTTCCTTGTGCTATGTTTCGATTCATGCCATGTTTTGTTCATCAGCTTTTAAATAAAGCTCGCTTTTGTTTCTAGACCTTTTTACCTTTTTTTGGGTCCTACCCGAATCCTGACAGAATGAACCGACCCGCATTGGACTCAGCAGATTCAGATTTTTTGATTCTACAGGCTGAACGTCTTGGGTACTCTCTGGAGTACATGTTTTATACCTGGTATGACGCCTCACCTAGACTGGATAGAGTGGCTGCTTTGAAGGAGGCACGCCAGGAGGTTGCTTGCAAGCCCTGGCTCAGGAGTTTGTTGCCTGAGTGGCTACAACTTTTTACCAGTAGTCCTGGAAACTTTTCTCAAGCCTCTAACCCTTTCCTGGGATCCGACTGTTGGAGGTCCACGGAGTCTCCAAAAGGCCTCTAGGAGACGCAGGGCCAGGATTCCAGCCCGTGCCCCAGCAGCCATGGTTCCAGCCCCAGTTCTGGTCCCAGCAGCCATGGTTCCGGCCCCAGTTCTGGTCCCAGCAGCCATGGTTCCAGCCTCAGTCCTGGCCCCAGCAGCCATGGTTCCGGCCCCTGCTGCCATGTTTCTGGCTCCAGTTTCGGCTCCAGTACTGACTCCCCGGCCGACGCCAGCCCCCCGTTTCATGTCAGTGGTCCGGCCCACTCCAGCTCCCCGTGTCCTGTCGACGTGTCGGCCGACTCCAGCACCTCATCTCCTGTTGGCTCTCCGGCCGACGCCAGCTCCCCGTGTCCTGTCGGCATACCGACCGACAGGTCCCCTGTCGAGTCCCCTGTCGAGTCCCCTCTCAAGCCCTCTCTCATGTCCCTTCTCGAGTCCCCTCTCGAGTCTCCTCTCGAGTCCCCTCTCAAGTCCCCTCTCCAGTCCCCTCTCCAGTCACCTCTCGAGTTCCCTCTCAAGTCCCCTCTCGAGACCTCACTCAAGTCCCTACTCTATGTCCTGTGCCGTTGGGGGTCCCGCCGACTACTGTTCTGCCGGGGGTCTTGCCAACCCAATGTCCTGTCCTGTTGGGGGTCCCGCCAACACCTGTCTCGCCGGGGGTCCTGCCAACTCTATGTCCTGTCCCGTTGGGGGTCCCGCCGACTACTGTTCTGCCGGGGGTCCTGCCAACCCAATGTCCTGGTCCGTTGGGGGTTCCGCTGGGGGTCCTGCCAACTCTGTGTCCTGTTCCGTTTGGGGTCCCGCAGTCACCTGTCTCGCCGGGGGTCCTGCCAACTCCTTGTCCTGTTTCGTTGGGGGTTCTGCTGAGGGTCCTGCCAACTCCATGTCCTGTGTCGTTGGGGGTTCTGCTGAGGGTCCTGCCAACTCCATGTCCTTGTTTCGTCGGGAACACCTGTCCCGGCAACATTGGTGATTATCCCGCAGACACTTGTTCCGCCGGGGGTCCTGCCAACTCCCTGTCCTCTCCTGTTGGTGGTCTCGACGATACCTATTCCAGCGGGGGTCCCGCCAACACCTTGTCCTGTCCTGTTTGGGGTTCCGTCGACACCAGCCCTTGCTCCGTCGGGGGTCCCACTGACACCAGCCCATGTCCCATCAGCTCCTGCTCTCGATCCCAGTGCTCCGGCAATCCAGCTGACACTGGAGGGGTCCCATTGAGGCGTACGTCGTCCTCCGGAGCTGTCCCGTCGCTGCCTTCCTGCCCGCCCTCCGGAGCTTTCCCGTCGCCTTCGAGCCTGGCCCCCTGAGTTTCCCAGACGCTGCCTTCGCCGTCGAGCCCGGCCCCCTGAGTTCCCCAGCCCCCTGAGTTCCCCAGACGCTGTCTTTGCCCTCGAGCCCGGCCCCCTGACTCTTCCAGCCGCTGCCTTCGCTCTCATGCCCGGCCTGCTGACTTCCGAGACCCACACCATGAACTCTGCCTTGCCCCCGGGCCGTCCGCCCGAGACCCCCACCATGAACTCTGCCTTGCCCCCGGGCCGTCCGCCCAAGACCCCCACCAAGAACTCTGCCTTGCCCCCGGGCCGTCCGCCCGAGACCCCTTCCAGGTCCTCCGCTGTGCCCCTGGGCTATCAGCCCAAACCCGTCCTCCAGACCCCCTCCACCCACCCTTTTGGCGCTAGTTTTGTGTTGCTGTTTCCTTGTGCTACGTTTCGATTCATGCAATGTTTTGTTCATCAGCTTTTAAATAAAGCTCGCTTTTGTTTCTAGACCTTTTTACCTTTTTTTGCAGTCTGCTTTTGGGTCCTACCTTTTCCCGAATCCTGACAGAATGTACTGCGCTGCTACCGACAGAGGGAATCAATAGGAACAAATGTGAAGGCAGGGAGGAGAACGCTTTTTAATATAAGAAGGAGACACGGCTTGATTCTAATCTCTGTCTTCCTTAGATTTGTATTTATCCAGCGAAGATTTATTGAGCTTGATGCCTCCTTTCACATATTAAACACAGTGGAGCAGAGTGACGGGTGTTTGCTGAGTGTGTCAACTCAAAAGCTCCCTGACACACTGACATGTTTCATGTAGGATTGGGCTTTTTATCAGAACATACACTAAACTGCCAGTTTATCAGGTACACCGATCTAAAGCTAACGCAATCTAATGCAACAGTGATGCAACAAATCCTCAAGGTTACAACAGTCAGCTTTTGTTAAAACGATGCAGAGAGGGGGGGGGGGGGGGGGGTTTTTTTTTTTTTTTTTTTTTTAACATTAAGGGGGAGAGGAGGTTGTAAGATTTATTTTTTTTTTTTTTTTTTTTATTTTTTTTTTTTTTTTTTTTTTGTTTGTTGTGGGGGGGGGGGGGGGGGGGGGGGGGGGGTTCCCCTTCGCTGTAGTGTGTGATATAGGTTTGTGTGCATGTAAATGGTCTGCAAAGGCTAAAATCCCTATTCCCTCCAGAGGGAGTTTCTCTCCCACACACTCCCCCCAGCCGGAAATACACCCTAATACATCCAGTAAATTATAGTATATACTGTAATAGTTCAAACTGACCCTTAGTGTATCATAAGAATATAGTTAATAACTGACCAAATGCTCATGCCATCATGGGAGAGAGAGAGAGCGATGGTCTGTAGCTGCTGTCTGAGAGGGTGACTCATCTCTTCCAATCGCTGCACGCCACAGGATGCTCAATAGCCCGGTGCTCTGTGTGTGCTCACATGTGTGCACCTACGCTCACAGAAACGCCTCGGCTGTCTCACACACCGCTCACGCTCTGCTCCCAGCATGCTGTTCTGCACACAGAGAGGCAGCATACATTACACCGGTGCACACCGCGCTCCCTGGCCGGTCGATACACCGTACCACAACATGCCGTTTTTCTCCCAGATGAGAACAGGGCAGCGCTCCACAGGTTCTGCTCTTAAAACACTTAAAGAGAATGCTACACCATCAATACAAACAGCCTCTCTAAGAGGAAGCAATGGTCTCTGGCAATGGAGGTCTCAGTGGATGAATAACCGTGCGTTTGCCTGTGTGCAGCTCTTGCAAACACACTGTTGCTATCCACCATTTGCACACACTCTTTCTCTGGTAGCAGTCAAATTCAAAAGGAAAAGACGGCCGCGCTTCAAGAGAATCCAACTGCACTTACACTACCCGCTGTAATTATGTTGCGCCAGCGGATGCTATTAATGTGCGTCTGCAGTGGCAAAACAATAATTTTCTATACAGAGGACTATATAAGAGCATCTACATACTTTGCACCGTCCGCTATTATGGTCGTGTTTTTATATATGAACGTGGACAACATTGCAGTATATTCTTCATTAGGTTGGAATTGAAATAAAAAAGTAAAGTAAAGCTTATGGCTGCTCACCCTCGCCCTACACGTATTAATCCACATGAATCCCAATACGTGTGATTGTATGAAAATATTTAAAAATAAATCAAATGTTATGCAATATACAGAAGTTGTTAGACCTCCACATCTATCAACATTCAAACATGTTTTAAGGTGTTTTTAATGTCCTTAAAAGTTTTAGAAAACCCCCATACAGCTCAGTAAACATTATGAAATGTTACTTTATTTGATCATTTTACATTCATATTTCCCCCTTTGATTAACACAAAGCACTTAGGCAAGTTTTCATGATACGTCTTTCTCGGACATGATCGGTTGTTTCCGTGAACGGCCGAATGTTGTGTCACGGCCCCTACACACGGCGGCGTGCGTTGCCGCTTCAACGCTTCTGCCCATTCACTTTGAATGGGGTGATGTCACGATTCGCCGAACTGCATTGTGGGAGCAAAGCGTAGCTTTTCTCGCGGTGCTCGCTGCAAAAGTAGAGCAATGTTCCACTTTTGACGCCTCCAAACTCCCCAAGCTCAAGACACGCCCACCGCCAAGCGGCAACGCACGCCGCCGTGTGTAGGGGCCGTCACGGTGAATGTTTTGTGGGTCAGCATTTTCCCCTTTCCTTTCCTAAAGGATGTTCCGTTAAAGGAAATGATAAAGACAGCATCAAAGCTCCTATCCTATCATCTAGAGCAGAGGTGCCCAACCTTTTTTCAACCAAAAGCTACTTTTAAAGTCTGCCGAGATCTACCAGTCCAAATAGAGAGGGAGGGGGGGGGGGGGGGGGGGTGCTAGTGAACTGTCAACTGGGGGAAGCCTCGCTGCGGGGAAACGGCGGACCTCTGTCGGTGCAACTTCAATGATGCCTTTTAAAAACATAAACCATTAAGGGCGGTGACGGCCGTCAGCGAATCGAGCCGGCCCTTGACGACCGGTGTAGGTAACATACAGTATGTGTTCGGCCAACCAGATGTGTTCGGGGTCCGTTACGCTTACCAATGACGTCACGCATTGGCTGTACGGCAACCCAAGAGGACATTTTACACGGCCAAATTCCGAATGTATTGAAACTCCAGACTCAATGTAAGAGCTTGAGCCTCTTCGGGGGGTGCTAACATTTAAACATACACTTCATTCTTTACTTTGTCCGAATATTCGGCACGGGCGGCCAATCGATCGGAGCATCCCTAGTATATACAGGGCCTTCCCGAATACCATTTTGGGGGGAGGGGGGGGGTAGTAATCAGCAGCGAACCACTTCAACACGTGTATTTCGGTGTATTCACGGCATTAATTTTGTTATTCTACAGCAGTGATTCTCAAATGGGGGTACGCGGACCCCTGGGGGTGCGTTGGGGTACTGCAGGGGGTACGTGAGATAAAAAAAGGTTAATTAAAAAAATACCATGCATGATTACAAAAATAATCTTAGTACAATAAGTTAAATAGAAAACACAATTTTATATAAAATATTCCTAGAACCACCAAGGGGGTCCTCATATAAACATGTCAAATGTGTGTATTGTATTTTATAGTTTTTCACAATATATCATTTTGTTCATTGGTTTGTTAAACATATTACTTAAATTGTCGTTTTTTTTCATGCATGAAGATGAAAATATCCTTAGTTTGTTGTAATTCATGCACGAAGGAGTTAATAAATCACACACTGAGGGAACATCACTATATTGTAATTATTTATATAGGCTTTTTCGATCAAAAATGTTCGGGGTCGGTCAGGGGGTACTTGGCTGAGAAAATGTTTCAAAGGGGGTACATAACTGAAAAAAGTTTGAGAAGCACTGTTCTACAGTATTGTTGTTTTATAGTTATTTGTTAATGTAACCCCATTTGTGTTCTTTGAAATTGAAAAGGATATCGCATTGTGTTTGTTACTTTCGTTGCAGTTGTATATGTCTTAAGTGTAATTTTGATTGGCTTCCTATTTATGGACATGCTTTTATTTTGAAGGAGAGGTAGCGCTGTTGACAGGAAGTTGGTGTTGCTATGGAAACAACGTGACGGAGATTAACGGAGAAAAGTAATATCTACATATAAAGACGGAGAAAGTAAACAATAACGTTTATGGTTAAGTGTTAGCACCCCCCCGAAGAGGCACAAGCTATTACGTTGATATTGGAGTTTTCAATAAATTCCATTTGAAAAAGAAACGGGGAAAAAAACGAAAAAACAAACAAAACGAATATCCGAATAACGACATTGAAACCCGAATAGTACTCCAACGTACAAATATTCGGATATTCGGGTACAGCCGTAGTATGTATAAATAAATACTAGTGACAGTGACGTGAGCAGTTATGTGGAGATGTGACATGCAACGCGGATGTAAAGAGAATGTTGTGATCATTCTCAGAATAAATGCCAGAAAACACCCCAGATGCTTCACTGTCGTTTCCTGAATGATAACAGGTCGCTTACGGTTGTGACCCGTTATCCCCCAGTATACCCTAGTCATCGCCCCTAGTTACACCAATCAGCGTGCGATTACCGTACAGCCAATCACAATGCGTGACGCCATTGGTAAGCGATGGACCCCGAACACATATGGTAGGGTGAACACATATGGTACTGACGCCAGCTGTTCTGTGATTCTCCAGATTCTAGAGATGGCCAGTCCGCGGAGGGTAGAAAATACATACCGGAAGTAAAAAAAGACGTGCAACGGGACGGTGTTCCCACGGAAAACAAAACTTTAAATATTAAATGAAACAACTTATTAGGAATTAAACATTCACAAACTTATAATTATGTATTCACATGTTTAACTCTGCTACATATGCACGCAACGAACAGAAGAGCGTAGGGCAGAATTAGGAGGGAATTCCGTCTCGCAGCGTTTGTGCACCGTTTTGAAATGCCGCTCTAAATTACCCTTCGTCGGTAAAGCCACGCTCGCATTGCAGATGAGACTGATGGACTTTGAATTGGAATAAACAAAAAAATAATCATCCTCCCACTCGGAGTGAAAATGATATATTTTGGGCTTTTTTGCTTCTGCCATAATTGCGGTCTTGTGTGTGTGCCACTCCTGTTGACACGGACAACGTCAGCTAACTACTGTCCACTGCCCAGCAGCCACGCTCCGACACATGGGGTCACGCCAATCACAAAGCTTTGATGCGTTCATGTGCATTATTCAGGCACAGGAAGATTATGTTATAGGGCATTATCGATAAAACTGAATATTGTTGTTCTATTTTTAGACACATCTCGCGATCGACTGGGAATCTCCCCGTTGATCGCGATCGACTGGTTGGGCACCCCTGATCTAGAGAATCCAAACAGCTCTTATCATGGCTGCCACTGAGGTACTTCCGGGTTATTTCACTTGGTTAGGAACCTTCCAAGGCAAAATTAACAATTTGATCGCGACCTCTGTCTCCTGTTCAAACCTGTAATAGCCCTCAGTGCTGGCTGACAACATGAAAAGTTACAAAAAGCTATGGAATGTCGCACATTTACTGGCTCTGTTTGAATGTGCATTCGCAGATCATCATTTCCGTGAACAAACAAAATAAACGCCTTCGTTGGGAAGTGTTACCAGTGTTGGACTGCCATGCTCTCTAACTACCAGCATTTTACACCCTAAGAGAGGGGGTGGATGCTGTTGAATGAAAGCAGTCAACCGTGCAAAGAATACATGCAGGCAGAATATGTTACGTATCTAACAACTCATAGCAGGGACAAATATGAAAAGCACTGATAGAGGAGATATAAAGATGATGATTATACGGACAAAAGGCATGGAGACAGAGAAGGACAGATAGGTAAATCATTACTCCTTCCACCCAGCAAGACACTGTATGATCCCCAAGCCTTTTCCCCATCCCTCCACCCCCCAACCGCAATGCAATTTTCCTCCATTTTTGATTATAGATTGCACGCCGTGATCTCAGCCCGGTTCCATTTTACCATCTGACAGTGATGCTGTCTGTGCCATTTAGACGTAAGTGGACGCTCCATCTCCTCCACGGGCAATTTACATGTTTACATGTGGGGGATTCAGTGCCTGGGTTAGTTTTCACCTTTGATACCAGAGTGTATCGCTCAATCAGCCACAGAAATGCCAGTCTATGGATGGGTTATTCACTCCAATAGACATGTTTTTCAGATTTTTTTCCCTTACTGTCACGTACACATGAGCTCAAACCAAGATGGACACACTAGAGGATACAACGCCACTCAACACCCCAAAAGGGGAAGACATATCGTATAAAAGGACTTTTACTGTCATCCATCTATCTGACATTGTAGTATTCTGTAACATCAATAAATTATCTTTATGCTAATTTCCAGGTTCATATTAGTATGTAGAGTGTCTCTCCTGGGACATGTCTCCGTGCTTTAATGTTCAAAAAGCTCTTTATTTTTCTCATACTGCCTGTGCTGCAGCACCTCTTTTCACCCTCTGTCTGAAACCAGAGCCCAGTCTGCTCTGATTGGTTAGCTGGTCGGCTCCGTTGTGATTGGTCAACCTCTTAGAGATGTCCCGCCCTTTAGTCTATCACACTCTATGTTGGAGCACTAGCCAAATGAAGCACAATACACAGTGATGTCACTATGTTACGCAAGTAGACATATTTCAGGCAGGGGGGAACTTTGAGATTTTAACCTATAACACAAACAAGGAAAGAGACAACCCCTAAAAGCACAATAGGGCCCCTCTAATATTATTGTTCCATATCTTCTGTACTACATCCTTTTCCACCTTCAGCGGCTGTTGAACACCCAGCTGTCCAACGGGAGGAACATATCTTGAAATAGACTCTCCTGAGGTTTCTGCCTTTCTTTTCTTTAGGTTATTTGAGGAATAATGTGATTTTGGGCTATGCAAACAAATCCAACTTTTGACGCCTCAGACAGTTTCTCTACTTTACTGTCCTTTTAAAACCTCTACCTCTGCACACATCTACTGCTCTGAAGTTTTCCAGACAACTCTAGACGGTGGAACCAGGCAGACTCTTTAGGGTCAGTTTATAGTGTAAAGTCTGGGTACTGTCCATTGAACCCATGTGTAAATAGAGAACTCCTGATGACTGAGTTGGTGTGTTGTATCCAAGATTAAAACAAGCCAAACAAGGGTGGGTGAAAAAGAAGGGCAATCTATACGAAGACGCCCATACAAATGTCTAACTATCTGCCTTTAAGGAGCAATCACTAAATTGTCTGGAAAAATTCAAGGAATAGCTAAAGACAAAAAGGACGATCTGTCTATCTGATATCTGTGCCATGTCCTGCCGTCTGCATTCTCTACCCAGGCACCACGCTTTGGTCTAACCAAATGGAGTATTTCCAGTAAGTGAGAACACTTCTGACAAAAAAAGTGCCTGTTGTGTGCTATATGTGTGAACGGGGCACAATGTGCAGAGTTTATATGAGTCTTAAACATTGTCATGGCCCATTTACAGTCCTGAAAGCAGAAGCACTATTGACGTGTTCAATCATATAGTAAATAAAGATCGATCTAAGAAAGTTGTAATCCTCCTTCAAAGATTGGATGAGCCATCACAAACAAATCCCATAAAAAGATCAAAACCACAGTAAATTTGATTCCCCGACTTATTTTAATTCTAATGAGGACTGCACAGCAAAACCCTGTGATGTCCAAAAACAGCTGGAAACTTTATTTTTCAAGCACATCATACTCAACCTGAGTAAATATTGCATTTATGGGGACTATTCTGCTTTTTGGGTTCTCCCTTTCCTGTAGTGTGTTCTATAGGTTTAGTGCATGTCAGTGGTCTGCAAAGGCTAACATCCCAAAGCTCCCTCCAGAGGGAGTTTCTCTCCCACACACTCCCCCCCCGCCTGAAACGACTCCATTGGAATTATTTGTTTACTTTTGTAACAAAGTGACATCACTATGTAACACTCGCACTTCTATTGGCCAGCGCTCCAACACATTGTATGTGATAGGCTTAGGGGTTGGAAATGTCTAATTGGTTGACCAATCACAACAGAGCTGGTCAGCTAACTAATCAGAGCAGACTGGGCTCTGGTTTCAGACAGAGGGTGAAAAGAGGTGCTGCAGCACAGGCAGTATGAGAAAAATAAAGAGCTTTTTGAACATTAAAACATGGAGACATGTCCCAGTAGAGACACTACATACCAGAGATGGAGCACTCGAGTCCTGGACTCGGACTCGAGTGCCGATTTTCGGGACTCGTGACTCGACTCGGACTCAAGCACTGATTGACGCGGACTCTACGCGGACTCTACGCGGACTCGACGCGGACTCGACGCGGACTCGACGCGGACTCGACGCGGACTCGACGCGGACTCGACGCGGACTTGACGCGGACTCGACGCGGACTCGACTCGACGCGGAGTCGACGCGGACTCGTGAATTCTCGCGCACGATGACTCTGACTCAGACTTGTGCATTTTTTGCATTACTCTAAGGATCGAGTTCAGACATATAGGCTGTCTTGAACACTATCATCAGAGTAATGTGATCTAATCAATAAATAAAGATTCAGCCGATAACACGAAAGCATGGCTACTTAACATGCAGAATATGTCATTTTGCATGCTAAGTAGCCATGTGCTTTCTGGGGCTAAATCTTTATTGATATAATTTAAACATTCACTATAATAATTCAACACAGTCTCATGGCATTTCGTGTTATAGTCACAAAATTAATCTATTGTTTCGTGTTCACCAACACGATTTTCGCATTTTCTTCGTGTCACACAGAACGATTTTAAAAGCAATGTAAATAATAACAAATTTGAAGGAAAAATAGATACAAAAAAATACAGATTTCAGTATTCTGGGGCTCTGAGCCCCATTTCTTTTCCTCACGGACGGCAAAAAAACTCCAACATTATACAATTTAAAATAATAGGGTTAGGTTTAGGGTAAGATATTGAGTAAGAAAATGTTTTTATGAACCACACAGCTTCCGGTCTTCCAAGACCCGACCGGACAAAAAGACGTGGTGCAGGCACGAGACATACTACCGAAAGAAATACATTGCTTTTAAAATCGCAAAAAAATGTAAACTCCTTGGGTGACTCGGACTTGGACTCGAACAAAGATAATGATGACTCTGACTCGACTCGGACACTCCTTGGGTGACTCAGACTTGGACTCGGACTCGAACACAGGTAATGATGACTCGGACTCGACTCGGACACTCCTTGGGTGACTCAGACTTAGATTCGGACCCGAACAAAGGTAATGATGACTCAGACTCAACTCTGACACTCCTTGGGTGACTCGGACTTGGAATCGGACTTGGAATCGGACTTGGACTCGGACTCGACTCTGACTCTCCCTAGGTAACTCGGACTCGAAAAGTGGGGACTCGAGAGTGACTTGGACTCGTGAATTGGTGATTTGACTACAACACTGCTACATACTAATATGGACCTGAAAATGAGCAGCATATGTCCACAAACAGTGTGCCTCACTGATGTGTTTTAACAGTAGTTAGACAATAATGGAGCTCTATGGCACATAGGAATGAGGTACAGTTATATTAGGCTTTGGCTATACACAGATACATACTTGAAAGAATTTAAGGCTGCTGCCTACTGCGTGGATAATAAACATGTATCCGTATCAGAGCCTGAGATAATCCAAACTGTGTGACCTGTGAGTATAAATGTGAAGGGCTCTTAATAAACCTTGCCTAAAGATATACCCCGCTGCCTGTCATGTTATCGCTTTCCGTTCGAATAACACACGTCTCTTTTTCTGCTGTCCTTATCTTTCCCCAGTGAGGAGGGCAACATTGCATCAATAGCGGCTCCCTAATTATAAGTCTAACAAACAGCAGCAGCCCTTACGGCCCGTCCACACAGCGGCGTGCGTTGAATCTTGCCGGCGGGCGTGTCTGAAACTCGACCAACAACCAATCACATGAATCTCCCGCCCCTGACACACAAGCAATGGTTTGATTGGCTAGAGCAGGGGTACTCAAACTTTTTAGTTAAAGGTCCACTTGTGAATTGTATACAAGGTCAATGGTCCGGATCAATGCCAGTAAAGTCCTCCCCCCAAATTGAGTTTGGGCGACAGAGCACGCTTCCTCGTCCGACTAACGAAAACGGCCGATTTCGGCCTGGTGTGTCAGGGCCTTAAGAAGCAGTTTCGGCGCGCTATGCATGGGGCCCCCTTGAGGGGGTTTCCCGACATGTCGTTGCAGTAAATTAAAGGGTGTTTCATGTTGTCGTTGCTGTGGACCTTCTTAATTTTTTTTTATAATTGTTACGTTTATTCTGGTTTGTTTTGTGTTTGTATCTTTTATTTTTAATTAATTAATTAATGTTATGTTTTGTGAGCTGAGCTGTGTGATTTACAGCACTTTGGTCCGGAGATTTTAAAGTGCTATATAAATAAAGTTGGATTGGATTGGATTAATCTACCTTATTTGGGGGCCCCCTTCTGGTCCAAGCACTTGCCTGTTGGTAAACGGCGCCCCTGTATACACACACACATTCAATACATACAGTATGATGGCTTGAACTAGTGAGAGAAATGGCACTGTTTGTCTGTAGCCAATGCCTTGAACCTCGGCAAAAAGGGCATTAGAAGCATTAGAAAGTCATGGTAAACTTGCGGTTAACTTGCGGTCTGCAATGCGTGTCACGCTCGCGCACAAAAGTAAATATATATGCACGTTCATTCTCACAACGCGTCAGACACAAGAACATATACATTAAAGGGGACCTATCATGCAAAATGCATTTTGTGATGTCTTTTATACATGAATCTGTGTCCCCGGTGCATCGGGGAACTCACGCAGCGTCGGAAAATAAAACCCTCTCTCTTTTCCTCCGTACCCAAATATTTTAAAAACAGGGGTACAACGAGCGGATACAGATTTGCTGCCGATCTGACGTCAAATCGGCAGCGGGCCCACAGAAAATTGCTATCAGAAACAATGCCAGACGTGTTTTGGACGTAATCTCGTCTTTGTTTACATTAGCAAGCCTCATTAACACTCAGAGCTAACCTGTACTGTAGAGCACATGTGTTTAAATAAACCCGCAAGAGAAAAAGCATTTGAGCTCCATACTGTTTCAGAAATAATCTTTGATGTGGTTTAGAACAGGATGGCGTTTTATCACAGCAGAATTTAACTTTATCTCTTTTATCTCCGGTAGAATTCTGATCAGGCGTTAGCTCCGCCTCCTCTTTTTTTTTTTTTTCAAGTTAAGGACCCAAAATCCGCGTTTCTCTAACAGGGCTGCAAAAGAGGGGTATGAGCAGTATGAGGCATGGCTACAATGGGTGAACTGTTTGGTATTTTAAGCAAACACTTCAGACATGTTTTGTATAGGTATGGCCCTACAATATATTTTTCCAATATAGCATAATAGGTCCACTTTAATTTACATCAGAATCAGAATAATTTTTTCTTTTTTTATATAATTTTCTTTTAATTTTTTTAATTTTAATAATGAGACACATTGTTCGGTCCGGATTGATTTGCAGTTCGGTCCGGATCCGGACTTTGGTCCTGAGTTTGAGAAGCCCTGGGCTAAAGCTTGTACTGGCATATGATTTGATTGGCTGACGCTTCTGCCGAGGCGTCAAAAGTTGAACATTGCTCAACTTTTGCGTCGCTTCCCACAATGCAGTTCGGCGAAAAGGGACGTCACCCCATTCAAAGTGAATGGTGAAGCTTTCAACGCACGCCGCTGTGTGGACGGGCCGTTACAGTACATATAACAAAGAAAAGAAGTGACTGCAGGGCTCTCGTATGAGGAGAACAATGCACTTTCATAAAGTGATATGCTCATGAGGTTAATTGTCAAAGGTCATGGTGATCATGATTAACTGTGGCAGAAAAGGCCATGGTGCATAATAAAGCAAGTCTATTATAAAAATGACTGTCGCCTTTAAGCTTCGCCCTTTTTTTGTTTTGCGGGTGAGGGTTTAGTGGTGATATACTTCTACTAATCAGGGCCTGGCAGAAGCAGCGGCAGCAGTGTAATGGAGGGCCGGAGAGGGGCATTCTGGGAGCTGCCTTCTTGTCTGAAAACAGAGGTTGACATGCAGACAGCCAGCCAGCATGCCACAGGGCTGGATCTCTCTCTACACTGCCCTAATGGAAGTAAAAACTAAAATATAGGCTCTTAATGAGTTTGTCTAGACTGCCATAGAATTGTGCAAATGAGGTGCTGTCCGGTGCCGTTAAATGCATTGCACAAATACAGCGGGCCAATCAGAAGCCAGTGACAGGAACTCAAACAGAGGCAGAGCGGGGGGGAAGGAGGAGACACATTTCTTTGACATTTTAGCTTTGCAGACCGTTGACATGCACAAAAACCTATAGAACACACTACAGGGAAGGGGAAACCCAAAAAGCAGAATAGGGCCTCTTTAACTATTGATAATGATGTTCTCTTGTTTAAGTTTATCTGCATTGCATTTGATATTGAGGTAATCCAAAAGCAATGGAAAGTAATCAGGCCACATTACTTTTATATTGTGATACTAAAATGAGTTTACTGATTACATTTCTTTACTGGTAATTTGTTATTGTAACATAATTCATTTTGAAAGAAACCCTGCTAAGCCTGGTTTCAGATCAGATGCCATAGTTTGTTGGAGACTGTGTACCGGCAGCGGACATGAATCATGTGAGTCAGATGGCTTCTGTCACATGGAAAGGACAAGCAGGACCTGTTTGATTTGAATCATCTCTGACTCATCAAAGAGGGAGCAGTAGATGTATGCAGAATGGCCATAACAACAAATTTATACTATCCAAGCTGAGAAAATGTGTGCCAAAATCATCAAGTTGGGGATAAAATCAAAATGCTACCACATTATCTTTCATAAAGACTGTTGTCAGCGAGGACAGGTTTACATTTCAAGCAGTGTGCCTCTCTGTAAAGCACAGTATTGTCAGTGACTGTATATCAACACCATGAGACCATCGAATGAACTTTCTTTACACACACACACACACACACACACACACACACACACACACACACACACACAGACAGACAGACAGACAGACAGACAGACAGACAGACAGACAGACA
>CALSBZ010046657.1:158549-175201 GCA_943591055.1 Gobionotothen gibberifrons | reverse complement strand
ACAGACAGACAGACAGACAGACAGACAGACAGACAGACAGACAGACACACACACACATTAAGTGCAGCAATCCCTTCTGCTGGCAGCAGCACTATTATAATCTGTCACACACCTAGCTGAGGAGCATACATAATTTCAATAACAATGGGTTAAATCAATGCAATTTGTTCCCGGTCTAAAAGAGGGATGCATTCAAAATAAAGTGTCCAATAGGGAGAAGAGCCAATAGTAAGTATTGGCTCTCACTCTGAAGCAGGGGGGAAACTGTTGATGTCGGAGATAAATGGTGGTCTGCGAGCTCTGAACTCATTAGTCAGGGAGAAAACAATCTGCATCACATGTCGGGTTATTGGCCAACGGCAATGTTGGGGGGGGGTTGACTGGTGGATGAGCCAGACCTTTCCACTTTCACACCAGCCCGCAGTCAGCAAACACTGAGGTTAAACGGGAACAGTGGCAGCAGTCTGCAGTGGGGATGTGGTTTCAGAGAGCTCACACACAAAGCAATCCCCACGCGCTAACACAATCACGCCCGACATCAAATATAAGTAAATGCTCACAAGTGGAACACGAGTGCACGTATTAAATATTAACCTTAGCCAAACCTTGACTCATGCGCCGCTGGTTCACACGGCAGAGCACAGAAGTAAGCCTCTGTGTAACCGGGTAAATCAGCGGCGGGGGGGGGGGGATTAGTGCTCTTCTGTCAGATGCCATGTTTGGAACAAGTGCAAGCCAGGTAAAGGGTGAAAGGTAGCCGATGCTAAGTGGGCTGAAAATAATTAGCGTTTACTCTGAGAATTAGCTTAAGCTGCGTAATTATGACCAAGCTTCACACCAACACAAACACTGCATTACCCATCACTCATCTGTTTGATTTTCTCAGCATCTTGGATAAAAATCGAATTAAAATAATTATTTTTAAATGATGGGATATTCCCTAGTAGAACAATAACAATTTGGTCCTTTACTATGAGGTAAATAAAAATTGTTATACTATCTGCATGTCTATTTGGGGAAATAGTAAGCTAAAGCCAGAAGACAGAGACTGTAGCTTAGCTAAGCATAAACAGGTAGCTCAGCTGTCAAAAGGTAACACAACCTACCCGCACCTCAGAAGCTTTCTCATTTTGGAACATGGAGTTGGAGTGGTGTTTGAGGTCGTTCAGGAAGCTGAATCCATTTCTGGCAGTTTCAGTATCAAAGTTGGCAGTTTTAACCTGAAAGTGGCCATATTTGTACTCTCGTGGGATGATTTGACTACTCTTTCAACCATTGGATATAGAGAGCACTAGATGACAATTATTATCTCTAATGTGGACAATTATCTTTCAAATAAATAGGCAATCTGTCCAATCCAAATGATCCAGAGTCCCCTAAATCTTCCAAATCCACCCAAAATGTATCAAAATCAGCCCACCAGGAGGCGTGACGTCCTCTTGTCATCACAGTTTCAAATTGCAGCTGTTAGTAGCAACATTTGTTAAGCAGTTGCTACCAGGTGAATATTGTATGCTGCCCTATACTTATATACCAACCACAAGGCCTCGCCCCCCCTGTCGGTATCACAGTCTGTCATCGCCCCGCTCCTCCTTCCCTATCTTCCCTTCCCTTCATATCTAAACAGGTCATTGTCATTCTCACTGTAAATCCCTTCATCATCGTATTAAAACATGTCTACGAAATACAATAGTCCAGAAAATAGTGTGTGTGAGCTCCAGAAGATCTGAAAGCTGCCAGGAGGTTATTTTTCATTAGCAACGAGCATCCTGCCCGCACAACTTACAGTATTTGTGTATTAGCCATAATTGCTCAACAAGAAAGGCACCTAAAGGGGATTGGATTTGAGTAAACAACTCTCTTAAAGGATGTTTTGCAATCACAATGAATTCCTCTCCACTGAAAGACCTGTATCTCCTCCACCCTGCTGACATGTATTCACTCTAACTTTCCTCCACCTTTTGAGTGACAATAATAGTGATTGTATTGGCAATACACATCCAGTGTCTGAAAAAGAGCTGATGTATTGTTCGTAAAGTGAAGCCTGGTTATTTCTGTGTTCCCCTCGGTCATAGGGATTAGCTCTGCTGAGAATGAACGGATGGATTCTCACAGTCTGTCCCTCTGTGTGAGACCTTGTGGTCAGCTCCAGCAGTCAGCAGTAATGCCATCCAGCTGATGGAAGGCTCAGCCAATGAAAACTAATGCATCTAGATGGGATCCTGTCTTGGTTGGTTTTGTTCAAGATGGAGGGCAGCAGCAGAACAGACAAGTGGAGTGTGTTCTGTTTGGGAACAACTTTATATATTTAAACTGTTATATTACTAAAATGCTATATTCCCAGGCTTCGGGAGTAATGCATTTCACAAACAGGACACAAGGAAATGGTTTTCCCGTACAGTGACATAACAAAATATGTAATCCTAGCAGAATTATAATGTTATATTTTGTTTCAAAATATAGATCCATATTTTATAGGTTTCTTTATGGTTTTAATTTGGGCTTCTTTCATTCCTCATGATTTTTTTTTAACTAAAAAGGCATTTGTCAACTAAACTACTCTGTAGGCCTAGCCCATCATTTAAGGCAGACACAATTTTGATCCTCAATACCTTGGCTTCTTCTTTTCTAAGGTCGCATTGTTCTGTTGTTACTTAAAAAACTATTATTGCTATTTATTTTCTCTCTTTTTATTTGCATTTCATTTGATATTGAGGTAATCAAAAGTTACTGAAAGTAATCACATTACTTATATGTATTTATTTAAATTAGGTTATGACTAGTAATTGAACAGAGTACATGTTTAGAGTAACCCCCCCAATTCTGTGTGTTACATTACATGTTATATGGCTGACACTGTTCTCCAAAGTGACTTGCATACACTGTAATGCAGTAGACATGCCTACAGGGTTAAGTGTCTGGCCCAAGGCTAAACATGTTGACTGCAGAACATGGACACTTTGATTGGTAGACCCCCATTTAAAAGTGCATCGGAAGCCGATGTGGTTACGGGCCATGGCATGAAAAATCCTAGAAATATTCTCTTTGCTAAATGATGAACCATCCAGATCTCTCAGGTCTTCTGGGACTGCTCTGCTCTCTGTCCCCAGAGTCAGAGCTACTCTTACTACTTTTAAATCCAGGCTGAAAACTTTTCTTTTTGCTGCTCCTTTTAATGGAACTGTTTTTATAATATGTTTCCGCTGCACTATTTCTTAATGCTCTTAATGTCTTTTTGTAATGCACTTTGAGTTGCCTTGTGTTGAAGGGTGTTATATAAATAAACTTGCCTTGCCTTAAAAGGAAAACAAATCAGTTTAGGGCCATATTGATTCAGGTCCTGCATCATCAATAGTCGTATTAGAGGATGCAAAAAATAAGATTATTACAGCTGGCAAAGGCATAGCATGACCAAATCAAAACACATGGTTGGACATTCAAGAGGCCTTGTTATGCTTTTGGGGGTTTTCCCTTTCCTGTCCAGTATGAAATAAAGCCGACTCTGATGTGATTGGTCAACCGCTTAGAGATGTCCCACCCCTTAGCCTGTCATGCACAATGTGTTGGAGCACAAGCCAATAGAAGGGCGAGTGTTACATAGTGATGTCACTACATTCAGGCAGTAAACAAAAGAGTCCAATGGAGGCGTTCAAGGCAGGAGGAAGTGTGTGGGAGAGAAACTCCCTCTGGAGGGAACACAGGGATTTTGAAGGCCTTTGAAGACCATTAACATGCACACAAACCTATACCACACTACAGGTCAAAAAAACCTAAAAGAAAAATAGGGCCCCTTTAACTGAATAATGGTAACACTCCTTCCACCACTAGACTATCTTGACAACCTCTTTATCTGTCTTCTTCATTGTAATTCCTGCAATCTATTGCAAATATTACTATAATATTCACAGTGCCAGCCAGCTGTTTGTTAACTTGGGGGTGCCTACTTGTCAAGCCCTTTTAAGAAAGTTAATGTACAAATTCATGTGACGCCTAGAAAACTCGGACAATCATGTCATCTCGATTTTAATCAACCCTGTGAAGAGTTCTACTCGGTTCTCTTCCATGATTTGGAGACATTGGCGCAAGAGCCTATACAGACAGTGAGCATGTGTGGCTAGCTGTAATTGGACTGATTTTATGTTTTTTTTATCTGTTTGTTTTTATTTGTTTTGTGTGTTTAGCTCTATTTATTGATGTGTGTCTTGTCTTTTAGTATGAGATATGGACCTTGAGTCTGAAATAAAGATTGATGAATGATGAATAACTATCCACTCACAAATACAGATGTTTAGTCCCCAGAAACATCCCCACTAGGAGAGTTTAGCCAACACCTGTTCTACTGTAACAGCGATGCAGAGGAGCCTCTAGTTACCTCACCTCACTTTACATATTCATTAAATACTGTACAGGGAATACATCTGTGAACAGCTCTTTCCTTATTGGACCGTGGCCTTAGGGCCTTTGTTGTGATTGGATACTGGCAAAAGAACCCTTCCTCCCCCCTCTGTTGTAAAGGTCTGCTCCTGCATATTAAACAGTCGGAGTGATGCAGCAATCAAATGCAGTATCACCTCAAATAATAAATACATGGAATTAGCCTGGTTGATGTTAAAAAGGGGGGGTGAGACATGTCAATGTGATGAAGACAGATGATGAGGCTGCATTGCTGTAAACCAGTGAGTCAGCCCTCCCTTCCTTCAGGCAGAGGAGGGGGGGGGGGGGGGGAGTGAAGGAGACACGAAAATGCATGGGAGCTGCCCCTGGTGCTGAAATCCGGAACAAGTTCAGCTCAGTGCAAGAACAAACTAATATGCATGCTGTCTTTCAATACCTGACCCACATCTAGGATCATCTGCACCACTGGCTTCAGTGTAACAGGTCTGTAGTTCTCTTTAATGTGAGAAAATCAAATTGTTATATAGTGTCACACTTCTCGTCACACTTCTCAATCCACATCACGGACCAAACAAAAGCCTTTCTGTCCAGTTTTTCAACATAGATCTCATCCAAAGTCTGTCGTTTGGCATTCTGATCACAAAGCCAGGGGTGGGGGGTTCTCTGCCATGTAAAGACTCTCATTAAAGTACTTTTATATCCCAGAAACCTCAGTCCCCGAGGAGACAACCGTGCTGGGTTTGCATGCTATTTGTGGACTTAACACAGCCCGTGTGAAAGGGTCCGGATCAACAGGAATTGGATATTTCATATTGAAAGACATTGTCCCCCCCTTCCCAACCCAGCTCTTTGAAATGATTTGGTTGCATTATTCATCTTTCAAAGCTGTCACGCTTTGAGGCTAACCCTCTGTCAGTTTGCTCAACATCACAGACGCACCATGAGATGGATACGCACACTGTACCCCACAGACAGCTGATCTGAGGAGGAACCCAGCCGCATCACATGGAGGCAGAGGAAGGTGATTCAGCTATATTAGAGACACTGATCAAACAAAGCTAACTCCAGTAATGCAAACACACCTTTTTGTAGCATTGCCACAGGAACTTTTGTACTTTGTAACTCTGATTTCCCCTCAGAACACCAAAGCAGCCAATTGCAAACCATGTAACAAATTCACTAAAAAGCCTCCTTAAATTCTGAAAAGAGGCTCCTTTACTGAACTTGCAGCCACATTCTTCTCTTTGACATGAAAAGATCATGCAACAGGTCTAGTACTTGCAGTACCCTAAAAGGCTACACGGGTCATTGTTACAATAAACTGTATTTTAGATTAGGACAACAGGAGAATGATGTCACGCGTCCGTAAATAAGGGTCCTTTTCTGGGCACTGCAGAGACCAGGCGGGTGTGGTGACTGCATTCGCGCAATCCCCGGCGCGAACTCTCCCAAAAAACACACTATGTGGACACCCCTTCCCCCGTGAAGGCTCTCCATAGCTACCACAACCAGGCGGACGTGTGTTGGAGTTCAAATAATGAATGTGCTGCCAGGAATATTTGAAACATTTCGCTTTATTCCGACAGTCAGGTGCCCATTGACGGCGCGCCTCCCCAAAGCCCGCGTATGATAACACAATACATGCACAATGACAAGCTGACATCTGCTCTCCATCTGACAGCAGCTTAGTATTCCACACAGACATCACACTCACCCCCCCTCCCCCCCAGCACCCTATGTTTTCTTCCCCCTCCGTATACCCCACTCTTTCTCCATTCCTATGCGGCTTTTTTTTTTCCTTCCTCCCCTCCCGAGGCAGCCCGAACACAACAACGGAATTGAACAGCGGCTTCATGAAATATGCAGGTATATAAAAACTCGGAAAGCAAAAACGACATCTCAAGCCAAACACTTTTCATGCTCTGCCGAGAAACTGACCTCCCAGTCTAACGAATCCCACTCTTCGGTAAACATCCGGAGGATTGCTTTTCATCCAAAAAAAAAGCGGACCAGGCGCAGCGGCTCTCTCTATGGAGCGACTGGGCGATGCGATGCCATTGCGCTTTTGGTATTATCCTCATGAAATCAATTTGAACAGGGGGACGTCGTCAGGAGGAGAAGGCATCTCGGCGGCGTCGAGCCCACAGAAGAAACGATGCTACGCTTTACAGTCCAACATTTTTTTGTTGCTGTGCGATGGTTGCAACCAATTAGCACACCACTTGCGCTCGGAGGCGAATAGCTCCTGACAAGGCGCTCCTTCTCTCGAGCTTCGCTTCTATCGCTGTGCTGCTTTTTGGAAAAAGGTGGCAGACTATAGGCTACACCACACGCAACTTCTCATTTCCAGGATACAGGGAGGGAATTTAGCGTAGCGCTTACTCCAAAGCCAATAAATCCCAGTAGCGCATTTGACAAATCCTTCCCCTCTGCCGAGGAGCAACAATAACCTTAAGAGGTCCCTGCCTCTTAAAACGCGTTATTCCATGGTGAGAGAAAAAAAAAAGATCCAAAATAGGCCCTAAGCAGTGGGAGATGTGTGGGTGCTAAAAATGAATGACACTGGGTATGCCTACTCACCATTAGCACAGCAAAGTTATTATGATGGGTGCAATGAATGGTGGTCGTGTTGCCCCCGGAGCCTGTTATGTGGCAGCCCTCTGCCCTCCAGCCACCGTGTCCATCCAGCAGGTCAAAATCCCAATAGGCGGCGGTGGGGTCTACACCCAGTGCGAAGTGCCTGAGAGCAATAGTAACGGTGTGCACGGCGCTCCCCAGGCTGCACCCATCTGCAAGAAACACATTCAATTAAGGAAACCAAGTGGAAAGTCTGGAAAAGAAGCGTGGACATGGGTGGCGGGCGCACACGCATTATTGCTCAGGTTACTGCAGTTTTTAAAGTGAACTTAAGGAAAGTGACATCTGTCTTATGTAGCAATGCATCAGTGGATGGAACGCAGTGATTCATTTGAATTACACAGGAAGTAATTGAGATATTGTGGCACACTGCTCTGCGAAGCTCCAACATGTTGCGCAGAGCCACAACTGATCCACAGTGCATGTGTGTGTGCGTGTGATAGCATGTCGGCATTACAGTGCAGCGTTGACATCACAGGCATGATGATGATAACAATGGATTTCCTCTTACCTAATTTGGTGAAAGCAACTGGTGTCGAAACGCTCCTACGCTTCCCATCGTCTGCGAGATTGGACGAATTGCCCGTGCAAGGGAAGAGTTTCCCATTGCGAAACACGATAAACTGCAGCTTGCAAGTGGAGTTATCAACAGATTGCAACGCAGAGGAGGAGATAGGCGTACCAGCCAGCGGTACATTGATTGAGGCGACTGCCACTGAGTTCTGCGGGTGGAAGAAAAAAAAGAGAGGAGAATAAAAATTAAATAATGTCTCCGAGATGCGCAGGGGGAAAAACAAACTCCCATGGAAAAAAGACACTGTTGATTTATTTCCCTCTCCAGGAGTGGAGGCGACCATAGACCACAAGTGACCAAGGGAATGAGAATCACGTTTGAAGCGCTCTAGTGCGCCTATTTGGTCAGGCTCCCTGCCGCAGAGGTGGAAATGGTTCTTACCATTTCAGCTTGAGGGCACATCAACACTGCAGCTTGATTTAAAGAGACAACCGGTCTGACTTTATCTTCTTTTCAACGGCTATAAACACACCAACAATCAGCCCTGGCAACATTTAGGGGAAAAGGGGTTCTAGGAGAAAAAGGGGCATGGCTTGGGTCTGTCCAGGTGTCTCCATCTTTGAGAACAAGTGCAAAGTAATCATGTAAACGTGCTTCTTATTCCTGTTACTACAAGCACAACCCCTTCCAACAGTCCCTTGTGCATCCAAAAGTCCCATCAGAGTAGCATTCAAGAGCCACAATCTCTCTGATCTGCTGTGCCCTGCAGCTCTGCATATTGAACATATGAATATATTCCCTTCCTGTCCCAATAAATTATATGCTGAAAAACATCAACAATGCCTGCAGGAACTTTGCCACATGCAGCTTTAGTTGGACTGATCCCCCTGGTGGGCAGAAATGTTGCTCAAGGGTGTCTGGAACTGCGAGTGGCTGCACTTAGGACAGGCAGCACTTAACCCTGCGATAAGATCAACTTTAATAATAAAAAAGCCTCCAAAATGGTGCTGTCAGCAGAAAGATTGCTACACATGTGGCCATGCACTCCACTTTATGCATCATATCAGGTGATGCTACTGCACAGTCTCACATGCGCACAATATTTGCCACTTCTACATTTTCAAATATTAAAATCATAACATTACAACAATTCCATACATGACATGTTATTTAGCTGAACTGATTGGTCAAACAGAATTGCCTGTACACCAAATATTCCAGATTTGATTCCAGGGCTAAAAGGCAAAAGATGCAAAAAACAACTGGTAATGCCAACTCATGACCAAATAATGGTTTGACATTAAGCAAGGAGCGTAGAAACATCTTGTTAATGCTCAATATTATATATTTTATTTGCACATTTATTCTCAACACTATACCTATTTTCAAATCTGCACAGCTCTCCAATGAAAATTCTAGTATTTTGTCATCACTGTACTGAGTGTTTTGTGTATTTATATTTTTCTATACATTATCCAAAGCTATACATACACGTATACACCTTACAATCGTGTTTAGTATTGTATTGTTTCGGGGGCTTAAAGGTGAAAAAACATATATATATATATTTAAATAATACCAACTAAGTTGTGGACCAGATTGATTGAAATCCTGTCTCTTTAATAGCCGTATTAAGGAACCTGGACAAAAACTGTAACTGTCAGATCATGCATGGTTCGATGTTTCAAAGGCAAATGAAAAATAAAAGTCTTGATGACGCACAGGAAGTCAGGTGTAATTTAACTAATCTTCTGGTCAGTGACCTTCAAGTGAAGATTATTAAGACATTTCTGCAACATGAATTAGATTTCCAAGAAGAAGCAAAAACCCTGTTTATGCAGAAAGTGACCCTAATGGAGAATGATGCTAACGACGAGACTGACACTGTGTTCACAGTGGAGATAATGATTGTTGCCTTTTTGTTCAGATTTCAATCCCCTCACACTACAGCGTGAGGGGATCAGCGCTCTGAGGGCAGGGAAGCTTCCGGCTCAGGATGGATGTGGGGGCCCATTAAGTGGCCATACAGTTAGAGAGCAGCTGCTTAGTCAGACGCTCAGCCCAATCAATGTCAGGAGAAAGGTGGCCAGATTTATAAAACAAGTCCAACGAGAGCTATTTGTCTATTCTTATGGTTATTCAGGGTTTTTGTAGCTAAAGGTATCATGGATTTAAGGTATATTTTCAAAAGGGTGGTGCAGTTACCACTCTATTCCTGTCAGCATTACATTTGAGACAACTTTACTAAAACATTACTACTAAAAAACCATCACTATTGTGTTGAGTTTGAAATCCTTGATCCTGGACACAATGCATCATGCCTCGTTTCAGCCATGCCCATAGATTTAGTTTATAAGTGGATTTCTCCAAGATGACGTCACTCTACTGGTTTGCTGACTCATGTTATCATCTATAGTTTGGTGTTTTGGACGTACAAACTTGTTGACAGGTGACAGGGTGCATGGAGCAAAGTACAAACAAATGCTCAACACGTGTTGTGGTTGACCCAAGACATTAAAACGTACTTTCATTCACTGAAAGCACACTGATAAAGTTGCAGAACAAGAACACATAGAGCACTTGGCTGGTTTATGAGGGTATATTAATAAGTATATTTGCAACTAGCCTCCTGCTGGCCATTAAAAAGAATGCACGTTACATGCGATTCCCTGTTGGATTTACACACTTCGAACCCTAACCCTAAGGCCTTACTTTTAGATAAGGGGCCTGTGTCCATACGCTGCTTTTTCACAGGTTGTCTTTTTTCTATGACAATGATATCTCAACAAAGTATCTCCGGTGTTGTAAGACAGGATAGCCTGGATCTTATCATAGGCTACGTACTGTGCTGTCTTTTGTTATGGGGTCCACCCGGTTGATCTGCTTCAACAAACAGGCTTTTTGTTCTTTGTTACAATAGTTTCCATCTGACAGATGAATGAAAGCCACAAATATTTTTGAAATTATTTCAAGTAGAAGCGTTTGGAGTGCTCGCAAAATAGGCGCCCACTTCCGACGGCATGCGCTCTGTTCTCTTTGGAACCAATTGAAGAAAGACCCTGGTGCTAAGAAAAATACGCTTTTTTGGACACTTATGAATACAATCTAAGACTAAGCAAGGATACACAGACTCCCTGTCACGATGCTGTGAGCAGTGTTGTAGTGTTTGTTGTGGGCGCCCGGCCCTGCAGTTGGCTTCTTCATTCTCTGTTTGAGTCTCCTGGCCCTTCTATTATCCTCAATATAAACACTTTACAGGTGACAAAGAGCAACAATGTGCTTGAGCACACTGTCTTTACATTACCCCCTCCCCGTTATGTGAGGAGCTGATTTGATTTAACAGCATTGGGTTTGTTCGCCATCAGTTTCTGCATTGACTCACTCTTGAAAGGTTATTGATTTCCATCCTGCAGCGTGTTTGTGTGGGGAGCGGAGGAAAGACAAAGAATCCTCGCCTTGAAATGTATGTTGCATCATTTCCTTTCTGCAAACAGCTAAAGCTTGGCAGTCTGTGTCCAGGATGGGATTCAGACATCAGGAGACAGAGGCGAGGAGGGTTTGAGAGTTAAAGTCGGAGGCTGAGCGGGCGCGCTGTCCGAGGGGCTTCCTGTCACACACCCATACCCGCTGACCTCCATCCCCGGGGGGAGTGTTTTTAAGGCGTGCAACTCACAAAAATAAATCTTATCTCGTATACTCATAGTCTCCTCATCTCTTTCTACATCTTTGATCCTCTTTAGGTGGCGTATCAAAGGGATGTACGGCCCAGAGGGTGTGCTATAAGCCCCGGCGTGCACAAGGCCCCGTTCTAAGCGACAATCTATGTTCCTCCCTATGGTTCCTCCTGAGCAACCTAAACAGCTACATTTCCTCAACCCCGCCGCCACCGGGGACCTCACACTTCAGAGCTGATTTAGCCGGTTGTACCTCACCCGTCTGACCTTCCTCCCAGCCCCTCCCCCCCGACAGGGCATCATGCTGTAGCCTTAGTAACCGTAATCACGCACTCTGCTCCGTCCCTTGCTCTAGCCTCAGGATCATTCTCTTATTTTTTCCCCCTTCCTCTCCTAACAGAGGGCATCCAGGTGAATGTCAGCTCCTATTTCAGGCTGCTTCCACTCCTCCAGCCCCCCCCCCACACACACACACACACCCCACCTACTCCTTGATGCACAGCGCCACTCGATAGAACCACAAAGCTGTAAAACAGCCTGCAGGGCAAAACACAACAGCACTGTTTGACCCGGGGCATCCACCAAATCACAGCATAAACATCACGCTCAAACGCCGCTCCGTGACTTCACAGAGGGGGATTAATGTTGATGTGTGTTTAGACAAAGAGGTGTAAATTAGGGAGCCTGTTGCATAATCCAAAATTAGAAAAAAAGAGCTCTGTGCCTTTGTAGATATATCTGTGGGAGAGATACATTTATTTATTCGCAAAGGCGGCAACTTGAAAATTAACGATAGGCTAAATGGAATGAGTTTCACTCAAAGGGCAGCCCACTGAGCTCGGCCCGGCCAAGGAGAAGTGCTGACGAGCACCATGGGAGATTTGCATAATTTCTTCTTTGTAATCATTGGCAGTCCTGCCAGTGCAGACGTGGTCAAAGACTCGGTGACCATGACAAATAGGTAGACATCAGGAGACTTTAGGGGGCTCATTTATGCCCATAATGTCTCAGAACCTGACAATGAATCACAGTTTGGTCACGAGCAACATTTAGCAAGACCTCTGCTGGAGCTGGAGGTTTGTATTTGTATAGTACACATTAAAAATATCCACAAAGGAAACATAATTACATAATTCCAGTGATTGCCATGGCTGCAGCTTGAAAGGCGTTTTTTTCTCTTTACGTTGTAGCGTTGTTAGCATTACTTATCGGGTAGAAATTAAACACAGCCCTACACTACACGGTTGCCATGCCAACAACAGAGTCTGTTTCCTCCAGACAGGTTGTGGGGTGGAGGGGGGGGGGCAGCATTTGAGCAGATTTGAAGCAGGAAATCAGGCTCTTTGGAGAGGCAGAGATGTGCTTCAGCTGTCAGCAACACTCTCCTCAGTCAAATGTGACTCAAGCTGTCACATCACAGGGTCGTGTCTAAACAAACACATATTAAGAATTCAGAAGGCAGCAACAGTTGGCCATTAAAAGGCATTGTGGATTTCAAATTAATGGATTTAAAAGCCTCACTAACAATATTAGCTGCAGGGCGATTGATAATGAGCCAAAAGGAGCAGACCCCTTTGAGACAAAAAGGATCATTCACAATGCTAATCAATGCAAAATGCATCCTCCATTGTCTGCGTACCCAGACATTTTCTTTTGTCTGATAATGATGCCACGTCAGTGCAGCCAACATGCCCATTATTAATGATAACTGGGACTCAGGACTGAATGTCTCTGAAAGCGCATGTTTTCATGAAGCACTGTAATGATCAGAAACTATTTGGGCACACAAAGAAAACAACAGAAAAAAAATCCTATGAGTCATCTCCTGTTTATTCCTGTAGTGCATCACAGGAGATGACATATCTGAACATGGTGGTATTAATCCACACAGAGAGTTTCTGTTCAATAGAGTGGTGCAGTGATGACGTATCTTTGTAGGCGAACCAAAAAGTAAGCATCGCAAGGCTTTCCTTGACAAAAAGCAGTGGGATTTTTCTATTGGATTATAGAATACTGAACAAAAAATACTGTATAAAACAGTATATTTACACGCTTTGTTCAGCAGGATAATCTCCACACTGACGTTAGGCTATAAACAAACTACATTGTGTTTACATGAGTTAACTTGATGTTTAGTAGTCATATATCTATCACTTGTGAGCAACAGCGCTTTTTATGACGCAGAAGTTTCAGATATTCGTGAGGAGGGTATTTACTGACATATTTTGTTTTGTAGAACAACACATGAATATCTATTGAGCTTATGTTAACCACAGACCTTATTTCAGGCATCTAACCACAAATGCTTTAAAAAAAACAATGAATTTGAGACAGGGAACAGGAAGTGGTATAATACTATGGGCTTAGATTTGTCTCATAAATATTTGTGTGAACATAACAATAATTTGTGTGTAAATATGTGATTTGTAAATGTAAAACACCATCCAGAAATGCATTTAAAAGATTTGCAAACTCACAAATACATTTGCAAATGTAAAACGGATCTGCAAATACGCTAAATATTTTCACAAATAAAAAAAAGATCTTTGAATATCTCTTTAACATTTACAACTTTCAAGCAGGCTCTATCAGTTATTTAAATGTAAAGGGATGTGTGTAATGTGGTGATTGACATTATTCACCCACGGATCTATGGGTTGGGGTATTGTTCCGCACGGACATTTTAGTTAACCGGACTTCCTGTTGATGTGAAATACGAAAACATTTTTTTAAAATAAAATAATACTTTATTCCGAGAAGAACTGCCGCCGAAACTGAATATGTGACGTGGATCATAAATATATCAGCAATTAAACACAATCTTCAATTTCTCTTCACAATATAAGTGTCCTTGCAGTATCAATATTAATTCGGCGGACTTTTATATTTGATCCAATCGGTATATTGGTATATTTACACCATAACGGTGCAGAGCTGATAGAAAGGGACACCTGGTGGTTAAAGCACGTTATTGAAATGTATTATTTCTATTATTAGATATTAATAAGAGACACAGACAGACAAACTAATAAGGCTTTATTTAACCATTAAAGAATACTTTAGGTTAAGGTCTTATTTTGAATAAGAAAAAAGCTTTGGGGGTATAAATATTAAGCCTGACAAAGTACTAATATATTGCTTTCCTGCAATGTTAACTACTGTATGTTTAAGCACTTATTTTAACTGATATTATACATATGTATTATACTCTATGTATGTAGATAGTAAAAGAAATGTGCAGAATATGAGTTTAATGGTGGAGGTATACACACATATTGATAGATGTCTTGTAATGCACTGTTGACCTGCCACCCAAGTTTTTCATCTCCGACCTTGTCCGGTATTGAACATTCAATACATACTGTAAAGAACACAGAATTATTCAATTTAAAACACAGAATTTGTGTGATTATACTAAATTATTTACAAATAAACACCACT
Organism: Gobionotothen gibberifrons; assembly: GCA_943591055.1. NCBI lineage: Eukaryota > Metazoa > Chordata > Actinopteri > Perciformes > Nototheniidae > Gobionotothen > Gobionotothen gibberifrons. The sequence goes on along the minus strand of CALSBZ010046657.1, from coordinate 160,540 downwards.
GCATATTTACAACTGTTACACATGCTGATGTAACGCAAATGTTTCCAACTTGTGATCAATAAAGTATATCTTATCTTAAGATGATTGATGGCTACTGCCATATTTGCAAAATGTGCCTCTGAACCTTGACAAGTGCATGTTTCAGGCTTATCAATGAACAACAGGAGGGGTCACAGACATAAGACCTGTTAAATAAAGCTCTTCTGATCTTAGGTGTCATGTGGGTATATATTAATGCTGCCCATTATGGGCACAAGCCATTTTCAGCCATTTATTAATTATATGTTTTAAATGTGAGTGTTTCCTATCCCCTAAACCTCCAGGGATGTACACAGTTTAATACTGGCAACTTCTTATTATGGGAAATATGAAAACGTCTTTTAAAACTACAATTCCCAGCAGAGACGTGACATAGAGAACATGTTGTGAAACACACAATGGCCAGCATGTGTAGTTCTGGACGGGGTGGGGGAGGGGGGGACGGGGTGCGTTCAAATCCAGTTTTGGACAGTCTGCCGTGGTTCCATCCCATTTCAAAGTGTTGTTCGACACTTGGCGTAACCCTCGGCGCACACTCAAACATCCAATCACAGGGCTTGAGGACTATCACAGGGTTTGTCAAGCGAAGCGGAGAGAATACTTACTTCCGGGTGTAAAATTCTCTAAAGCAACTACTATGAGCTGCTCCGACCCTCGGTCCTGACGGACTCCAACTTGTGTTTATTAATCAAACAAATAAATAAACACAAGGATAATTATGTGTTATTGTTGAGTAAATAACAGTGTGTGGTTTAGAAAAGAATACAAAATTAGAGGGAAAAACGATGAAACAATACAGATTTCAGTATTCTGAGCCCCTACTCTCCCCATAACTGACGGCAACAAAAGTCCTACATTATTCAATTAAAATAAAGAAGTAAAAACAATAGGTGTGGCTTGATATTGAGTAAGAAAAAGGTTGATAAACGCTGTGAGAATGGATCTGCGGGTAGCATTCACTCGCGATCTCAAGTCGTCTACAACAGGGGTTCTCAAACTTTTTGTTTATGCGGACCACTATTTATTATCAAGGGTTTTCGCGGACCACCTCATATGCAAACCGTAAAAATAAGTACATATATAAACGTAGTGTTAAAACGCCGATATTTTATAATAGTTAATTATAGACAATCAAAAGTAAATTGAAGCCTATCTGATACTTTTGTGACCGGTGTCTGTCTGCGTTGTGTATGTTTCTCAAAGAGGACGGCGGACGCTATTTTAATTAGGTCGTCCCAAACAATGCCACAATGCAGTCATATCAATCAATGTTAACTTGGAAAGCCAAAATATTCATATTTTCACTGAATAACATTAGGTGACATTATTGTGGCACATCAGTAAAGCCTTAAATATAAATATATAAGATGGCAGACATAATTGAATGCATTTTAACTGAACAATAACTGAATTAGTTGAACACTCTTAGACCAGTACCAAATCTATGCAGACTGCTGCAATAAGTACATAAATTAACTGTCTCATTGATGTTTGTCTGAATTAATATGTAATATTAACAATCATATTATTCCTATCAGCTGTCAATCACTGTTATGATGCGGCGATTACCATTCTGTTCAGCAAAACGCCTCACAAACTGAATAAGATCCAAAGCTTTAGTGCGTTTTGATTCAATGCTGAGTACAGCCAAACTTGACAGCTTCTTCTCTGTCATTGTAGACTGCAAATACCACGTTCCTTCCGTCTACTTGGGTCCGGAAGCTTCTCGTTTTGCTCCGTCCCGTTCAAATGAAATCGCCGCCAAAGATATTTCCACACTCGCGCCAGGGCCGGGGGAGGGGTTACAAGGCTCGTGTCTTGTGGTGCATTCACTTGCACTTGGACATTAGAGATTTTCTCTCATAAATGTCCGATGAGCCCAACGACCACTACCCCACTGCCTGATATCATTAGAAAGCTAGGAACCTCCTCTTTCCAACAGTGTATACAAC
>CALSBZ010046657.1:115493-158539 GCA_943591055.1 Gobionotothen gibberifrons | reverse complement strand
AATGCGACTGATTTCGATAGAGCAAGTCACATATGAGGTGGTCCCCGAAAATCCTTGATAGTAAAAAGTGGATTTTATTTAGCTTTTTTCCACGGACCACCTGCAGTACCCTCCTACAGTTTGAGAACCGCTGGTCTACAACATACGTTTAGGGAGCTATATACAGTAGAAGCCTATGGACATCCCGGAAAGTTGAAAATGTACGCTAAGGGCCGCCCCCTTGCGTTGGAAAAAGCCGACACAGGGGATCCCCCTTGCGTTGGAAAAAGCCGACACAGGGGACCTTGACATAACGTCAACAAAGGCCGACCTGGGAGTGAGGATGTGTTGCTCAGCGCTACTGCTTGTTACAACTTGTATTCGCTGTACTCGCCATGAACTGTTATTGCTCAGGTTAATCTCGAACTCCTCCAATGTAAGCGTGACGTATTTGGTTCTTAGATCTTGCAGGGTTGCCTCGTGGGGCCAGACTCCAGCAAAGGTCAATTGTGTCTAGAGTGCGCCATCTAGTGGGATCAACTGAAATGCCGGGTATTGCAGGAAAAAGGCAAGAATTAATGCGGTTTTTACTATAATTTGGACAATTTTGTACCAATAATCGGCGCGGGCCTTAGTTTGCCCATGCCTGCTCTATACTGTGGAGAATCCCCACTGGAGCAATTTTGGGGTGAAGTGTCTTGCCCAGGGACACAACGACATGGTGACTGCAGTGGGGTTTGAACCTGATCCGAACACCAACGCACTATATCCACTGCGCCACACGCCTCCCCTTGTTCATTATAATACAAAAACAGAGTATTAAACAAACAATCTTGCTCTTACTTTGAAACCATGCGGGAAATGTCGTCATCAGCAGGCCATCACGTGGTTTTCCGAGTGACACGAGTCGATTTTAGCCGAGACCGGCAGAAAGTTTGTTTCAAAACTCTGTGTGTGTAAAAAGACGATCCACAAGCAGTGATTTGAGATCCACGAGCAGAGATTTGAGATCCACAAGCACATTTTTGGTCGACAAATACAAAATGGATTCACAAATGCCTGATCGAAAGTTGTAAATGTTATTAGATATTCACAGATCTTTTTTTTTATTTGTGAAACATATTTAGCATATTTGCAGATCCGTTGTACATTTGTACATTTATTTGTGAGTTTGCAAATCTTTTAAATGCATTTGTGGATGGTGTTTTACATTTACAAATCACATATTTACACACAAATTAGTTGTATGTTCACACAAATATTTACGAGACAAATCTAAGCCCATATAATACTCATTAATTACTCAAACATTCACCTATGAATCCCCAGATCTTCTTAGATGAATAATAGGTCCACTGACAACTAATGAGGTTGTACCAGCTGGTTTGAACACAGGCAAACAGCAAAACTCAGAATATACTGCTCAGTACACGGGAGCTCAGTCAGGAAAAGCGACTAAAACAGGCAGGGTCAGCAAAACGTAGCAGGGTCAGGAAACTAGGAATACTTATCACTAGGGAAACACTGCTGGAACACTGGACACAGAGGAAGTAAGATGAATTGGCAACAAGGGAATGGTGCATACAGACTAAATAGACTGGGATAGGGAGGATAATGAGACAGGTGAAACTAGTTAGGGTGAGGATGGATGATCACACAGAGAGGGAAAACTCAAGGGGCAGGAAGTGATGACACTGGCTGCGTTTCACTTCTCTTATTTTTCATTTCCTCGCTCCTCGGTCTCGGTCTCACCGGTCTCGGTCTCACCGGTCTCGGTCTCACCGGAAGTTGATTTGTCTGCGCCATCTTGAGTAGCGTCCCAATGGTCTTTTTTTTGCCGGAGGATCGAGGATCGAGGAGCGAGGAGCGAGGAGCGATAATGGAGGAGCTATAATCGAGGAACCACCAGACCATCCTTCGATGAAATCCTCAGACACTCGGCCCGCCCCCTTACTGTGTATCGCTCACTGATTGGACGATGCAGCGCATGCACTGATCTGATGCTTCTTGACATGAGAGCAGTTTCCCAGCGGAGTGAAGAAAATACATGAACCTCACGGGAGTCACTCCTCAGTCTATACTGTGTTTTGTTTCAATTCATGTATCATTTAGTTACAAATATGTGATATATCTGAACAACAAAGTGGACAAAAATCATTTTATTCATTTTTTGGAAACATTTTCATGATCGCTTTTTTCGTTTTACATTTTCATTTATTGTCATTTCCATTCAGTCAGTCATTAAGTGATATTAAAATGTTAATGTGCTACATGCACACAAACAAACAAAGTGTGCAATCCAATGAATGTTAATCTAACTGGGTTTTGATACACTGTAAAAAAAAAATGTTTTTTTACAGTTTTTCCCCAGAAAAAATTACAGTTTTTTATTGTATTTCATAATTACAGTAAATCATATTCAATTTACAAGAATAAACGGTTTATTGAAATGTGTCCTGTATTTTAACAAAAAAAAACTGTAAAAATTGAATACATTATTTATCTGTTTTTTAGCAGTTTTTAAATGCGAATTTAACAAAACTAACCGTAAAAATAAATGATTTTCTGGTGGAAAAATTAGCTGCATTTTCTGTAATTTTACAAAAAAATACTTTTGTTATGGCTATATATCACTGTCAAATACATAACAAATACTGTTAATACTCATTTAAAAAATGTATAATTGCAAGAAAATATATGAGTAAAGAAAGAAATATTTTGTAATTTTGCTTAATTTAACCACTACTTTACATTGATAAACTGAAAAAACATAAACCCATAACATTGAACATGCTAGCAAGCATTTACAGCCAGCCTCCTCTGAATATCAAAACCTTGTTAGCAGTTAGCTACCTGCTAAATTGGTATTAGCATTGCAATTACAGTAAAGCAACTATACTAACAAACAACCAACTGTTGTGCGTTCACAACCCAAGTAACATTGACCTGCTGATCTCTTTCAACACAAGAAAAAGCTGTGTACATTTCTGACATCATTTAGCTTTTCAGATAATCAGAGACGTGAAGCTACCGCAAAGTGCCTTGTGCAGCTAACACAGAGTGAATTCTCGTAGCGATTGCTACAACTACTGCACCATGTTTGTTAGGAAAGTAGCTTTTAGAAATGTATCAATGTTCTAAAATGTGTGACTTTAACTCAATATTTAAAAAACAGAGTGATTGGCGGACAGTATGCAAAAAACATATTGAGTTTCACTGTAAGTGAAAAATGAAAGGATCTAGAAGTTCAATAACATTAGCATTTTCCCTTAGGCCTTATCCCACTAGCATGTACAATCAAGCCCATAGCATAACATGCTAGCAAGCACTAACAGCCAGACTCTGAATATCAAAACCTTGTTAGCAGTTAGTGCTACCACTATGCTAAATTGGTATTGGCATTGCAATTACAGTAAAACAAACAACCTATGCTGTCCTTGTAGACGTCTGATAATATCCATCATATTGAAAGAATAGGCCTTCACCATAGCATGTTGACAAAGCTAGTAACTGCAGCGAAAGACCTTTACAATCCAAGTCAATTAACTTAAATATGTATTGTGATAATGTCCCACACAGCTAGTTGGTTACAACAATCTACAGTGATGTCACAGGGATTTCAGGCAGCAGGTAGTTGAAGGTTGAAGGTTAATCCATTTGCTATGGCTACAACTGCCTCGTGGAACAACAACGTTTTCCTTTCTGTTTGTTTAATATAGGAATGCATCTTTGTCTATCACACTTTGCTTCTGTATGTCTCCCATCTGACTTTATTGTGAGCTTGTGTTTTCAAAAAGTAAATTGTGCATGTTTTATGAGACTGAACAGTCACATAGGGTATTGGACTCTCTTAAAACCCAGGTAGGTGCAGAATAGGTCTCTCAAAAATAAAGCAATCAGGAAGGCAGTACTATGCATGACTACAAATGATAGTAAACTATATAAAATAAAGGCTACAAACATATGTACACGTTGATTAATACCTACTTAACTTGTACTTGGGACAGGACTACAAAGTACAGATGGGATATTACTGATCATAATCAAACTTATATAAATGTGCACCAACATTAGTTATCAGTGTTCTCTATTCTCAATTTAAAAGAATAAACTGACAATAAAGAAGTCTTATAACATATTTTGCTTGTGTCTTTGGGAGGCCTTCAGTGTTTGTTTTATTATTTATCAACTAGTTACATTCTCATTTTGTAAATTAATAAAATAACATCCAAAGAATTAAACAATCATAATTGCAATGTAAATAGTTTGCACCCCATTTGTTTTACTTTTAAATTCATCTTTATGGTATGGCGCTGGTGTGGTGTTACCAATTCTTAAAAATAATACAAGGATTGGATGTTCATCAAAGGATTTTCAGGGCAATCGATTTGCAGCCAATCAGAGACGAGACTTCTGCTGCACGCACGCATCATGCGCTGAGGCAGACAGAGCGCATGCACAAAGCCACTGACACTACAGAGACCACGCAGTTAGCATGCCATGCAGGAGGTGAAGAGCACGGCGCGCCCAGAGGAGAGAAATCAGCACTGAGAGGTAACGGTAAAAACTATTTATCAACGGATTCAAAACACTCAAGTCTTAAAACATTGCAAACCTCAAAGTCCTAGCTATGGTATACATGTTGTTTAACGACCGAAAACAAAGTATTGTTAGCTAACGTTACCATAGCTAGGTAGCAGCTAGCTAGCTGGTAGCAGCTAGCTACCATGCTTTGAAAGTGAGCTGTTCTATGCCATCATTACGTGCAGTAATGATTTGTTTTAATGATGTGCAAGATGCGTGCTCGAGTGGCTGAGCGTGATGTGCAGTGAATGTTTCAGAGTTACTTTTTCGCAATATTATTTAATAAATAGTTTAGCTAGCTAACTAGCATACATTGTCACTAACTCCTAATGTTAGCTCAATCCTTAGTTTTATAATCGATTTTTTTCGTGGGCATAATGTTACACACAATGCACATTATCCATATATTTTAGATCCTATGTTAAGGCTATAAACAGAGGTGGGAGAAGTTCTCAGATCTTGTACTTGTATAAGCAGTTCTCAAAGGAGCACCTGGAGATGTTGCTTGGTGCGCACTTTTGAGGGGTACTTGACTTTATGAACGGGGGGTACGCGCTAGTGAGCACGCTCATTAAGCCTCGCAGCAGAGTACTGTGGGAGCGCATAAAGCAGACCCTCCACGCAATAGCGAGGGATCACAGATGCCGTGGTGCTCGCGGACAGATTACAAAAATTAAACCTAAATAGCTCGACCTGGGCGGCCCGCCCAAGTAAAGTCTATGTGTGGGACACCCTGCTATCTTACCAGTTTTTATGCAACTCGCAAATATCTCTCTTTTCTATCTCTCTCTCTCTCTCTCTCTGTGCGCAAATGCGCCTTTTTTCAAATGATCCGGTGCGCTTTTTTTGGCGGGGTGTGCGCATGCGCACCAGTTATGTGCAGCCCTGTGTATAAGAGTAGAAGTACTCAGGTCTTATACTTGAAGTGGTATTACTGTACTTAAAGCTGCTGCTGTGTTATTTAAGTTATTTTTGCTCAAGCATGTGCAAACCTGTGTCTCTTTTCTCCCCTCAGCTGCAGTACCAGTAATTGCAACCTACCAAGAATAAACAGCAGCCTCAAGTAAGATTTCTTGTCATGTTACAAGTTCTATCAATTCTCAATGTCCTATATGGTATTGCTATGCAAACAGTGAAAGGATATGTAAATCATCAAGAGGTGGCTAAAATATGTTTTTCTGCTGACCCTGTCCAGAGCAGTACATTGCTTTGCTTCCAGGTGGTTGCTCCTGTCTGCATCTCCAAGCTCGGGGCATACCGGCCATCAGTGGCGGACTGGCCATCGGGACGTTCGGGACGAATCCCGATGGGCCGCTCGGCCCACTTCGGTACCGGCAGGGGCGGACTGGCCATCTGTAGAATCACCGAACGGCCGGGTCGGTTCGCTGCTTTTAAACGGCATCATTGAAGTTGTGCTGACAGGCGACAGAGGTCCACCGTTTCCCAGTCCGCCCCTGCCGGCCATCATCTACTCTAGGTAATACACTGACTATAGATAAGTACTGTACCTTTTATAAAACCCCACTTCAAACACCCAAACTATCCCTTTATGATGTGACATTTTCTACACTGTTAACATTAGGAAACACTTGAAAAAGAAAAGAAAGCTGCAGGAGCTGATCATTCCTAAAATACAATTGGCCATATGATCACCAGTAAAAAACAACAACAATCTGCACTAAATATTTTTTGGATTTATAAATGTTTTGTGACTTTTTCCTTTGTGTACCTTAAGGGAGTTCTCCCCTGACAGCTGGACACTACATGATAGCAGAGGACCAGACCATCATCAGTGGCAGTGTCCTGAATGCTGTCGACGCCCTGATGCTGATGTTTGCAGCATATTACTGCCTCAACATCAGTTACCGCTCAGAACTGGGAGCTACCCTGGAGTTCTTGCAGTGGTAAGATTTGAATTGTGATTAAGTCATTCCATCTTAAACCACAGAGTAGAGGATTGTGCACATTTCTGACACACGATAAGTGCTCCTGACAATACAAGATAAAAAGATTATTGTGCTGCATTCTGTTTCGCATTATGCTCTCGTTTTGTCTTGGGTTGTAAATTCAGCGTACCCCTTTCCTTTGCAGTGGTGTGCTTTGGCTCCTCCCTAAAATCCCAAACTCACTCTTAGCCAATCGGTGGTATCAGGTATTCAGCTCAGTGAAAATGACAGAAAGAGGGCCCTTTGTCAACAACAAAAGAAAGCCAATTCAGTTATTTGGAAAATAGTCCTATTGAATAGGGATTCAGGTAGGACTGTATAGGGGAAGGTTTCACTCGGAGTGACGTACACCTTGGGGTAAGAACACACAAGATTCTTGGGAGCGGTTGATTTCCCTAACTTATTCAACACAACAGCACAGTAATACAGCCATGGAGCAGGTTTAGTGTATGTGTGTGGTCTATAACAGAGAAACACACAAGTATAATTAGAATATTGTTCTTCTACCACCAAGTAAAAGCTTAGCAGGAGTGTCAGCACCTGATGACAATGGAATCTGACGAGGAAGACGCAACTATTTCTTGCACCGAAATGGGATGGGCACCGGAACCTGGTATTATTGCAGTGAACAAACACATTAAAACTTCTTTCAGTTAACTATGATGCTTTTACACCGCTCACTCTGCTGCTGACACGCACCTCATCTGCCCCAGTTACACACAAACCTCTCAAGATGGCACTCGTAGCTACCCACATTAAAATGATCTTCAAGTGACCGCTTGCTCCGGTTTACAGACCTGCTGCGATACTGTCCAGTGTGATAGTGATGCCAAGTGACGACTTTATAGAACAACACTCTATTCAAACCAATGCTTTAAATGTACAGATATGATCATCACAGTTAATGAAAAGTACATTGAAGAGTAGCATTGCCCTTTGACTTCAAGCTGTATAACTGTAAAGACAATTAATGGCTGTATCATCCACAGGATTTGTAATTAAACACTAAATGTAAGTGTACTTCTGTCTTAACAGGTGCCTATTCAAGATCAATCCGGACAAGGGGACTAAAGTGGAGAGGAAGGAAGAAAAACAAAAACAGCACTCGATTAAGGTAAAGGTGCATTCATTAATTACAAACGTCTCTGACTTTGAATGGAGAGAGTAGAAACACACACACATAGTCATGTACACACACACGCACACACGCACACTCATAACTGGTAGATTTCTAGTGTTTATAATTGTTATCTTTTGAACAAAACGTTGGGAAAATGTTGGCTATTGTTAAATGTTGAAATGTTTCATTGCCGGTCTATTCTGCTATATATAATATATTTTATTTATTGTTTTTATTTTTGTGATGTATATTATTAGTTTCAATAATATATTGTGTATATATATATATTTGTGATTTTTTTTCTCCACAACATCTGACAGTTAATGTAAACTTGGGCTTTTGCAAAGTAAAATGACATGTTTTCTTTGTGTTTTACATGTAAATGGTCTTAGATTTCGTGAAGTTTGCTGACGACACGACCGTCATCGGCCTTATCACCGACGGCGACGAACAGAGAGGAGGTCGAAAACCTGACATCTTGGTGCCAGGATAACAACCTCCATCTCAACGTCAGCAAAACCAAGGAGCTGATTGTGGATTACAGGAAGCAGCAGAGAGGGACACGCCCCCATCGCCATCAATGGGACTACGGTGGAGAGAGTCAGCAGCTTCAGGTTCCTCTGTGTCCACATCACTGAGGACCTGACATGGACTCATCACACTAACAGCATCACCTTTTTTTAAATTGTATTAGTCAATGTATTGAACATGTTAGAAAAAAAAAAAACAATAATAATAATTCAAGGTTCAAGGTATAAAAAAAATGTATTCTCAAAGTTTCTATCATGTTCAAAAGGGGCAAGAAGAAGCTTAAAAACGTTTCTGGTTCCCCCAGAAAAATAATGCAGTTTCCTCTCAACATGTGTATGCTTTCTCTCCATGTGAAAAGTCCCTGGCCATTATGATATTGTTCCGCAGGCTGAGGAAGTTCAACATGGACTCCAGGATACTCTGCATCTTCTACAGGGCACCATAGAGAGTATCCTGACTGGCTGCATCACGGCCTGGTACGGCAGTGCAATCATATTCCGTTTACTTGCATATAGACTCTTCTTGCACTATTTCTATTCTATTGTATTTGTATTTACTTGCACTATTTTATCTGTTTTATTTGTTCTATGTTCTATATATATATATATATATATATGTTGCACTGTTGGAGGAGCATGTGACTTCAGTTTTTCATTGCCATGTCTACACTGAAGATAATGTACAAATGACAATAAAGCCTTGAATCTTGAATTTACGGTAATTTAACGTCTTTTTTTATCATTTAAAAAAACATTTATTCTGTTTTTTTAGAGGTGTATGACTGTATTCTAACAATTAATATATGTTAAAAGAAAAAGATTTAATGGAATTACAAAAACATTTCTTGTAAAATTACAGATCTTTTTTGGCAAAAAATGTGATAGTTAATGTAAACTAACGCTTTTGCAAAGTAAAATGACGTTCTTTTCTTTGTGTTTTACTTGTAAATGGCCTTAGATATACGGTACTTTTTTGTAATAATAAAAGTAATTTTCTGTATTTTAGCTTTTCTTTATCTTTTTTAAAAGATAATTATTCTGTTTTCTAGAGGTTTATGACTCTATTCTAACAAATAATATATGTTAAAAGAAAAATATTTCATGTAAAATTACAGTAATAGAGGCTCCTTGTGGTAAGGTAAGTTTCTGTTTTTTTACATGTTATTTCCGTATTTTATTTTACAGTTTTTTTCCTTTTTTTAACGGACATTTTCTGGCGCCCCCGTCCAGAAAATAACCGTTTTTTTACAATTTTTTTTTTTACAGTGTAGATAACATATCTCTTTTTCTTCTCTCAATTATTTTATTTCTATTGTGCACTCTAATCAATATTAATCCAACTAATGTTCGTTTATACATTTTAAGAATGGCGTTTATCTTTTTGGAGAATGAGTTCTTATTTGATTTTATTTATTTGGGTCTACAACAGATGATACAAATGTTTGTGTCAGTACATGTGTACGAACCACCATGGTACGAACAGAGGCGGGGGTGTGTGTGGAAATAACGGGGACAGATCTGGCTGCTGTCAGACGATCAGCTGTGCAGCGTCATCACAAACGGACTACGCTTCACGTGACGCTCCGGAGGAAAGGACGTCCCATTGCTCTTAAAACTCATTTCCCTGCTTCTCGTGGTTTCCTTGCGTCCCTCCATGCTTCCCTGGTGGGAGGGACTAGTCACAGGGAAACGACGCAAGTGAGGGACGCAAGGAATCCATTTAACCGAAGTGAAACGCAGCCACTGAAAAGAGAAAAGTAACAGGAAATGAAACTACTGAATGACAACAGAGCATAGTTGGAGGAGATCTCACAGTGTTCTATGGATTTATTCAGTGAAAGGCCAATATTTCCAACATTTTGGACTGGCAAAACAAAGATTATCGAGTTGAATGACACTGTATTTTAGGTCTATTATTATTTTTCTAGGCATTGATTTTTGATATTACACATAAAATAAACTTTGGTTAGAATATGGTTAGCTTTTGGCAACATACTTGGTCACAGTCATTTACAGCGAGAATGTTTATACCAAGTCTGTATCAGCACAATATTACACGGCTTACATTAGTCGAAAACTCCATGCTGATAGGTCAATTTCAAACATTTTGCAGTAGTGGTCTGTAAGCAATAAAGAGCAGAACACAATGCTAAGGAGGATGCTCAGGACATGATGATCAATAGACCATGTGCAGTCATTTCAAACCGCAAAAAGAAGTCAATGTATCATTGGCGATGGCTGACACATTTGTTTTCCTTTGTCAGATAACAATGTGGAATATTTTTGTAATGTTTATTTCTATATTTGTGGAGAGCATCAGACTTCAGATTCATGACTTAACGGTCCCCAGGAAAGAAAAGAAAGAGGGGGCAAGAGAAGGAAAGAGGTTAAAAGACAGTGCTGGCTGTCAGAGAAATCTGCAGAAGACAGACAGGAAGTAAACACTAATGGGAACAGCAAGATGAGACAGGCTGCTTCTCAGGTCGATTAAATTAATTCCTTGCTTCCCTCACTTGCGTCGTTTCCCTGAGTTTAGTCCCTCCCACCAGGGAAGCATGGAGGGATGCAAGGAAACCACGAGAAGCAGGGAAATGAGTTTTAAGAGCCATGGGACGTCCTTTCCTCCGTAGCGTCACGTGAAGCGACGTCCGTTTGTGATGCACAGCTGATCGCACAGCTGATCGTCTGACAGCAGCCAGCTCTGTCCCAGTTATTTTCACACACACCCCCGCCTCTGTTAGCACATTTACTGACACAAACATGTGTATCATCTGTTGTAGACCCAAATACATTAAATAAAATAAGAACTCATTTCCAAAAAAGATAAACGCCATTCTTAAAATGTATAAACGAAAAAAGCGATCATCAAAATGTTTCCAATAAAAAAAAAAAAATGATTTTTGCCACTTTGTGGTTCAGATATATCACATATTTGTAACTAAATGATACATTAATTTAAACAAAACACTGTATAAACTGAGGAGTGACTCCCGTGAGGTTCATATATTTTCTTCACTCCGCTGGAAAACTGCTCTCATGTCAAGAAGCATGAGATCAGTGCATGCACTGCATCGTCCAATTAGTGAGCGATACAAAGTAAGGGGGCGGGGCGAGTATCTGAGGATTTCATCGGAGGATGGTCTGGTGGTTCCTCGATTATCGCTCCTCCATTATCGCTCCTCGCTCCTCGGTCCTCCAGCAGAAATAAGAGCCATGGGACGCTACTCAAGATGGCGCAGACAAATCAATTTCCGGTGAGACCGAGGACCGAGGAGCGGGGAAATGAAAATAGTCGACCTGAGAAGCAGCCACAGACAGAAAGTAAACACTAACAGGAACAGCAGAAGAAGACAGACAGGAAGTAAACACTAATGGGAATACCAGAAGAAGACAGCCATAAGGAAGTAAACACTAATGGCAGACAGGATGGGCTCTGGCATTGTTCAAAGACTAGTTAATGAAGAACAAAATGTGAATAAACATGGACAGTTTATCAAATAGAAATCGATTGTGTCTAGATAACAAGAGGTTAAACATGGCATGTGTTATAATGTGCAGATAGAGTAAAGGTTTGGATGCATTATTAGGCAAATTCATATTTTGTCCATGCGAGGAAACCAATAACAAAACACAGACCATTTTATTTATTCATGCATTTATTCGCTCTCTAAACCATTCATTAACCATTTATCACCTACACTCTGAATACTGTTAGGCGAGTCATAATTGGTGAGTGAGCATCTGGTCTACAGCAAAAAACAGCCATGTGGTCTTTTGGAGTAGGTCCAGGTCTTGTTTTACTATCACCAAATGTCCTCTCCCACACTCATGCTTCAGCTGCAGGGCATGGAGACAGGATTAATGGGCGGTCATTTGGTGCAGCAATAACAGTTGGCTATCACACAAAGTGGGTGTGAGCACTGCCGAGAGGTGAAACACAGTCATCATTTTGGATTATAGGCCACAGGGCTAAACCTGAGCTCCCTCTAGTTCAGTACGCCTAAGTGTTTTTTTTCAATTGCTTTGATATCAGCCTTCACTTATTTGGGATAATTGTCCCATGGAGACCAGGACAAGAAACAATCACTAGTTACCTATAACGAAGGGTTATTCTAAAACTAATCTGATTATTAATATATTAAAGTGAAGTAACCTAGAACTTTCCGTAAATGTTGGATTACCTTAATATGAAATGCAATGCAAATAAAAAAAAGACAAAATAAATAACAATTAGATGTTTTTTACTTTTTTTTTTCTCCCAATTACGTAATCCCATTACATGTTATCCGTTACTCCCCAAGCCTCACTGTGCTGGTATTAAAGGGGCCCTATGATGCTCATCTTCAGGCTCATCTACATGTTTCCATGCTTTAATGTTCAAAAACCTCTTTATTTTTCTCATACTTTCTTTTGTATTGTGATAATGTAATCCTCCTCTGTTACTCGCCAAGCCTGACTGTGCTGATATCAAATGTCACAACTTGTCCGACTTTCTCTCTTCTGTCAGAAGATTTTACCTGAAAGTGTGCATTCCACTCCAACAACGTGATTAAAACAGATCTCCACTTGAAGAGAGAGGGGTGTAGGACAACTGTGGTCTCTTCGGGCCTTTTCAGATTGTAATTTAAGATTCGGTTTCAGAGGTGAAATGAATGTGAACTTGTGTGTGTGCTCCGCAGATTGAATCATTCAATTACTTTCCAGACTCTATTTGATTTTAAGCACGTGCGGTGTTTATGACAATCTCTCAATTTTGGCGAGACAAGGCCAAATATTGATCCCCTTAAACTAAGCCATCAAACCGTTTGCAGTTTGAGGGAAAAGGTGAGCTTCAGCAAATGAACTAGAAATGAAATGACTATGCTGACAGTTGTTGTTCATGCTGCAACACGCAAGAAGATTTGAGATGTGTATCTTTTCTATTTTCAACGATGTACAATGTGTATGAAATTTATAAGAATAACCAATGGGCCCGTAGAGCCTCCTGCCATTTAGGATTCTGTGGCAGAAAGGTAAGAGCTGTCTAAGAAGTGTCTCCATGGTAACCTCCCAATGAATCTGAGTGACTTAACAATTTCCCTCTACAGTGTTAGAGCAGGCACTTTATGTGTTAAATGGCTTTACATTTGCATGGATCTCACATGAATATGCACGACCGCAGGGAGCTGGGGTCATTCATCAACAAAACCAGAGTTAAACATGCTACAGTGAGATGGCTGTCTGCGGACCTCCACTCGGGAACATGTTTAACCACCCTGTCAACCAAGTCTTCAGCTGAGATCAAACTGTTCAAATCTCAAAGATTTCTAAAAGCAGACGTAGTTAAATGTTGACATGATTTAATAAACCCCAGGAAAGTGAAATATGTCTTGTGTGTTTGATGATGCAAGATATAGAGTGGTCTGAGATCCGCTCATTCATAGAAAATCAACACATGCAGAAACTCCATGGGATTTCTCCTCATAGGAATTGAGTATGAATAAAACTGGTATTCCCATTAAAATCAAAACTAGCATGAGTGTCAGAGCGGGAGGAATTTTGATGTGCACTTTCAACCCAGTCTCACGGCATTTCGTGTTATAGTCACGAAATGTAATCTATTGGTTCACCAACACGATTTCCCCCTTTTTTTCGTGTCAGAATACACAGAAAGATTTGTTTCCTAGAATAAACTTTTCTAAATAACACACTGTTATTTACTCAACAATAACACACAATTATCATTGTTTTTATTTATTTGTTTGATTCTATAATCTCTGGCTTTTTTGCTGTCCGTCAGGAACTGAATTTCAAAATAAAGTCATTAATAATATTATGTATGAAATTATTTCGTCTAATAACTAGGGCGCCGGGTCATGTTATGACCGTCTTTTCTATGTTGCTGTAGGGTTTTTCCATCGATTTGGGGTTTAAGATATATAAAAACAGTAATAAGTAATAAACCAATAAGTAATAAGCCTTATCAGCCATTACTATCAACAGAATTGCAACAGTTTGGGGTGAAAACAGTATTTCCGGTCTCAAAGTTTTCATAGTAAAACCGGAAGTATTCCCCTCACTGTCAAATTATTTTTACAGTGATATATGCATTACTCATCAACTAAAAACATCAGTTTTTCCTTGTTAATTACACAACATTGATTAGTTTAAATTGTGTACAATGCTTTTGTGTTTTTAACCTTCGATTCGGAGAAACAAATAGTTTTTTCGGAGTTTAGGATGGCCGAAGACACTACACTACCCATAATCCTCAGCTATCGTTTGGGACTACACCATCCGCTTTGCTTGACAAACCCCGTGATTAGTCCTCAAGCTCTGTGATTGGATGTTGGAGTAGCAGTGCGCCAAGGTTAAGCCGAGCGTCAAACAGCACTTTGAAATGGAATGAGACCACGGCAGACTATCCAAAACTGGATTCGAACAAGTCCAACATGCACTTTATTGTTACTTTGTAATTCTACTCCACTACAATTCAGAGGTTAACCTGGTATTTTTACTCCACTACATTTATTTGAGTTACTTTGCAGATTCTGATTAATGATGTGAAATATAAACAACCCTTAAATCAGACTTTAGTTACACCTGAGTAAAATTCAGGGAAGGTGATTGTCAAGTGCCAACAATCAGGAGAGATATTTGATAGTTGGTGCTTGAGAAGACTAAACATTTATCTGCAGATCCCTATAAAGTATATTCATTACTCGTTATTCTCTACTAATAGTTAATTAAAGACTGTATAATATGGCTATTTTGCACATCTCTTTCAAGATTTTCTAAGGTTTATTGACATATCGGTTTATAATTAGGTTATTAATTAGGTTGTAAATACTTTATTAATCATTGAAGGTGAGGTAGGTAATTTTGGAGAAACCAGTTTGAGTGCGCTAGAATTTGAAAATACACAGCCGGAACAAATCTGCCACTTGCTTACAGAGCCCCTCCTCCAACACACACGAACGCGCACATGACCAATGAGGGCACGAGATAAGTTTGTGCACAGATGGAAGGCTGACAGGCAGGTAGGCCATCCAGTTATTTTAGCCGGGCCGGCTCAGATGATTGGTCGTGCTTTTTACAGTACTACGGCTTCCACAGATGATTTTATGAATTTTTTGTCAAAGCACTTAAGATATTCATTGCTATCGGGATGTTAAGAGCATTCCATGGAATATAACTAAAAGTGTATCTCGAGCCGGTTTCTCAAACTTACCTACTCCACCTTTAAGAACCATTTATAAACCAGTTCTAACATAGTTTTCACACTATTTTATTTGAGTATTTGTGTCTGGGAGAAGGTACTGTACCCAGTTCCTATGTTCGGCAGTTATTGCCTGGAGAAGGAAGAAATGGGTCTTCAGAATGATGGGAGTTAAAGACAAAAGGCGGAGACTAGTGTTGAAACGGAGAAGCGATCAAGATGCCCCCTTGTCCCTCTGATTAGACGGCATGTTAAGTCAGGAAACAGCATTATTAGTGATGAGGAGGGCATACAGGAGAGTGCTGAGTAACATGGGGTACAACCACTACACCATAAACCACAGCAGGTGGTTTGTGAACCCCCAGACTGGCAGTCATACCCAACATAATGAAAGAGCTTGATCGACCGTCAAAGGACATGTCCGTAGACTGAGAGGAAACCGTACAGAGAGTTTGTTGGAGGAACACCTCAAGGTTCTTGAATGGTCATCTTGGCTTGGCTCTGCTCACCCTGATGGACTGCTTGGTTCTAATATATTAGACGTTAAGTTCTTTGTCAGGCTTAAAGGTCCCATGTCATACTTTTCCGGTTATTACCCGTCCCCTTGTGTGTTATGAAGGTTTTTATGCATGTAAACAGTCTGCAGAGTCAAAATCCCTCAAAGTACACCCTGTAGCGAGTAAAACTCCCCAAAACGCCTCGTTGGAGATTTCTCCTTTTCCATTGTTTACTTCCTGGGTATCGCTACGTAGGGATACCCAGTAGCCACGCCCAGAGCTATGGCCGCACCCTCTGCCAGCCTTTCACGAAACAAAGCTTCACAAACCTTTCAGCGATTCATGCCGGATATGTACAGCGTAGGGCACTGAAGAACGATGCTGTTCCTACTTTGTTTGGACCAGCGGGAGATTCGGGTACACAACCTGTATTGTGTATCTGTAAGTATGCATTGTTGTTTGTGTATTTATGATGTTTAAAACAAACAAGGCATCTACCACAACTGTTTAAATGGGTAAACGTTTTTCGGGCTACTACGTTGGGATCGCGGAGAAATGCTCTCCGCAGACCCATGCTCACAGAGTTATAAACCTTTTTCTTACTCAATATCAAGCCACACTTATTGTTTTTACTTCGGCTGTAAGTGTTTGTGTGTGCTCAGGATGAGTTTCGCTTGTTCTCGCTGTATCTGTCTCGCTATCACGGAAGCCCTGTCTGCTCCTCACAGCAACGAGCAGCTGCACGTCGCATGACCAATCAGAGCACACTGGGCTCACAGGGAGGGGGGGGGGCAGGAGCTCCAACAAGCCGTTTAGGACAGAGAGTGAATACACATACTATACAGAGATGCTGTATGAGAAACCAATGTGAGTTTGGAAAATTGCACAATATAAATCTATTTTAGTAGACCTCAACAATGGAATTATGATCAGTAGAAATGGCCATGACATGGGACCTTTAATATTTATCTGTAGATACCCCCAAAGCTTTTTTCTTATTTAAAAGAAGACCTTAACCTAAAGTATTCATTAATGTTTGAATAAAGGTTAATTCGTTTTTCTGTTTTGCACATCCTCCTATTAATATCTTTGTACATCCAGCACTAAACTGTTTTATTGTAGAGGTCACTTCAGTATCTTTTCTATTCTATACTTCTATCATTGACCTTCTACTTTCCCCCTATTTTGTACTCTTAATATTTTTTTCATCAAATATAATATATTCAACAAAAAAATCAATAACGTGCTTTAAACACTAGGTGGTGCAGGTTAAAAAAACTGTCAAGTTCAAAGTATTAACACAATAAATTATACTTTCCAGTATAAGTTTCCAGTTTAGTTTATGACAGATGTTTTGTTATCCACACATATATTTTTTTGATATTTTTAACACCAAACCGACAGAAAAGATGGTCTTAACATGACCCAGTGGTCTTGTTAATAAAACATAATATCAAACATAATATTACTATTAACTTTATTGTGAAATAAATACACACAGCATACAACGCCATAATAACTTTGTATTATTAGTGTAGGACACTTATGTATGTATAACATCTGAAGATATGTAGTTTTATTCATGTTTTCGCATAATTGTACAGGATATTGCTATATTATTTCACATGTTTTACTTCTACACATTAATATCTGATTTGCAGACAGAAAGGTATATCCGTCATTTAACGGTATGCTATTGAAGTTCAGATTCCATAGATGTGTCTCCTATCACCCAAAACCCCTGACTATTCTCTCAACTCAGTATTTACATTCTTATATTCAAAGAAGATCAGTAATATCTTTAAAAACTACAAGTCCCTTTCTATCAGCTGTGCACCGTTATGGTGTAAATATAACCTATCTACCTATTAGATCAAATGTAGCAGCCAAATTACTATTGATACTGCAAGGAGACGTTGTGTTGTGTTGTTGTGTGAAAAGAAATTGAAGATGTTGTTTAATTCATGATATATTTATGATCCACGTCACATATTCAGTTTCGGTGGCAGTTCTTCCAGTTTGTCCAGAAGTCTTGTAATCAGGGCTCTATAAATAAAGAACTACGGAAGATGTGTAATATTTAATACAGTTGGGGGGGCTGTGGCTCAGTGGGTTAGTGTGCTGATCTTTGAATCAGAGGATAGCAAGTCCCACTGCAGTCAGCATGTCGTTGTGTCCCTGGGCAAGACACTTCACCCCAAATTGCTCCTGTGGGGATTGCCTACAGTACTGAATGTATGTTAGTCGCTTTGGATAAAAGCGTCTAACAAGTGACATGTAATGTAATGTAATGTAGTTATGGCTGATAAGGCTTATTACTTATTGGCTTATTACTTATTACTGTTTTTATATTTTAATCCCCAAATTGATGGAAAAACCCCACAGCAACATAGATAAGACGGTCATAAAATGACCCGGCGCCCGAGTAAATAGACAAAATAATTTCATACAAAATATTATTAATGACTTTATTTTGAAATTCAGTTCCTGACGGCCGGCAAAAAAGCCAGAGATTATAGAATTAAACAAATAAATAAAAACAAGGATAATAATAATAATTGTGTGTTATTGTTGAGTAAATAACAGTGTGTTATTTAGAAAAGAATAACAAATTAGAAGGAAAAAAAGATTTTAAAAATACAGATTTCAGTATTCTGAGCCCCATTTATTTTCCTCAAGTCCGACATTATACAATTTAAAATAAAAACAATAATCGTGGCTTGATATTGAGTAAGAAAATGTTTTTATGAACCACACAGCTTCCGGTCTTCCAAGACCCGACCGGACAAAAAGACGTGTTGCAGTCTACCAATAGAAATACGTTGCTTTTAAAGTCGTTCCGTGTGACACGAAAAACGGGAGAATCGTTTTGGTGAACACGAATCAATAGATTACATTTCGTGACTATAACACGAAATGCCGTGAGACTGGGTTGGCACTTTGCTATAGTAATGATTGCAAGGGGCTACTTTCAAATAATCTGACTTTCAGCAAGGTAAAAACTCACTGAGATTAGGGTTTTGCAGTGACGACTCAAATAACGAGCAGTGGAGTGGTAACGAGAGTCAGTGTAAATAAGAAAAATACCACCAAATGCTTCATCCACACTCCTACACAACATTGCCGGAAGCTACATTGTTGTCGTCATATAAGTAACAATTTAGTTTGGCTCATTTTCTGTTACCTAGCATTAAAGCATTGCATAATCAGAATCAGAATACCTTTATTTGTCCCACAGAGGTATCCAAATTCTAGATTATGGAACAACTAGATAGTTCATCAATCATAAATCTATGGATCATAAATCTATCGATTAGATTTACGATTAGAAAATTATAAAAGTAGGGTAGAGATGTGGAGATGATCCAACTGAACAAAACGTGATCTGTCTTTTAAATGTGTGTCAACCACAGACCTTATTTAGAGCTATTTTCCCAAATCCTATGGAGAAATTGCATTGCTTTTTTGTCGAAGGAACCCATGCGCAGCTTACTTCCGGGTTTTAGGACGCGTCACTGTGGCACTCTATTAGCTAGTTCTCTAGCAAGCTGCAACCAAACTTAAAGCAGGGCAACAATATTAAGGTGTAAAGCTAGTTTGCTAATTCTGCCATGCCACTGGTTTTGGCAAATAAGCCAAACCTGGGCTGGGTCCAATCCTAACCCTCTGCCTCATTCCACGTGGCTCTGGAAAAGCACCAGCTATAGCTTACCAGCAAAACATCTGTCTCAAGAGCTGCTTTTGCTCTCTTACCGGCTAGCTGCAAACAAACTTCAAGACCCCTCAATGTAGAAAAGTACACGTTATAATATAATCAGGGACAGTGTTTTTCAGATCATTTTCAAGGAGCAGCTAGCTAGCTTATTAGCGTGCCATCCTTCTTAATAGCTTATTTTGTTGTGTTGTTGTTGGAGTAAAACTGGACAATCTGAAGGAGGTGGAAGAGGGGAGGACAACCCAGTCTCACAAAAAAATGTGTAATAACTACGTTGGTCCACAACGTAGGACGTAGTATTTCTACAAAAACGCCTCTGAAATTGTAAGATCCCTACGTTTTTGTTCACCATTCATTCCAATGGCTGTCTATGTCACGTGATCTTCACATTTCTCCCTGCAGAAAAAAAAAACATGGCCGAACTTCGTTTTATTTTCGGTGGAAAATGCCTATTTTAAGGTTAGTTTGGCCATTAAAATGCGTTTTGATGTCATTTGATGCGAGAAATATGAGTTGTTATTTCAGATTATGTGTGCAGTGGATGTACATGATCTTTAGTTTGCTAGTTATTACGAAGATTACTTGAGGAAATGTTGTCTATACAACGTTTTCATTGTTACCAAGGTGGTTGCTAGGGACGCTGCTATCGATATTATTTCTGTTATGTTGTGTAACTGTTTAATGGTGTTATCTTTATTGCTACCCCCTTCCCCGTCAACAATAACACATAATTATCCTTGTGTTTATTTATTTGTTTGATTAATAAACACAAGTTGGAGCCACCCGGAAGTAAGTATTCTCTCCGCTTCGCTTGACAAACCCCGTGATAGTCCTCAAGCTCTGTGATTGGAGAGTGTGCTCCGAGGGTTACGCCGAGCGTCGAACAGCACTTGAAATGGGATGGAACCACGGCATACTGTCCAAAACTGGATTTGAATGGGTAATAGTTGTAAATATGCAGTGGTGTTTATTTGTAAATCATTTAGTATAATCACACAAATTCTGTGTTTTATATTTAATAATTCTGTGTTCTTTATTTATTGAATGTTCAATACCTGACAAGGCCGGAGATGAAAAACTTGGGTCGCAGGTTCCTCAACAGTGCATTACATCTATCAATATTTGTGTATACCTCCACCATTAAACTGTCATATTCTGCACATTTCTTATACTATCTACATACATCTTATAAGAGTATAATACATATGTATAATATCAGTTAAAATCAGTGCTTCAACATAGTTAACATTGCTGGAGGTATACACAAATGCACTGTTGAGGAACCTGCGACCCAAGTTTTTCATTCATTGCATAACTACACCGTTTGTGTATATGATATGTCAATAAACCTTAGAAAATCTTGAAATCTTGAAAGGGATGTGCAAAATAGTCATTATATACAGTCTTTAATTAACTATTAGTAGAGAATAACGAGTAATGAATATACTTTATAGGGATCCTATTAAAGGTGAGGTGTCATGCTATTCCGGTTATTACCCGTCCCCTTGTGTGTTATGAAGGTTTGTCTGCATGTAAACGGTGTGCAGAGTCAAAACCCTCAAAGTACACCCTGTAGTGAGTACAACTCTAAAACAGCAAATCCCTCCCCTAAACGGCTTGTTGGAGATACGTCATTGTCCATTTTTTACTTCCTGGGTGCTCCTACGACACAGCACCCAGTAGCCACGCCCAGAGCTACGCCCAGAGCTACACCCAGAGCTACGCCCAAAGCTACGCCCAGAGCTACGCCCAAAGCTACGCCCAGAGCTATGGCCGCACCCTCTGCCAGCCTATATACTGTTGGAATCTCAGGTTCAGTTCAAAACTGTATCCAGTCATGCCAACGAGGGTCTGCTTCCTGTCTTGTGAGGGGAAATGTTCAACACATGCCTTACAGAGGGCAGGACGAAGTCAGTGGTTGACATTCCTTTTTAACACTGTTCCTTCAGATGTTGGAGCCGGTATTTTACTGTGTGCGGCATTTCACAGAGAATAGCTTCACAAAACATGGAGGATTCATACCGGATATATATAGCGTAGGACACTGAAGGACGATGCTGTTCCTACTTTGTTTGGACCAGCGGGAGATTCGGGTACCCAACCTGTAAGTATTCATTGTTGTTTGTGTATTCATGATGTTTAAAACAAGCAAGCTATATCTACCACAACTGTGAAAATGGGTAAACGTTTTTTGGGGTGCTGAGCCATTGACACAGTGCTAACTGGGCTAACTCAGTTGCTAACGTTTACATATATAAACTACAATGTCAGCAGATGGCTTTACATGTTTGTCATGGCAGGATAATGTCTGCATTCACACACGGAATACTCATACAGTATACTCCGGGTGATTTCCCTTACGGCCAGTACATTATATGTGGTTTTCCTCCGAGCTGCGACGCAGCTCTGTGCATGCTAACGAGGCTAGCTATACATGCTCTGCGAAAACATTGTTTTCATGCCAGCTACAACGAATGACCGAACGTAGCAGACTACTGTATAAGATTGCAATTGTAAACACGTTATTGCTAGCCTAATATGAACCACTAGCTTTTGTTCATAGTGGTTTTATTACACTACATTAGTTGCCTTTTCTCCGAGCTAAACCAGAAAGCTAGGTTAGCATATTAGCTGGCAAGCTAACGGTGTTGAGATACACACTGCTACCACAAGTCCACAACTACTACTAACGAATCTAAAACAACTGCGTTTCTATTATATAATATTTTGTGATTTGCATTTGATTTCATCCAGCCAGATCAGGAAACTCCTGGCGTATCTGGCGGACAATACATGATCCAGCCGGGATGACCACTCTGATGCCTCAGCCCCGGTGTAGCTTGCAAGACGGCGGGAGGAATGGATGATATACCGTGTATATATGTATATTTATGTTCATTTTGTATATTTCTAAAATAAAGTTTGATAGAAAATACTTAGTAGCCTTTCTTCCCTGAAGTATTTGCTCCTATAACATATCATTCATATATAGCAAACCATGATTTGATTTTTCATCAAACAAAGTAGTAGTTTATTACGGGTAAAAATAACGTACTCTTCTTCCGTTCTACGCCTCAAATGTCTATACTCGAATCTGTACATGTTATGGAGGTTCTGCGGGGTGTGTAAGGTGTATATATTGGCATATATCATGGTGTGTGCTACCGTTGGTGTTTTCAGCTAGCTAGCAGCTAACTGAAGCCACCTTTCGGAGCGGAGCCTCTCTGGTGGTTGACTAATCAGAACAGAGGGGCCGAGCTGACCAATCGGAGCACACTGGGCTCACAGGGAGGGGGGGGGGGAGCTGCAGCGAGCCGTTTAGTGGAGAAAGTGAATACACACACTTTACAGAGATGCTGTCTGCGAAACCAATGTGAGTTTGGAAAATTGCACAGTATTTTTCTATTTTAGTATACCTCAACAATGGAATTATGATCAGTGGAAATGGCCATGACACCTCACCTTTAATATCTAATAATGAAATTCAATAACATGCTTTAACCACTAGGTGTCCCTTTTATATAAGCTGTGCACGTTTATGATGTAAATACAGCCTATCTACCAATTGGATCAAATATAAAAGTCAGCCGAATTAGTATTGATACTGCAAGGAGACGTATTGTGTGAAAAGAAATGTAAGATGTTGTTTAATTGCTGATATATTTATGATCCATGTCACGTTTTCAGTGTTGGCGGCAGTTCCTCATGTTTGTCTAGAAGTCTTCTCATCAGGGCTCTATAAATAAAGAACTACTGCAGATATGTAATATTTAATGCAGCCGAACCGTGTATTACAATGCCGTTATGTGATGACTTTCAAAGAGAAAAGCAAACACACTCGGAATAAAGTGTTTTCGGTCTGTTTCCGGTATTTGTTTATGACGATGTGATGTGAGATGTGAGACTGGAATTGCACAGGGGAAAATAAAGTATCTATGCCACAATTTTAGATGCAGATTTTGTTAAACTAATACGTTTGCGCTGTGGACCAACACTATACATTGACCGGGAAGGGGGTAGCAATAAAGATAACACCATTAAACAGTTACACAACATAACAGAAATAATATCGATAGCAGCGTCCCTAGCAACCACCTTGGTAACAATGAAAACGTTGTATAGACACCAGTAAGTAATCTTCGTAATAACTAGCAAACTAAATATCATGTACATCCACTGCACACATAATCTGAAATAACAACTCATATTTCTCGCATGAAATGACATCAAAAGGCATTTTAATGGCCAAACTAACTTTAAAATAGGCATTTTACACCGAGAATAAAACGAAGTTCGGCCATGTTTTTTTTCTTCTGCAGGGATAAATAGACATAGACGCCAGCCATTGGAATGAATGGTGAAAAAAAACGTAGGGATCTTACAATTTCAGAGGCATTTTTGTAGACATACTACGTCCTACGTTGTGGACCAACGTAGTTATTACACGTTTCTTTATGAGACTGGGTTGGGGAGGACGATGATAAAGCTGGACTGTATCCTTGAGAACCCCTCCCATCCCCTCCATGCAGAGTAGTGAAGATGAGGAGCACGTTCAGCCTCGACTCATCCCTCCTTGGCACAGAACAATCCTTTGTGCCTGTAGCCATCAGGCTGCACAATCAAGGGCACATTAAAAGTAACCCTTACTACATATACAATCTGCACTGTTTGTACAAATTACTTTGACCTGCACTCCCATATGCACACTTACCTGTAAATATATCTACAAGTCGGATCCCACATATGTATATATCTTAACAGTTACCCTTTTATTTAACATTTTTGAATCATTTTTTCACTCTCACTCTGTTGCTGCTTTAACTCCTGAATTTCCCCAGGAGGATAAATAAAGCTCCATCAGATCTTATGACCAGCTAGCTACAGCCAAACGTAAAGTCGTAGCAGTGTAGCATTAAAGCATTAAAGCATAGCGGAATAATGTAATAGTTCTAGATCAGTGGTTCTCAACCTTTTTACACCAAGTACCAGCTGAGAAAATAGTTGGCTCTCCAAGTACCACCATATGACCAATGTTAAAATACAGTCTATTCAGTTCATGCAGGACTCGGAGGCAAATGTATAGGGCAGTCTCTCTCTCTCTCTCTCTCTCTCTCTCACACCACAAGTGAGAATATAAAGAACAAAATAATAACTTATTCTCACACAACAAATGACAACTGTACATTTCCTATACCAAAGTTTGAATGTAGGCCTCCTGCAACAACCTACATTGTAACAGAACATGTCCTATTGGGAATTCAGTTCCACAATAATAATGAAAGCATCCAGGAGCAGATGAGCCTAAGGGCTAATCGCTCATCTTCAGTCTGCTGATGTTTGCTATTGCCATTTCTGTGGTGGAAAAGTAAAAAAGAAAAGAAAAAAGATAACAATTAAGGACAAGTGTGTGTTTTTTTAGCTTTTGACCTCGGTCACAGCCTTCTCTCCATTCTTTGTGCAAATGCCTTCTTCCTGAGTCACTTCTCTCCTCCATCACAGCGTTTACTTAGTTGTGTTTTCTGTATTTTTTATGTCTGTGTCATGTGTAAGAACATGTGCTGCCTTCTTGGCCAGGTCAGCATTGTAAATGAGATGTTGTCTCAATATTTTCATCTGGTTAAATAAAATGTAAAAATAAATATTTTTTATATTTCAGATTCCTCCGTGTACCACTAGCGGGAGCTGTCGTACCTCCAGTGGTACGTGTACTCACAGGTTGAGAACCACTGTTCTAGATAATAGAAAAGCTAGCCACTTTACTCAGCTAGCTAGTTCTTGAGCTAGTTTTCTAGCTAGCTGCAACCATACAAGGCCCCAATGCCATGTATTGAAACCATTTCAACTAAAAACATCAGCATTTTCCTTTGTAGTAGTCAAATGACAACAGAAAAAAAGTGTCCCTTTGATTCCTATTTATTTTTTCTGTTTCTCCGACACTGTGGCATATCACACACCAGCTGCTGCTGTGTGTACAAATAATGAGAAGAGTTCCAAGGGTGCATATCTTAGACAAATCACGTCGAAGATCTTTTAGAGATGAATCACTTCCGGTTGATGTGTCGAAAGGACTTCTAAGGTATTCGTCACGCAACCCGGAATTCACCACGCAGCGTTGTATGTAAAAGCAAGTTTGCAATGTAACATCATGCCAAATCATCATTAAAGCCAGATCAGGCCACGTTTCATTATTAAATAGTGTTCATTCTAATTATAGAGCCATTTTGTTAACCAGCATAGCAATTCCAAATACTATTTTTTTAAAAGAGAGATTACTTAGTTTAAATGGCTATACCATTAGCATTGTCTAGAGCAGGGGTTTTCAAAGTGTGGGAAGGTGAGCCTCCCCTCAGAGAACATAAGAACAGCCGCGCTCCCCCTCCCAATTATTATTGATATTATTATTATTATTATTATTATTATTATTATTATTATTGTTGTTGTTGCTATAATGCAGGGGTATTATTATCCAGTGGAATGCCCTTACCTACTGGCCTAGTTACATCAAAGTGGTTACTTTTTTTTGGCTGGGCAGTGTAGTTTTACACACCGTCTTATTTGACTTTGTCAGGACTTAAAACTGTTTTTTGGGGGCAGACCCCCACAAAGAAAAATAAATATTTACACACGTAAGGTCATCATCTTAACAGTTGTTTATGCTCATCTAGTCAGAGCATCAAGTTGGCATGTCTATTACAGCTGAATGCGGCAATTACCATCTTGTTCAGCAAAACGCCTCACAAACGTATTAGGATCCAAAGCTTTAGTGCGTTTTGATTCAATGCTGAGTACAGCCAAACTTGACAGTCTCTTCTCTGTCATTGTAGACCGCAAATACCTCATTCCTTCCGTCTACTTGGGTCCGAATGCTTCTCGTTTTGCGCCGTCCCGTTCAAATGAAATCGCCAGACGCTGTCTCCTCTCTCACTAAAAATCGATCCATGTTGCCGCTCGCATAAAGTTAGCTGAAGTTAGCTGAAATTCTTGTTATTTTTTTCTCCTGCTGCGCCTCCCCTGAAGCTCTCTGGCGCGCCCCCGGGGAGGTGCGCCTCACACTTTGAAAACCGCTGGTCTAGAGACTCGATTGTCTTCAGTGGCCTGCTTTTATTCTCAATTTGTATTTAACATCTTGCCTGGAATACACCCATGGGCATTGCCAGGGCAAATCTAGCAGATCTGAGAAGGAAATTAAAACGCTGAAAAAGGGGCGAAGGAGAGCGCTGTATATTTATGGCCTCCTTTTACCATATTAATCCCTTCCTACTAATCCTGCAGCTGCACCAAATAAAACGGTAATGGCTTTGGCTTCTTTATCTCCTTGGGCTGATGATTAACTCACTGGTCAGAATGACAAACTCATTCCCAAGCCCCTGGAATAATTTTTTTTACACAACCGTACTGATGTTTCCGGTTTATAAATTATGATCAGGAGATTATTGGTGACGTCATGTGATGCATCGCATCTACGCACGGGGAGGCCCTTTAGCGTAAATGTTCAACTATCAGGGAGTCCCATTGACTTGCATAGAGCTCCCTGAACGTTGGTAATAGACGAGTTGGCAGGTATTGAACATTCAATAAATGAAGAACACAGAATTATTAAATATAAAACACAGAATTTGTATGATTATACTAAATGATTTACAAATAAACACCACTGCATATTTACAACTGTTATACATGCTGCTGTAATGAAAAAAGGTCCAACTTGGGATCAATAAAGTACATCTTATCTTAAAATGATCGATGGCTACTGCCATTTTTGCAAAATGTGCCTCTGAACCTTGACAAGTGCATGTTTCAGGCTTATCAATTAACAACAGGAGGGGTCACAGACATAAGACCAGCTGTTAAATAAAGCTCTTCTGACCTTAGCTGTCATGTGGGTATATTAATGCTGCCCATTATGGACACATGCAATTTTCACCCATTTATTAACTATATATTTTATATTTGATAACACCAATGTGTTTCCTATCCCCTAAATCTCCAGGGATGTACACAGTTTAATATTGGCAACTTCTAACTATGGGAAATACGAAAATGTCTTTTAAAACTACAATTCCCAGCAGAGACATGCCATAGAACATGTTGCGAAACACACGAATAGCCAGTATGTGTAGTTCTGGGGGTTGGGGGGGGGGAAGTGTGGCGTGGTTTCGTTCCATTTCAAAGTGCTGTTTGACGCTCGGCGTAACCCTCGGCGCACTGCCACTCCAACATCCATTCACAGGGCTTGAGGACTAATCACGGGGTTTGTCAAGCAAAGCGGAGATAATAATTATTTCCGGGTGTACAATTCTCTAAAGCAACTACTATGAGCTGCTCCGACTCTCTGTCCTGACGGACTCCAAAAGTCCGACATTATACAGTCAAACAAATATACAAACACAAGGATAATTGTGTCTTATTGTTGAGTAAATAACAGTGTGTGGTTTAGAAAATAATACAAAATTAGAAGGAAAAAACGATGAAACAAAGGTCCGACATTATACAATTTAAATAAAGAAGTAAAAACAATAAGTGTAGCTTGATATTGAGTAAGTTGATAAACGCTGTGAGAATGGGTCTGCCGAGAGCATTTATCCGCGATCCCAACTCGTCTATTACCAACGTTCAGGGAGCTCTATGCAAGTCAATGGGACTCCCTGTGCGTAGATGCGACGCATCAGATGACGTCACACGTTTGATTGAAAATACTTTATTTAAAAAAAAAATAAGGACAATAAACAAAGCAATCTTCACAACGGCCGGATAAAATACTTTAAGCTGCCCTATAGTCAAAGCCCGAGACACCGTTTAACCTGTTAGGCCCCAAGCCTGTTTTTCAGGTTTCAGGCTCGAAAATGACATTCCCAGAACAAATGACCATATCTTCCCTTCTAAAAGGGTTAAATTAATAATCTTTTTTCTCAAAGTAATGATAACCCTGTGAGTTGGATGTAGAAAAGTCAGAATCAAAATAGATGTTTTTATTTTAAAGAAAATTCAGATTGAACATGGTAAAAAACTGTAAATTATAGTGTCCGTCCAAAGAATATTGTGTACTTATAGTGAAAACTAACCTTGGATGATGGGTTAGTAGACTAAAAGCTTTAGGAATCCAAAGTACAACATATAATAAGTACCCTGTATCAAGATTGATGCAAAACAAGTGATATTTGACCTTTTTAGACAGATTTAGCAAAAGAAAACCTCTTCTGGGGCCATTTGGTGGATGTTCCATATATCTGGCCCCCCTTGCTCGATTTTGACATGTGACATCTCTTTCTGACCGTTAGAGCCAATAGAATCGAAGGGAAATCGTCCCGCACACACTCATGTTAAAAAAAAAATGTGGCGTCTTCGCGGATGCAAGCTTTCAGCAGAACATAGGTGCTCCCTGCTCTAATATTTGAAAACTGAAAAGCAGTTTTATTGCTTTTGGATTATCAGAACATTTCAAAGGGGACACAGACACATTGGATTAACCTATGGATTAACTACAGCATCGTTTTTATTGTTTTAATGCCATTGAAGACCAGTTTTGACCAGACAAAGACCAAGGTCAGCTATGTTAGCGTTTTTGGCTACCTAGCGCCACATGTTTTGATGTACGTTTTTGTTGATAATGTCGCGAGTTTGTATCTTTCAGTGTTGAGGTGGGCACCATTAGATTCTGTGTCTTTACGATCATAAACGATGTGTTGGATGTGCAGCTAGGATAAGTAATAAGGGAGCTAGGAGTGATTTCGGTGCGGTAATAGGTTAGCATTTCTCGCTCGGGGCTAATTCAGAGGGTCAGCATTGTGTGTTTTTAAAAAAAAAGAAAAATATCAGTTAAATGAGTTTTTCCCCGTTATATGGATATAAAATATTCATAGTTTATTAAATATTAAGGTTCCTTAGACGTTGTTTCCTGCGAATGACGCAATTTCGGGCCCGGGTCCGTGGGGCTTAACAGGTTAAAGCATAATAAAGACAATGTATAGAGAGCATAATGTTTTTAATGCACCGCAGTCTCACATCGTATGCTTCAGCAGAGAAAGGGCCGCGATCGTTGGATTTCAACGCAGTGGGGAGCATTCGCTCGTGATCTCAAGTCGTCTACTACATACGTTTAGGGAGCTAGAAGTCTATGGACATCTCCGAAAGTAGAATCTTAACGCTAAAGGGCCTCCCCGTGCGAGCATTCGCTTGCGATCCCAAGTCGTCTGCTACATACGTTTAGTTAAAGGCAATGTGAGCGTCCATTCCCATTGGATAACGGAGAATTGTACACCAGGAAGTAAGTATTCCCCTAACTGTCAATTGATTTGACAGTGATATCTCCACTACTCATCAACTCAAAAACACCAGATTATCCTTGTTGATTAAACGACATTGATAGGTTTTGTGAACATTTTCTTGTTGCCCCAGCTGGTTCTGCATGAATCCCTTCTTCATGAAGTCATGGGTTTTTTCAACGTGTTTGTAGTTAGATGCCTGAAAAAAGATCTGTGGTTAACAGAAGCTGAAAAGATTTACAGGTTTTGTTCTACGACATAAAATACTAGGGGTCGACCGATTATCGGCCTGGCCGATTATCGCCGATATTCCGCATTTGACCGATTAACGGTATTGGCCTTTTTTTTTATCAAATTGCCGATAAAGCTTTGGCTCTGAAGCGGCCGTTTCTCTGGCTGCAGCTGCAGTCACCACTCTGTGTACACGAGCAATGTCCCGCCCACAGCGCTATCTGATAGGCTATTACTGAAGTGTCAATCAACACTGAAGATTTTCCGGGCGGGAGCCAGCCAGAGAGGCGGGACCTTCTCAGATTACAGGCAGGTGCGAAAGATCGCAGACACAGACTGAAGCAAGCAGCAGCGCTGAGCGGCAGAGCTATACAACCGAAGTTCAATAAACATCCCTATCCCCTCAGCTGAAGTTGCAAATACACCACAATCTTATGATCCAATTCTATCAGTTTCCCAGTTACACAGGAAGTCAGTCAGAGTTGGGGGTGCATGCAGCGTCTCGCAGCGGAGTAACTGTGGTGCGGCAACACAGTTTGCAAAACATTAGCTAACACTAGTGTTTTGCAGTTGCAAGCAGCTCATTGGGATGTTAGATAGACAGGCATTGTTTTGATATAATAAATTAAGCATTATTGTAAGTTAAGCATGTCAGCCTGCAGCCCCACTTCTTGACTCTAACTCATTGCATATGGCTGCACTAAAGAAAAGGGCACAGAGAGGAAACCAGTTGTAAGATGTTTAAAAGTTAAACATAATATATGCTTAAATGCATTTCAAAGATGTTGTGTTGAGTTGTGTTGGAGTTTGTGTTATTCTACATTTTGACACCAAGATTTTCAGATTTTACTGGAAAAAAAATAAATATATATATCGGTTCCAAATATTGGTTATCGGTCTCCTTGATTACTAATAATCGGTATCGGTATCGGCCTTGAAAAAGCCATATCGGTCGATCCCTATAAAATACATTAGCAATTATCCCACTAGTGAAAATGTGAAGATTCTATGTGTCAGAACACAGAAAACAGTGGTTAATAACAAAACTAAATGAGACTAGTAAACATAATGGTGCTGAGGAGTCCACCTTTAGCTTAGCTCTGCTCTGGTAGAGATGCACAGTTGATTATTTTTACCCTACAAAAATTGTGAGTGTTGTTAAAGTGTGAAGATTCTACTAGCGAATGTTCTTTGTGTTTGTATCAGAGCTTATTTGCTTCAACATACCAAAATGCAATTGAATGATCACACTGCTTTTTGTCGTGGGAGCCCTTGCAATGCTAACTTCATCGTGAAAAATACGTCATCACGGCAGTGTTCTACAGTTACACTGTTGTTAATGAAACAACCAAAAAATCATTCCTCAAAGTTGTGCCTACCAATTTTTCTGTAATGCATGCACTTTTGATGTTTGTCCACAGCTGCTGTTTGGTATTCTGCAGTCTCCCTTCCTTGGTCATGCTGAGGATTCAAAGACACTTGAACGTGAGCAAGGGTAGGATGGAGGATTTATTGGAGCGCTCTTGTGCCTCAAATGCACATCCCTTTAATCGATCCGTTGAAGCATTACCATAGTCAGCTCACTGACTGTTCCCCAAGCCCCCTCTATGTTTGGATCAATGAAGGTCCCATCCATAGTCCTCCCAACACCACCTTCCTCCCCCACGGATACATTTGGAATTGGACCAGAGCCTATTGACTCATATGTGTAGTGAAAAGAGGAGAAGGAGACTTGTATTTGTCAATCAGGACCATCATTCTAAGAATCAGGCAGGTAAGCAATTTCTCCAGCGCCATGATGGGAATGTCAATTCTCTTAATAAGATGAAAAGAAGGTGATGATCTGAGTTTACTATGAGCAAGCCAAATCCCCTGGGATCTGCACTCAATTTGTCAGCCATTTAATCTGTTCAACAGAGGTAATATACTGGTGTCAATATAATGCCGCTGTAGCACAATAGCAGTGGAACGCTGGTAAAGTGGTAATAGAGATGGTCTGAACTATAACATGCTTATGTGACTTTAATATTATACAATTATACAAGTACACAGAGATGCACCAATACATGAGGTGATAATAAAAATGATACCAAAGGAGACATATTTTACAGATTTGAATGCAAATATCTGTTCTTTTAAAATGAAAGTTACTATTTTATTTATTTCATGGAGTAATTGTATGACGCTAGCAGCTAACAGAAAGTGAAGGGAGTGAGGATAGTTGAATAACTGTCATGGTTTTGGATTTATGTTTTCATTTTCCACCTTTTATTTTGAAATGTTTTCCTCCTTGTGTCTTGTCTGATCCTACTTCCTGTGTTTGCCTCCCTGTCTTTAGCTTCCCTGGTGTGTCTGATTGTATGATTGTGTTCACCTGTTGCCCTTGTGTTTCTGCCTCCCCTGCCCAGCTGTGTCTTGTCCTGTGATTACACTTCTGTGTATTTAGTCTTGTCTTCCCCTGTGCTCCATGTCTGTTCGTCGTCTCTTCTCGTCCATGTTCCCTGCCTCGTCTATGCTAGTCCATGCAACCCGTCCGTCTTTGATGTCACGCTCCATGTTTGTTCCTGAAGTTTTTTGTCCTGATCCTTGCTCGTGCTCCCTGGTTTCCTTCTTCGTACTCCCCTGATTTTGGTAATGTCAAGTTGTTCCTTGTTTTCTTTTGTCATTGGCTTTGGGAAATAAAGCTCGCTTTTTGTTACTTGACCTTTTGTTAGTCCTTTTACTGCATTTGGGTTCTATTTTCCCCACCCAGTAACATGCAACAACATACTCAAATGATGGGGTAATGAGATTACAGCATCTTAAGGTACGCCAAGGGCGGTTCTAGGGGTGGACCAAAAGGGGCCGTATAGTATTTAACTGGGACCCCCTCCGAAAGAATAGTCTATGATAATACCATGCGTGATATATGTGACCTTATACTGAACTAAACATTTCTATTTTGCCCCACATAAAAAATCCCCCCCTCATAAAATAACAGACCCCAGCACCCCAGTAGAATAAGTCTATTGCCTGTGTCTGAGCTGTGTTGATTCAATAATTGCAGAATATTACGGGTGAAACACTTCATCAATTCATTTATTAGCTGATAGACATAAAAATGAATTAGTATGTATTAAGATAATCATTATTTGTTTGGTAATTGTTCCCTAATTATGTAACAACACATATATGGACTGTGTTCAACATTTATCTGACATCGGCAAATATGTGAAATTATATTAACATTACAACTCATTTTGCAGCATCACAAACTACTACAAATGTTAACATTGCATATTGCAAAATGTAATAAAGTGTGGATGCAGTGTCCAAAACGGCTGGAAAATCCCAGTCATTTGTACGTTTTTTTTGTTGGTAAGTAATCTTATATCACTGTTTACTTATAGGTTAGGATCCTTTCTTAGTCTTTTAATTAAACTTTCTGACACATTTTTCTTATGTACCCTTGTGTTGCCAGGCACATCAAAACAAATCCAACATTGTACTTTGTCTTTGACCCCATTCCAAGGTCAGTGTCTATAATTAATGGCTGCACAGAATAACGTCAGTGTCAATTTATCAGGCTTTTACACAGTCACCCATACTACATCAGGGAAATAAACGGACAGATGATTTGGATGTAGCAGAGCTAACTGGAGCCAATCTACCCACAGCACACACTCATCCATCTGCAGAGCCCCCACTTGGCCCAGATTAGCATCAGACAAGAGGGCACACTTTGAAGATTCTGTCTCAAAAAGTGATTAGCTGGGAGCCAGCCATGTCACCCAACAGGGACTTATAGCCATCCCACTTAGTGTACACAGTGACCACAGAGCGAGATGGGGGGTGGAGGGAGAGCAGTCATTCATCAGGAGATTTGTTTTCACCCTGATTAGTAAACAAGCAAAGTAATGGTGTTAACAACCCACTGACCTTTGTCTCATCGTGGTGTTTAACATAATGCTACAATCATCCTTGATCTAAGCGTTGGAGGCTTGAAAAAGGTAGAACAAAGAGATTTGAAGTGATTGTTTTTGATTGATTTTTGTGCTTGTTCCAAGTTGGACCGTAAAATCAATGATTTACCTTTCCAGCTCAGTTAAGGAGCATATAGCCTGGCTCTTCTTCACTGAGGAGGAGCAGCCATTAGAGCATTGTCTCTCTCTGGTTCAGTGTCCGGGCCAGGACTACCTGGTGGTGCCAACAGAGCTCATAATGATAACAGCAAGAGTGCTGAAACACCTTAATGGTTAATGATGCTTAATCACAAGATTACAATTCTAGTTTTACTCATTTTAGGTGGAGATACAATTGTGAGAAAAAAGTCAGGACTAAAATAAAATCACTTTTGGTCAGATCCAAAGCAAAATTCACATGGGGCCCTACTCTTCCGTAGCCTTCTGATACAGAAGTGTTCCTGGCAGTATACTGGGGTCTAGAAATGGAAGTGTTGACGATTAGATAATTAAGTGTAAGCTTGAGGTTGAAATGAAATATGTAATACAATTGTAAAAACTGAAAAGGTCATACTTCTTTGAAATGTTGCAATGATAAATTATTACTATTATAGCTTGGTTGTAACGGGATGTTTAGGTTTAATTGCAGAGACCAGTATGACAGATGATCAAAACATCATTGTATGCATAAACATTAGAGTTATACTAAAAAGCCTTGACAACTGTTTACGTAATTTTGCTGTAGTTTTCATCTGAAATATGGTTTAATTTTCAGCCAATGGTACATTTGAAGGGAAATGTATATTATAAGACCAGGGGTCTGCAACCTTCGGCTCTTTAAGCCCTCTGCTCTGGCTCCCTTGAGCTTAGACAAAAATAAGAAGGAAATAAAAGTATTTGTAGGACTATTTACAATTTGTTGCATGGTTGAAAATGTTTCGTATCTTGTATTTTGAGGTGCAAGCCAACGGATAATAATGGATTTTGACGGAAATGTTGCGATCCTGTCTGATCGTCTTGCAGTAGTCCTGTGTCCTTGATCCTCTATCCTGAGCTCTGGATTAAGTCGTGGACTTGGGACTGTGGCTGAACCTGTCTCTGTGTCACAGTCTGCTCCATCATTCACCAGTAGTTTTCCATTCACCTGTCTCACCTGTAGCCACACCCTGTATCTCTCTCACTCTGTTACACTCATCAGGACATTTAGTATTTAGGCTCACTTCACTTTCACATCAGTGCCAGATCGTACTTTGCATTATGCCAGTCTTTCCCGTTTTTACCTCCAGATTGCTCTCCCGGTTTCGACCCTGCCTGTCCCAGACCATCCTGTCTCGTCTGTTTCCTGACCCTGCCTGAACTCGGATTATTCTGCCTTGCCTGCTCCCTGACCGGTTGGTACCTGCGACTCCCATCTTGCCTTCTATCTGCCGTGTTGTATACAACCAGTCTTTTGCTTACAATAAAGCTGGTTATCAACGATCCCTGGTTTTCCGTGTGTTGCACTTTGGTCTTCCGTTCAACTGTGACACTCTGCGGTCCTGCCTGGGTCTTGTCATGCTGCTTCCCTGATGGCTTCCACAGGATTGTAGCTGACACCTCCGGGCCGGTGGAATTGTATTATCACTGGCCCCACCATTGTAACCACTGGCCCGGAGCATTCGTCCAAAAAAAAATCGACTAATAATGAAGAAAATTAACACATTTGTTGCAATAGTAATGTATGCACGAACTACATTACTACAACATTTGAATCATCAGTTATTCCTCATTTCCCTCAATTGTTCATATTTGGTTTATTCAAATAATTATATTGTGGTCATTGTTAAAAAATGTCTGCTATTATTATGAATATTATTATTAGTATAATACGCTTTCTGCCTTCCTGTCATTAGGAGTTAGAAATGTAATGGCTATGTAATAGATTCGATTAGAACCTTCATTCTCCTAAACTGCTGGGACATTTCCCTATAGCCAATACCTTTATATGTTCTACTCTTCACTTACTTGTCAGCATTGATGTACAGAGCCGACAGAAGACCTTGTTTATATTGGCATCATATTGAGAGGTGCAGTGACGCGTCCTAAAACCAGGAAGTAAGCTGCTGGTTCCCTCGACAAAAAAGCAATGGGATTTCTAAACAGGATTTTGAAAAATAGCTGGAAATAAGGTCTGTGGAAAACTAACCTGTTCAGCCGGATAATATCCACATGTCTAACCTACTTTTATAATTTTCGAATCATAAATCTAATCGGTAGATTATAAAAGGGTTTTAGGACGCGTCACTGCACCACTAGAAAACAACTCCATCGATCAAGCTGGCTGAAACGTTCTCTCCCTCTTCTTCTCATGCTCCCTGTCACTCTCCTTTAACTCCTCCGGTGACTTTCTTTTATTTGAAGATAGTTTTTTGCCCGGCGCTTGGCCGGTTAGCTCTGGTATTAAAACCATTTTGGCGATATGGTGGCGCGATCACGGGAGCCTGCTCGCGCTGTGCTCCGCAGCAAACAGCTGTTTGCTTTTCACCCAACAATGACAACCGCCTCACGAAAGGCTATGTTGTAGCGTTAATAAACGAAACAATTTAACAACATTGCTAGTCAAAATACCAATACCACAGGACAATTTCTTTTTTTTTTAAAGCAATATTTTTAGTGGCCGGAGCGGGCAAGTGGAAAGTACGTTATGCTGGCCCGGGGTGTCTAAATAGTGCTTCCGGGCCAGCGGGCCATTTATAATGTCGAGCCCTGCGTGGATTCATCTTCTTATTACAGACACACACATTTCCTAACATTCGGTCTATAGGCTGTAAAATGTATTATCTCTTCGATTTACACACCGCAATTCTTGCATGTCTGTCCGTCCTGGGAGAGGGATCCCTCCTCTGTTGCTCTCCCTGAGGTTTCTCCCATTTTTTCCCCTTTAAAACTGTGGGTTTTGCGCGGAAGTTTTTCCTTGTACGATGTGAGGGTCTAAGGACAGAGGGTGTAGTTTTTCTCATACTGATATTCTGAACAATCTGTGCTGTTGTATTTGCTGTAAAGTGTCCCCACTGTAGGCTATTTTTATTATATGTACAGCACTTTGGCTCGATCAAAAATCGTTTATAAATGTGCTATATAAATAAAACTTGATTTGATTTGATTTGATATGATACGCTTCAGGCTTGATCGCCGTTCCAATGACAGTTTTAATGTTTTTGCGGTGCAATAAACGGCACAGCAGCTTATTGGGTTATGGTTAGGGTTAGGGTTAAATAAATGGCAAAGATATGTAGAAAATAAACGCATTTAAGATACGTTCACAACAAACGTGACCTGGGAGAAAATTGTAGAAAAAAAACGTATTTGACATATGTTCATAACAAACGTAACGTGGGAGTATCATATGCATGCAAAAACGGACTTCTGCGTATCTATTGCACGCCTTTGCAAAGTTGTGTCATTTGTACGCAGACTGAAGAGAGTGGGTTGCTTTTTAGGGTGCAGCTATATGTTTTATTTATTTCAAAGTGGGTCAATTTTAATTGTTTTTGTTTTCCTTCAAATGTGCAGAGAACCCCCCCATTGCTGTGTTTAATTTATTTTAAAGTAGGCCTGTGTATTTTTTTTAATTCTCCTTATAAGAGTTCTTTGTTTATTATTAGAGGTAAACAGTTTATATAATGTAATAAATAATAAATGCAAAAAAACTGTAGTTTTTGTCAATGATATATATAACAATCAATACAACTTTATACGCTATCAAGCTATCAAATATGTTTTGCGGCTCCAGACAACAAATATTGTTGGAAAAGGTGGCAGACCCCTGGACTAGACTCAAGTTTAAAATGTCAGTAGTAATAATCATGCCCCTTTCGTCTCATTAGTATGCATACAAAGTGACAGGTCACACCTCTAAGTCCCGCCCCCACCATATGGTCGAGGTGTGAGATCCGGAAGTGCCCCCACCGTTCCCCCTCACCCCCCTTCCTGCCCCCACCCCCCTCACCCACTTCCTCAGCTCATGAGTCCGCCCTTCAAGGGTCTTGGAGCGGATAAAGAGAGGTATATTTAATGGTATGTTTCCCTGGATGATGTAAATAGACTAAGTGCCATTTTAGGGGGACTTTACGGACCTCATGAGGCCGCCCTTTGAGGCACTTGGAGCGGGGAAAGAGAGTTGTATTTACTGGTATGTTTCCCTGGATGATGTACATAGTCTAAGTGTCATGTTATGGGGACAGTACGGAGCTCATGAGGCTGCCCTTTGAAGCTTGAAGATCGGACAAAGAGAGTTGTATTTACTGATGTTGATCCCTGGATGATGTACATAGTCTAAGTGTCATGTTATGGGGACATTAAGGATCTCAGGAGTCAGTCATTGGAGGCTTTGTTAACATTAATGCTTTTTTATTTGTTGCTTTTAGTGTACAGTACTAAGTACTCTGTAAGGAATTCGGGTTCTTGGTAGAATATGAAGTACTTTGTAAGGAATTGGGTTTTCTTTAAAGGCAGTTTGTGATTTTTAGGGCTGTTTAAGTGAGACAATGCAGTTTTGATAATTTCAAGTTTCAAGGCTTTATTGTAATCTGTCCGTTAGCTACAGTGTAGATATGTCAATGAAAAACGTAGGTCACAGGCTCCTCCAACAGTGCAACATATATATATATATATATATATATATTTATATACATAAAACAGATAAAATACTGCAATAGAAGTTTTTGAGATGATAGATGTGTGCGTAATTCTCTCACAAAGGAAATGTAAGATATACGTTTATGTATGCAAAAAGTTCAAACTAGAAAAATGAAATACTTTGTCAACATAGATGTTATTTAAGAATGTGACTCTTATTGACAGTTTTTATTTATTTAAGTAAGACAATCCAGTTAAACAATATATGTGAACCCTGTTAATATCTTACTAGGTCATGATCGGTCAATGAGCAACCAAATAGTATAGCCTGCTATAAGATGGCCTGCTATAAGATAGTGTTCTTTAATAATATGACACAGCGAATCTTTTACGGTAATATCAGATCATATGACATTTAAGTAGATATTTTAAAGTTGTAGAGGTAGGTAAGCATAGATGAGCCCTGGAGTGTTAAGAGGAGATTATTTAGATTGTTAACATCAATGCAACACTTAACAACTGGTAGAATATGAAGTACTTTGTAAGGAATAGGGTTTCTTTTAATGGCTGTTTATTTTATTTTAACACTTGTTCAGTTAAACAAGACCATTCTTTTCTTATTTATAATATGGTTCAAATGGAGTAATTGGTGTTGTCTGATGCACTTGATACAATTTGACGTGCTGTGTTTATTCAAAACCATTTCAACACACAATGTCATGACTTTTTTTTCAAGATCTTTTAGACAAACTATGACTTTCTTTCTTTCTTTATTTTTGAAATCCTATACTGACATTGCAGACTAACTAAATAATACAATTCTTAACTAGATACTATACTTGGACTTTTTTTTTTTTTCAAGACACTTCTTGACATACTATACTAGTACTTTTAAAATAAATGTATGGACATTCTACACTGTGACTCTTTTTAAATTATATATATGAAATACTATACTAAGACTATGAACAGATGTATGCTTTTTCTCCTACAAAGATACTTATAGTTACACTCTAATGGATGCAAAACTTTACAACTTGGTAAAATAAGAATTATTTTGTAATGAATTGAATCAAGCTCGAAATGGAAAGTTTGTGATTTTAACACTGATTTAACAATACAGTTTTGATAACTTTAATAACCTGACTTTCTTAAGGTTTTTAGATGCTTTACTGTGAATTATTTCATGTTATTCTAACATAACATTACTTTTTTCAACGTGCTGTTTTCATATTTTCCACATACTGTGCTATTTTCTTTTCCCTCTAAGACTTTGTTCATTATATTTTGAAGACTACACAGAGATTTTTATCAACATACAACTATTAAAACATACAACTTGCTGTTTGTGAAATATTTCAACATACTTTACCTGTACCTGCTTTTCTTTTTTGAAGGGTTCCAGGATATTTTGCACTTCATGCATAAAACCACTCATCTTTCTTGAAACTGACATACATTTGAGAAAAAATACGTGCTGTCCTTTTTACAAACAAGTTATTTTTCTACTTCTTCCTCCCCTGTGTCTCTTCCTTCAACCAACACAACAATCAAGTCAGATCTTTCAAATGAATCCTCTACCTCTTCCTTCCCCCCACCCATATGGTCCAGAGTCAAAACACATTCCCCTCCAGACCCTTCTTTTATATCCCTGTTTTATGGTCAGTCCCTGTGACTCTGTCTCTGGCAGGTATCCACACACTGTTGGTTTGAACAAAAATAAGTAATCTTTAATCTCTAGTTCCCTTCTCACAGTATGGGTTTTAAAAA
Organism: Gobionotothen gibberifrons; assembly: GCA_943591055.1. Lineage (NCBI taxonomy): Eukaryota > Metazoa > Chordata > Actinopteri > Perciformes > Nototheniidae > Gobionotothen > Gobionotothen gibberifrons. The sequence goes on along the minus strand of CALSBZ010046657.1, from coordinate 118,149 downwards.
AGAAGAAGAATAGACATCTCTGAGGGATGTAACATCACAGTTTTAGTGAAAATCCTTGCTTTACATGTCACAGTTTCTTTACTCACAATGTTTTTTGAGATAACAGTGTCTCCCATTGTCCCCACACACACACACACACACACACACCAAACACATGCAAATACACAAAAAGAAACAACACAGACTATACTGTGACTCTAAAAGGCTAGTTTGTGTGACCTTTTATTTATATGTTTATGATATTCTGATATACCATACTATTATTAGAGCCAAATGTAACTTAAATCACCAATCTCCATAAGAGTTAGCCTCTATTATTAACTCAACCTTGTTTAAAGCTATTGCTTTCAAGCTTTTAACTTAAATACGCTATGCAACGTTGGCTAAATACTGAAAGGTATGGTGTGAATATAAAAACACCCCAGAAATAAAAGCTAGGCCAGAGCAAACGAAATAATCAGACCCCAATGTTATATGTTGTTAGAAAACACTTGTGACCACCAGAGCATAAAAACAAAACATTTTGGCCACTGTCAGTCATCATTTCCAAGATTCAAGTAGTTCGATATGTCCAGACATATCCAAGATGCCCGACCGCAAATGCGTAAAGAAAATAAGCCATGATACCTGGATATACCATACTAGTACTTTTTAGTTTTTGTTGTTGATACATTAGAACATATTATAATGACTATTTGACATATACCAGGGTTATGCGATTGGCAGAGGTAATATATATATATATATATATATACACAGGCCCTTTGAATGTTAAAAAGTAAGCTAGTTCCTGACTGTAGTGCCCACTCCTTAGGCTGGCTTCACTTAGGTTAAATTACATTAGTTACAAATGGTGAAGTTCTAGCTATAGTTCAAATGGAGTAATTTAAGCTGTCTGATGCACTTTATAGTTTGACTTTTAAAATACTGATGTGTTTATTCAAAACCATAATGCACACAAGCCTGTTTTTTAGTTTAGTTTTGTTTGCACTGGTGTGTGCACTTAAATTGATGTTGATAGTTAAATGAGTTAATTGTTCACATGTACTGAGTCACACAGCGAGGGACATTATACTGAATGAAAGAAACTCTCAATTCTACAGATGACTCCCCCCCCCCACTCAATGCAATAAGTCCCACCCCACCCCACTCAGTAAATCATCCAAAACTAAGGACCCCCACTAAGACGACCGTTGAAAACGAGCCATGGATCTGAGAAAAACCAAGTCTGATATAGCCTACCCTTATTATCACCAGGATAACGGATATGGGCTTAACGACTGGATGTTACAATGTAGGGGAGAGGATGTTCCCGAAGAAGAGCTTTCCTCTATATCATATCCATGTAAGGTCTTTAGGACAAAAGAGGACTATGATAAAATGACATATGAAGAATATCTTTCTTTAAAAGATGGTATTATAGATAACCTTTTATAGAAACAATATATCTCATGCCAATCGTCAAGATCGCAAACTGCAATTAGCAGAAAAGAAAAGCAAAAGTAAAGAAAAACGAAGAAAAAGAAAAAGCAAAATGAAAAGGAGAAGAAAAATGAAAAGCAAACGCAGAATGCGAATGAAAAGAAAAGGGGCAATAGGACGGAAAACGAAAAAGACAAAAAGAAGGAAGGTGAAAAGAAAAAGGAACAAAGTGAAGACATTTCAACTAACTATAGAGGATGCTGATGGTGTTGTAGAGCCATTACCGGATCATAATAATCTTATAGATCATCTACCGCTAACCGAATGCTGCGAATGTGTTGAGCAAATACCAAAAGCAATGGCAGAGCTTTGCTTCAATATAATGAGAGAAAAAGCACGATACTATGGAATTGTCCAAATTGGCGACAGTGCCAGAGCATGTATTAAAAGACTGCTGGAGGATCTCTATTCTAGTATCGGTTGTCATTACATCGAAGGATACGCCAAAACGTGTGACGACATATACAAAGCTTTTGAAGACAATTATATGGTACCTGTCCTTACAGCTAAACAAATCCTATGCCAGGTATTCAACAGACCACAAGAAGCACAAGAAGCCCCAGAAAGGATTACATTCAGAGCTAATAATGGTGAAACCGAAGAAGAAGCAAAGCAGATTATAATCGCTGCGGGTGAAAGGATAGAGAATTTGCAAGTGATGTTAATGCATTTATCTGATATAAAAAATGCATATGTTTACTTCCAAGAGACCCCTAAGCATATACTTGGGGCAGTGTGAATTGAACGATAAACCGATCACTGTAAATGAAATGCGGAGAGAAGCAGCAGTGCAAATCGTTAAGTCTATTACTTTGTATGCACTACAACATTAACTTGGTAAAATGTAATATGTTTTTCTGAAAATGTGTTGAATGTTGTGTTTTCAATTAAACAACCATAACAAATGAAAATGTGTTTTTTTTTTGTTGCTTTCATATACAGTAATAGTATTAACTCCTTTGACTAGACTGTACTAAAATAACACATTTCTCTGTTAAATAAAAATCTTGGAACATTTAACAAGATTTCTGAAGTCTTGCTGAAGAAACAAATCATTCTTTTCCAGCATCCGTTTGTAACTTTTTAGGAATCTGACTATCTTTTAGAATTGTATCAAATGATATAGCCACTTCTGGAGCCTCACAGAAAAAACAGAAACACTGAAACACAGAAA
>CALSBZ010046657.1:91208-105493 GCA_943591055.1 Gobionotothen gibberifrons | reverse complement strand
ACGACAGAATGTAGTGTTTTCCTCTGCTACATTATTCATGGTCTCGAGGAGAGCCTTGGCTCCATGTTTGGCACTGGCTTGTTTTGTTTAGCGTCCCCAGTTTCACGGGCTCTATCCACCCCCACTCCTCACATTATAAATTCTTAATCGACGCCCAAACTCGCCCGACTCCTCTGCTGCGCTACAGGCACGATGAGCTGGAAATAAGTTCAGGTGGATCTCTGCTTTGTTCTCACGCTCTGTTTACAGGAACACACAACGCTGATTAATGGAGATAATCAGATAACAGCTTTTAATGAATAAATTATGACTGGCTGGAATGAGAGGCACTGGATTCCCCCCAGGAGGTAAAAAAGGTTTAAATGAGTATAGCTTGTGTTGCTTCATATTCAGAGGCTATGATAGTACTATTTAAAACAATGTGGTGAATATGTACTTAAAGGGGCCTTATTATGCCAATCATCTAGTCTAGTCTGAGTCTATTATGGCGCATTTCCACTGCAGCGGGGTAGCCCCGTTTAAGCGTCCTCACTCAGGCCTCGGGCTGCCTCGCTGGCCGTCCGAGGCCGTGGCGCATTTCCATTACAGTTTAGGACCTGGGGTAGCAACGCAGTGTAGGCGGGGCGATAGCAAGATGAGATGCAGAAGAAGCTGACGAGAGAGTTTTGGAAGTCCTACAACGCTGCAGAGACTACAACAGGACTAGACGACAACGCTACTCGGTAAGCTAACGTTCGCTAACTAGCCATGTGTTTAGGCTCACGCTCACAATACGACCAAAGTGTTTCAAGTATTTTATTAATTGTAGCTACCACTTATACGTATTAAAAATATATATGCTTTTGTTTGTGTATTTCAGAAGAGGAGGAGGGCAGGGAGTAGGGACATACGAGAGGGTCTGATGCACTACCTGAATACCTAGAATGTATAATGTAATACCTAAATATGCATTGTATTGAACATAAATAAATGTCTTTTTTTCACATACATGTGTCTGTCAAATGATTTAAACAAAAAAAATGTTTGAATATTTGAATTTCAAGCACCAGTACTTACTGCTTATTACTTGTAGGATACGGTCATGTAGAATAAGGCATTAATAAGTGTTTTATAATGACAATATACTGCTAATATGCATGTTAATTAACAACTAGTTGATGGTTAATCTGTGTACCTTAATATAAAGTGTTACCAACAGTTGTTAGTAGCCTTAATGACCTACACAGTTATTATGCTATACCACATCGCCCTTCACTGGATGTCTAATGAGCTGCACTAAACTACATTTTAGCATTTAAAATACCTAGCCATTCATTTGCGGTTATTTTGGTAAAGTAACTCAAAAGTAATATAAAAGTAGTGTAACTCATTACATTTCAGAAACAGTAATATTCTAATGCAACTTATTACTTAAAAAAGACAGTAATAATAAGTAATATGTACTGTATTACATTTTGGAAGTAACTTACCCAACACTGCTGAAAAATGACCCTGGACTCTGACCCAGCCCTGCCCACAACTATTATGCTGCACACATTTCAAAATGTTATGTAATAAGTATAAATGAATGAGGCCGTGAGCCGCCCTAGACTTCCGGCCGTTCTGCGGTTCTACAGAAAACACAGATTGCCAGTTCTTGGCTTCAAAATATATCGATGCTACACTGACTTGTAACGAGGAAATGTATTGTCTGGATTGGAATATCCTGTATCATGTTGATATTGCTTGATGCTTGCCCGTGTTAGCAAGGTCTTTTTATCATAAGTAATGCAATCATAACACATGCACAGGCATATCATGATAATCTGAAGGTTAATATTTGTATTTCTGGTTTCTGCAACATGTTTACATAACTGAGTACTGAACAAGTGATATTTAATGTCCACTTTAAATATTGGGAGAACGTTTTCTTCTTTCTTTCCAGACAAAATGTAAGGAATGAACTAAACAGTGTCGCTTTCTTCTAAGCTACAATAGCATGTCCGGCCAACTAGCTTACAACAGCAGAAACTAAGCATTTCTACAAACATTGTATGTATTGGTATAAAAAGGGTAGATATTCATTCTATGCCCATTGTTTAGTGTGTTGCCCCAGCTCCTCTGTGTCTGTGGCGCTGTATGAAAGTTACACAGCTCTGCTACGTGTTAGCAAAGTTGACGACTATTTTTGATCATAAATAATGTAATCATTACAAATGCACACGCAATTTTACAGCTATCAATATTTACGACTGCGGTGTATAAGTGAATTGTGTAAGTGAATCATAAAATGTATGAATCTTACATTATGCTGCTGTAATTGAAAATCTATCTCAAGTGCGGAAAGCTACACAGCCATAAACCAAGGGTGCACTTCAGGAGTGTTATTGGAGTGCACAGATATGAGGAGAGCACTGAGAACCAGAGCTGGTGGTTGGAAGGAATGGGTGGGCAGGGGGGCATTGTGGGTAAAAGGGATTTTTATTAAACCTTTAAATCCCCAGTGCCAAATGCAATTTGAGGTTTTGTGTTGCTTTGCCACCATTAGCTGCTAACAACCCCGTCGCTCCGGGGCCTGTCCTGATAAAAATAGAGTGAATAGACAAGGGCGAATCAGCACAACACTTTTTTCAATCTTTGCAATTATCGTGCAGTTACCATTAGCCCATCTGATTCCTTAATGTCAAGGCAAACAGATGCATCACTCAGGGAGCCTCCAAATCTCATCAGAGACACAGGTGGCGTAATATTGTGATGAAGCGACAAGTAATAGACAGAGAGGAAGCGATCGGGACGGATAGAGTCTTGATGAGAGTGGGCGGGTGTGTGTGTGCTTGTTTGGGGCTGTGTGTTTGCGTGCCCTACCATGCATGTGTAAAGCTCAGAGGATAAGTGCACATTGAGCGACAAGGGACAGGCCGCATCACCATAAAATGTAATCTATTAAAGCTTATTCCAGACAAGATCGCTACAGCTAAATCCATCTCAGTCTGTCAGGCTCGGTTCTATTCCCAATGCTAAACCACCATAATGGGATGTGACAGTACATGTCCCGAGGAATGAGGAAATAAGAGATCTCCATGTCATATAGTCGTGTCATTTTCATACAGCCGTTTGCCCCATAGACACACAAAGCAGCTGGGTAATCGAAACAATGAAGACACAATTAATATAGTGTGTTATGGACCTTCTTATACCCGTACATACAACATACTTACATGCTTGTGGAAATGCTCAGTTCCTTCAGCTAGTGAGCCGGACAGGCTATTGTAACGGATGTATCCATTCCCTACACATTAGCTCTTGTTTTTTGACTTTCTCCAAATATTTAAATATGAGGAAGCCAATCTCCAATAATTTTAAACTGGACATGAAATCTCGCATTTTTCTGTTTGTTCGCATTTGGATATCTGAAGTGCATGGCAACCCACAAACTGTTAGAAGATACACAATCCGAATGTTGTTGACCCCCTCTCTCAAAAAACATGTGATTCAAAAAGCCATTCAGATGTGGCTACACTTCCTAGAACTCATTTTTCCCATAAGCCAATCAGAGCAGACTGAGGCTTAAAGAGACAGGTGATACAACTGAGTGTTTCAGCCAGAGGGCGTAAACAGATAGATTCAGAAGGACAATATGAGAAAAATGATGTGTTTTATGAACAATAAACCCTGACAACACATTGTAGTAAACACCATAAACACAATCATGAACCTGTTAAATTAGCATATGTCCCCTAGCAGTGTCAGGTACTGCTACTACTATCTATTCCCAATTCCCAATGCTGAGCCACCATAATGGGATGTGACAGTATGTTCCGAGGAATGAGGAAATAAGAGATCTCCATGTCATATAGCCGTGTCATTTTCATACAGCTGCTTGCCCCATAGAGACACAAAGCAGCTGGGTAATCGAAACAATGAAGACGGAATGAATACAGTGTGTTATGGACATTTTAATACCAGTATAATAAACCACATACAAATACGTTTGTGGAAAAGTCCAGTTAATCTTAAACTAGTTATCTGGACATGCTATGGTAGCTTAACAGATAAAGTGAAATACATACTGATGTATCCATTCCTTACACGTAAACTCTTGTGTTTGGGCTTTTTTGAAAAGCTTAAATATGAAAAAGCCATTATCAAAACATTTTTGAAGTGGACAAGTTTGTGTGCAATTGGATATTTGAAGTGAATTGCAACCCACAAACTGCCAGAAAACAACAACACCACCATTTGTTTTCACTTTCTCTCTCAAAAATGAAATAAAGATTTGGCTACACTTCCTAGAACTACATTTTTCTCACAAGCCAATCAGAGCTAACTGATGCTTAAAGAGACAGGCGCTAAGACGGAGCATTTCATGAATGATGAAAGCAGATATATTCAGACGGACAGTATGAAAAAAGTAATTGTTTTCTTTAACAATAAACCATGTAAACACATTGAAGTAGAAACCAGAAATACAATACAACGAGAAATAAATGCATAATATGAGTCCTTTAATAGTCAGGCATTGCTCCTAATATCTAGTAGCATTATAGGTTGAGCTTGAAAAGCCTAGTTACTGCATGGTTGCTATAGCATTCTTTTAGAATCATTGATCAGGAGAGGGATTTGTCTAGAACAATTTTAAATGATCTGACAGAAATTGTGTCAGTAAAAACTATTCAAACTTAAATGAAATTAAATGATCTTTTAAGTCTCAACTTTTGTCTTTTTCCTTGAGAAACACCTTACATATCACGGACGTGCTCCTCTTCTAATAATCTCCCAGCTCTCATCATATGTCCTCTTATAAGCACAATTGCAAAAGAAACCTGCTATCTAAAAGAGCAGCAGGCCCTTTTCTTCCTCACTCCATACTTCACTGCTCACCTTCTCCCCTTAGGTATCCCCTTTCAATGCATCCCACTCCGTCAATCTGCCAGGCAGCGAGTGTCTTGAAACAATGCACCAATCATTGCACGGGTACTGTGACTCGCACCTCTCCCCCCCCCCCCGCTGTAGTCCGCTGGGATTGGCTGCTGCCCCGTGTTCCGGGCCTCTCAGAGAGCAGCCAGATTCCTCGGACCACTGTTCAGCTGCCAGGAGCAAAAGAGCTCTAATGATCGCCCGCTGCCACTGAAGCCAGAAACAGAAAGTCTGTATTTTTTAGAAGTGTGTTGAAGACTATATATCTGTCATGGGTAATATTCAAATTTAATTGGAGAATATATTTATAGGATAGGAATATCTTGCAGAATACTACAGGGTTCAGGTTTTCAGTTGTTGCGCAGGGTGACTCAGTATTGAACTACTCTCTTGTGTCAAGTAACGGTCTATTCATATATATTCTGTTTACAGTGGCTGTATTATACTGTCTATTACACCTGATCTATAGTATATTCGATGTCTATACTGCTGTTAATAATATTTATACCTCCTTGTACTGTTCAAAGTGTAAATGTTGTCCAGTGTATTTATGTATGTTATACTATGAATAGCACTGCACTTTATTACTTGTTGTGCACTTCTTGTACTGCATTCCGTTGTCTTAGTGCTAGTACAATGCAATGACAATGAAGTTGAATCCAATCTAATCTCGTGGCACAAACAGCATTCTGGGATATGTGGTGTTGAACTTTCTTAAGGGACAACAACATTTCCCTTCTTCATCCATACTTTATTTATGACTACCTCTGTCTCTATCTTGTCCTCTCAGTCGTCCACATTCATAAACACGCTCACTTTTCTGTTCAGTGTCTTCTTCTGGTGGTCCCTCCTTCCTCCTCTCCAACTCTCTGTCACCTGCTTTTTGTCAAAGTAAGGGCAGGCTTTTAGTTGGTTATAAAACCCTCATGAATTATGAACGTCCGCTCTCCGTTGGCCTGGACAGAAACACATCTCACTGTCTCTCGCCTGCCTCTCTGTTGAAGCAGCTCAGAAAGGAGAGGTACCACAATCCAGTCAGAAACACCTTGTTCCGCAGACCTTTGGAATGAATTATTGAAACGTTCTGACCTCCATTGGCACCCAGAAGTGTGTGTGTGACGCACACAGATCCCCCATCCTCTGGCCTCGGTCCAAACACACCGCAGGTACTGACACACAAACTTAGTTAGCACTCAAGTACAGCCTGCAGACCGATTTCAGGGCAAACTGAAGATTATTCCACTAGGATCAAAATGTTTGATCTGCATTTTGCAAACGCTTCTGTTTAGTAGTATAATTATGCATTTATCTCACAAGAGAAATATTGCTCTAACAACTTTTTAGCCCTAATGGATGCATCATCAGCATATTCTTGTAATTTTTAAAACAATTAAATAATTGTAAAACATAGTTTGACAGCATACTACTCTTCAAGTGTTTAACAGATTGTCCCTATTCGGAGAGAAATACTCCCTAATTATAATGTACAAAACAGACCTCTAGGCTCTAGGGATGAAACCCAAACTTTTTTCAAAACATTACACTCCGAGCTAACACTTAGGGTGCATCCGTTTATCCATCCTGGTGCTCTCCACTCAAATTAAACATTGTTGATCTTCATACACATGGTGTTCTATTTCTACAGGTACATTTAAGGGTAGTCCTGTCGTCTATTATAATCTGTGATTTATCATGATTAATCACAAGTTTAAAATATGTGCCTTTTCAATGCCTGCAATTCATGGTAAAAATATCTGCTGGAAATACTGTAGGAAGATGGGGTGAAACTGTGATGTCATTGATTTGCAATAAGTAGGCCCTATTCAGCTTTTTGGGTTTTCCCTCTCCTGTAGTGTGGTCTATAGGTTTGTGTGCATGTACAGTAAATGGTCTGCAAAGGATAAAATCCCTGTGTTCCCTCCAGAGGGAGTTTCTCTCCCACACACTCCCCCCCGGCCTGAAACGCCTCCATTGGACTCCTTTGTTTACTTCAGTAGCATAGTGACATTACTATGTAACACTCGCGCTGCTATTGTCTATCGCTCCAACACATCTTACGTGATTAGGATAATGGGCAGGACATTTCCGACACATCTCTAAGCCATTGACCAATCACAACAGAGCCTGCCAGCTAACCAATCAGAGCAGACTGGGCTCTGGTTTCAGACAGAGGGTGAAAAGAGGTGCTGCAGCACAGGCAGTATGAGAAGAATAAAGAGCTTTTTTAACATTAAAGCATGGAGACATGTCACAGTAGAGACACTAAATATAAATATGAACATACACAAATATCTGCATCATATATCCTCTTTAAAAATCAATTATATTGTAATTTATTTTCTAGACACAATATATTTCATATGTGTAAAAATGTACAGTATGTGAAAGGTCATATTCATGAAGAAATGAGCTGGATATGCTTGGAACAAAAAGCAGCCCCGAAGGGCTGTAGCTACTGTTAAAGACACTGATGAATGATTTTGTGATAGAAACCATTTATTGAATTCCATGAGCCAATTCCATAATTCTTTGCCTGAATATACTGCATCTAAATTGGGCTATTTTTAAGGAAAGCGCGAAGGTGAAGAATACAGTAAGGAGAATTCTAATCCTGGCAATGTGAGGAGAGGCTGTCAGCTACCTTATGTCATCAGACAGCAGCAGAACAATATGGCTGGGAGCAGCGTGAATGCAAAGTAAGCCAGCTAACGAGATGAGCCGAGCTGCTGGCAAATACATGCAGATGATCCCTCGTCTTAGCATTGGAGCCGGCTGCCGTGCATAGAAAGAGTTGAGAGCTCCAGTATGGATTAGCGGGGTTGGGAGTTGCTTATGCTCTTCAGGAGAACACAGATCAGCGCCACACCGGATTACACAGCTGGGGAAAAGACTACACACTTGAATGCGCGTGAGAGAGGGATGAACAGGAAGAACAAGCTCACAGCAGCAAAGGTAATTAGAGAAGTCTACCTTCACTCTTTCTGACAGTCAGACATACAGATGTGCCCGTGGAATAGTACTGTTTGCTTCAAAACATAAACCATTCCAATGTCACCAAAACAAATTCTTGTGTTTTTATTGTAACACTGTAATTAGTGTGCGTGAGATTCTAGTTTGAATTAGCACGGAGAGGGGAGTTAATCACAGTGGCCTGTTGTTCGACACTAAATGTGATTGTTCGCTGATATTGCAACACAAACAGTAATTCAAGTACACCCTTAATGAATATGGATAATGCAGTAATATGATGCCTACAATAATAGATCAGGCATGTGATTAGTAAGATGATTCTGCAATTGAACGTAGATCAATATGATAGAATTTATCCTTTATGTTTTCATTACTGGGGACAGTTTAGCCACCATGACAACGTTTTGTGAACTCCACAAATATAACATTTAATATTCATGACTGCACAAAGTCCCTTAACCCATCTCAGCAACAGTCTGTTCTCCTTAGCAGCGGTGTGTTAGCAATAATTCGCAACCTCTGAAATGTCCAAATGTATCAATCAAAATTGAGTATTCAAAACTGTGTTATAATTAAGAAATAAGTATATCATTTCAATAATACAATTGGTAATTTTGTGATTCTTCCCAAATGATACCAACAACATAAAGTTTGTGTTTCAAGTCTGATGTTCTTACTGTTTACTGTAGAGCTTCGCTATCGACCGAAAACCATAAAGATAATAACAATGACCTATAGCTGCACCAGGATTAGATCTTTATTGAGTCAATCTGTGCTGTAAATGTGTGCTTTCACGCCACAGCTGAAAATAGTTCTCATAACTACAGTGAGAACATTGCTATGCCTACATTGGGCCACTCATATACAGATGAAGCACTTAATTTCGGACTCCAGCTTACCTGTTCCTGCCTACTACCAGTTTCGAGGAAGGTCAAGCCCTCCCACTATTTTCCAAGAGGGCGTTGCCAGATTTTCAATTTCAGCGCCTTGGAGAAAGACCAAAACAACTACAAAGACGCTTTACTACAAGTACACAAAAGCAAAAGACGAAAGAGTAAGACAACTATAGACACATATAGCTACAAAAAGACCAAGCAGTTAGAAATGGTCAGAGAATAAAGACAAAGAGACACAATATGAACAAAAAAAAGGGGATATAACAAGAGGCTAAACAACGATACCGTCTTTGTGTCTTGCTCCTATAGAGATGTGCTAAGTCCTTTTAGAGACATTGTCTCAAACTGCACCCATGAACACAGTACAGTATTACTATACTGCTGTTAGAGTTGTGTTTGTTACAGTGCCCTGCTGTTATTATAAAGCCATATTTATTTGAGTTTTTAAGGATTTACATCTGCTTCTTTACCACGTGGCCAGCGATGGCCAGCCCAACTCTCGATGCATCAACATGGTGCACTATGAGAACGGAATTAAGGATACATCTTTATGAAGAACTTTGCAAACAATGTTGTGTTCTAGTATACATGTAATCATACAAACCTAAGTTGTATAGATATTAATACTGATGACTAGGCAAAAAAGTCACACCCACAAAGCATGGTAACAAGACAGGATTAATAATAGGCTAATTCTTTAAAAAACTGGACAGGATTTATTCATTTGTCATTCCAATCATGCGTTGAAGTCCTCGTAAAGAATATAATACGAGTAAAAGTATGTTCAGGGTGCTCTCTGTTTGTCATTCAGGCTTGGCTCTGTGTGTTGTTGTTAGCATCTGGTGGTACCGTAGCTAGCTATGCTAACGAATATACGAAACTTGTTCTCAACAAAAAAGTGGAGGAAGACTTTTCATCTGTTGCTGTAGCAGCAGATGAGTCAGAGTGAATTCACACACTCAGGTTGGTGGAGAAGTGGGCTGTTTGAGTCGTAGCTAAATGTTTTTGTAACCCTTTATGAAAACAAGTATTTGCAAGGATTACCCTTATGTGAATATTGTAATTATAAATAATAATAATTAAAATGTCAAAGTCTCAAAAATGCTACAACTACTGTCACAAAGTGGATGAATGTGAAGTATTTTGTTAAAGGAGGATGAAAGCGTAATTAAGCACTATTGGAGTGACTTTGATGGTTATTGGACTCAGGATTAATTCATTTGGATTCCCGCACATTCACGGCGCAAGTGGAAACAATTCACAAAGGGATTAAACTGTTTAAAACACATGCTCAAAGTAAACTGGATTTTGTTGATGTGTTTATGTGGATTCAAAAGTCGTAAATAATCTAGAAAATGGAGGAGAACGATCTGATCGGAGCAACTGTGACAAATAATCCAACTGAGACCGGCATGGACAATGACTATGTTTTAAAAAAAAATGTTATTGTAATGTAGAGACAAGGCTTTTAGTGACAATCATGTATTGCCTTACAATTATATGTAAAACAAATCTAAACCTGGGATCTTTGGCTCCCCGCAGGTTGGGAACCACTGCTGTAGAGGACCTCACGACCATAAATGCACACAAGAAAAGGTTTGATTGACTTGTTATTATTAATGGTTTTAGTTATGCGCATATCATAAAGATATTTTAATATCTCAAATATACAGATGTTTTTTATGGTTGTTAAGAGTTTTACCCCCTTTTTACAAGAACACGAGAAGGTTCTCATAGATCTAGCCTCTTGATGTTGATCTGGAAGTCCACCACATTAATTACTTTAAGTTAAAATCTTGCCCCTGGCGCGGCCTACTGTATGAGTCAATATATTTTTTATTTCTTATTCTCTTGTACTTTTAATAAAAGTTTCAGTAACCTGATACAGGGGAAGACAACTCAATACAAGCTGATTTGCACTGAAGACAAAGGGACACATCTCTCAGCATTGGTTGTTTTTGTGTATTTCAAGTAGGCTAATATACACAATCCACGATAAGCACCAGCTCACCTGGCAATAAATACAGCTTTAAAGGCTCTGATTTCACTTAAACGCAGCTAGAAAATATATATCAGGATAAAAATGCCGCAGTCATATGCACTGGGCCTGATAAGGCATTCACATTCCAGGCATGTTAAGCAGGATCAGTCTCCTCTATTGTAATCACTGCAGTCCACTCCTGCAGGTAGCTCTTACAGAGTCAACATGTGAGCCATTTCAGCGCAGATACCGTCAGAATCAGAAGGACTGTGGACCAGAATACAAAAAGAGAAACATACTAATAAAAGCAGGTACGTGAACAAACAATGTTAATGTTCATGTCCCTCTTTACCTGCAGTCAGAGAATGTTCTGAACAACTCCTGAAATTGTACAATAAAACCAAAGCAGATGCTCAGTATTTATGCACAGAGCCGATGTGCACGTTGAGTCGGACTCACAGTGATGACAGGGAGTGTGTGAGGGAGTGTGTGGGAGAAGAAGACTGCAGCGGGAGTGGGTGGGAAGACGCAGCGCTGAACTCTGGAGGTGAGTCCAAACGGAGGATTCCAGAGCTGCCGTCACAGAATAAAACGTGTACTGTGGATTCTGAAGAGGCTGCGTCGCCCTCTGTACTCTGTATGGCAATACAAAGCTGAGAGGAAAACAAGGGGGGGGGGGCTTAGAGCTGTTAACTACTGCAACACGGCAGCATTTGGAAGATGTTTATAATGCTTCTAATGTTTATAATGCTTCTAATGTGACTGTGAGATAGATGGCACTTCCTGTTGTCATTGGGTTTAATGTGAACCGCTTTTAAAGGGCTCCGCCTGTGCTTATATAACTAGGGTTACAATACGTAACCCCCCGTTATATCTTGCACAGGCTCCGCCCTCTACTGGACTCTATGGGTACAGTGGGTGGAGCCCTGATGCATAAACGCCCTGTCGTCCAACAACATCGACCCATCACACTGCCCCTGACCGGCTTTTGGTTAAGAGCCACTGCACCGCAACTTCCTCTCATCCGGCTGTGACCGTGGAGAAGTCGGGGCCGCAGTTTACCTGGCTGGTATAGAGCACACTCAGACACGCTTACCTCGTGAAGAGTGTGCATGGAAAATAGTGAGGAAGGCTCTCCCTGCCTGCCCACAGGCAGGCCCCCCCAGACCTGAGGAATCGTCCAGGGCTGGCCCACCATTATCTGTGTCACCTCTGCGTACCACTAGGATGACGGACAGACGTTCTCGTCTCACCCTCTCCAGAAAGGAAGGTGTTACCCGGATTTGGTTGATTGTTTATACTATATGGTGTATTAAAGTAACATCCCGAAAAAGAAATTGTACAGTTGATGGGAAGACAACACAAAGGTTTGTACAAAACCAGGCTTGGGGAGTGTGTTAATGTAAAGCATTAACACATCACTGTACCCTGTATGCAAGGGCTGGTTTGCTTTCATTAACTGTACGGAAGCTCAGTCACTGGTACATTTTTATATACAAAGCCATGTTAGGGAAACTTCCATCTTATATCTGCTCCCTGATCTCACGGAAAATTGTAAGTGGCTACTGCCTGAGATCAAATGCTGTGGTTTTATTAAATGTGCCAACTGCTAGGACTGTCTTAGGGAAGACAGCTTTTAGATGCGCAGCTCCTCTGTCTTGGAACAGTCTGCAAAAGGAATGGAAGCTGAGCAATCTGGTGCCACTAAATGTTTTTAAAGCTCGGTTGGATGCTACTCAATCGGAAGCTATTGGTACCTGTTTCTGTGGATAATTATGTAAATGATGCTGTTCTGATGTCCTTGTTGTTCTGTCTATGTTTTTATGTTTCATGTGGAACTACTTGTGCTCCCTTGAAAAAGAGATCAATGATCTCAATGGGATTCATCTGATTAAATAAAGGCAAAAAATGAAATGAAATGAAAGTATCACACACGGTTTCGTCACGTTGAAGCTTGCCGGTGGGCGTATATGGCACGTGACCAACAACCAATCACATTAATTTCCAACAACCGGATACACAAGCACGCGGTTTGGCTAGCGCTTGTACTGGCATATGATTTGATTGGCTGGCGCTTCCGTCAACGCTTGAAAAGTTGAACTTTTCTCAACTTGAATGTGAATGGCGTTGAAGCACGCGACGGAACCGTGTGGACGGTGCGTAACGGGATAACATTATCAGAATACAAAAAATGGAGTAACTGTATACATATACAGTCACTTTAAAGGAGACATAATCAGATTATTGTTACATGAACAGCTGCCTGAATATGCTTCATGAAAGGCAGCTTTTACTATTAAAAAAATCATTGTTGATCCTAAATATCTTGTTTTTTTCTTTTCTAAGGTCACATTGTTCTGTTGTCTTACATAAGATACCTAATTAAAACACATCTTATTGATATTTATGTTCATTTGCATAGTATTCAAAATTGAGGTAATCCAAAAGTAAAGGAAAGTAATCAGGTAACATTACTTTTTTGTAATACTCAGATTAGTTTACTGATTGATTTTGATTACAGCTAACTAGTAATCGTAGCAGAAATCATTCTTAAAGTATCTCTCCCAACCCTGGACAAAACGTCAGTAGCTCAACCTACATTGTTATTCAGCAGGAAATATTTTACATGATGCTCATTTGTTTTTGGAAAATCAAGTAATGCATTACCGTGTTTGTTTGCTTTGCCCAGAGTGCAGAATATCTTTTTTGTTTAATTCACTTAGGATCACATTCCCCTCGCTTCAGTGAATGTAAACAGAGATCCACAGGCTCAGAGGAGAGATCATTAACTGGACTCTGGACTAGAGAGGGAAGCAAAACCAATCAGATACCAGTCTCTGTAACTTCAATCTAGGAATGATGGATTTTAGACTGGGGTTATCCTCACTTCATTTTCTAATGTTGTAGATTCTGTAAACAAGACACTGCTGGATGTCAATATCTCTCTAATTAAACCCCATAGAACTCAGATTTACATGTTGTTCATTTCACATTCTCATTCCTTAAAACAGATACACATTTGATTTGCTATGTTGACAATCAAATTATAATTATTTGTCCAAATAAAACAAGCTAAAAGAAAGGCCTCTTACATCCTTTGTATCGACACACAGAGTAGAGGCAACTTTAAATAACACTACTAATAAGCATTCTCCAGGCTGAACAGATAATAATATTTGGAGTGACACATCCTTGTATTTGGTAGAGGCCCTATTGTGTTTTGGGGGGTGTACCTCTCCATTATTGTAAACTGTAGGTTTGTGTGCATGTAAATGATTGGGCAAAAGCTAAATCCTAAAGTTCCCTCCCAAACGGAGTTTATCAACATTTCGCTCAGCTGATGGAATGCTAAAATATAATATATTTTCTCAGAAAATCCAGTGTATTTGGTCTGCTTACCTATCACTCTACAAACAAATCTCACTAGAATTTGCTTGGAATACAATGAGGCCAGTTTCGTCCTCACACTGGTCCAAATGAAGCAAATTAAAAGAAACACACAGCACAGTTCATATGAACCATTTACAGGTTCGATGCAGTTG
>CALSBZ010046657.1:57129-86208 GCA_943591055.1 Gobionotothen gibberifrons | reverse complement strand
TGGAATTCTTTAGTTAGCTGAGTTCATCAGATGTGTTTTGACACGGGTAGGGGAAAAGGTCAAGCCGCATAATAGATTTATAGCAGTATAGTATAAAATCAAAAGGTAGGTTTTTTGAAAAAAAAAGCTTTGTGTTATATAGGCAGGCCTTGTATTAACACATCGAAGTTGGTTTGACAACAATTCGTCCATCGAAGCCAGTGTTAAATAGATTTTTCGAATGTGTCGAATATCCAACGTCCAATATAAAACCAAATTTACCACGGTGCGTTTATGTCCATATCGAGAGAAAGATAAATAATCTGAATTCAGTGTGCAGTTTACTTTGACGCGGGGGTGAGCAGCAGAGGTGGGGAGAGACGGGGCTATTGCCTCATCATTATCATAAAGGGGGGGTAGAAACGGGAGTCGATTGAGCTGTGATTTGTAGACCAGAAGCAAAGGTGGAAGATAAAGCAGGACAGATAAAGTAGCGCATGGGAGGCACACTTAGCCCGTTGGCTCAGAATTTGCTGCTTTTAGCCGCATGACAGGAGAAGAAGGATGAGGACAAGAGGAGGAGAGCAGCGAGGGAGAGGAGAGTTCGGACTTGCGTTCTTTACATTTATCTGGCAGTAGTTTAAAATTAGTGTATATATAGACAGAGTCAAATGTATTTTATGTTCGAGGCGATATCTAACGAATTGGAGGTTTAACACTATTAGCACTTCTTGTTCTTTTGAGGCAAATGTACCCCCAAATTGACTTTTATTGAAAGGTATTTTTATTCTTTTAGTACTATTGCTGTTTTGTCTCATACGATATGCACATTTCTGTTTAGTTTTTTGTACTGAATGGATTACAGAGCTGCTTAAAAGGGAGAATATTAAATAGCTGAACATTTGTCATTTGTGACCGTCTATATTGAAATCAGTCAGATGAAGCAAAGGCGCATTCTGAGATACTCGTGGATTTATGTCAACAAGGTCATTTGAGGTTTGTTAGATTTTACACAACCGAGATCTGGGATTTCAGAATATCAAACTCGTGTTGCCATATTTATATAGCTTTTAAAGACAGGGTGACAACTACAGCCATCACCGTCAGATCTACATTTTTAAATAAAAGCAAAGCCTTGGATTTTCAGAACATAAAAACATTATCAGTAAATTCAGATGGTAATTATAGCTTAGCTTAGCTTGTAAAGGTAAGATAACAATCGGAAAAAGGAGCAACTAAGCGGCCAACGCATTGCAGCACGCGGTGATGTTGCTTGTGATTCCTTGGAAAATATGCATATACACACACACACACACACACACACACACACACACACACACACACACACACACACACACACACACACACACACACACACACACACTTACTGTCATCCGCACTTTTCCTCATTCGAGTAATATAAACATCATGGTTCTTGGTAATTATAGACTAACAAAGATTTCAGAATCATATCCAATAGTGTTCCTGGGGGGGTGCTATACCCCCAACAGGTTAGGCAAACTTTGAGGGCATTTTTCTCAAAGTTGTGTCTTGATAACAGTCATTACGTTATGTGGTATATTTGGAAAACAGAAGAAAAAAACACATAATTAAAAACATAACAATCTTCACTTTCCAAAAGTGTATACGACTCAACGAGTTTCTGGGTCGATGTGACTGATTTGTATATATGTGTTTGTATGTGTGTGTCTAGGAGAGTAGAGAGTGGGAGAAAAGGCAAGAGATTACATAACTATGCTAAAATAAAATATAGAAGGGTTGTCCGTGTCTGGATTGGTAAATACTAATGCTGGAGCGGGGGGTCAAATAAGCACCAATGAGAGGGCAGGGATGATGAATTCTTGCTGACTGTAGTGGAGTGACTCAGCCTCATGTCGTCCAACTGCAGGCGCTTAACTGGCTTAACTGGCAGAGGTCCACAAAGTCATTAAAACTGCTACTAATATATATCTAGCTAAAGTTTGCTGAGCATTTTTCAGCAAAGTATTCTCACATTCGGAGTGACACACATTAGGCAGCTGGCAGCGGCCCGGTGCAACAGGCTCCAGAGCTGCCGCTCCTCTGCTGCTGGCTTCATCTGTAAGTTAGGGAGGAAAGATGTTGCTCATTCACTTTCAGAGTTACACTGGGACATGAACCATATTGCTGCTGCTGGCAGAGAACCTGTGTATTAACTCAATCAACATCCTCTTTCCAGGAAAACAGCCTCCGTTTCAGCACAACATTTTTCAGGGTTAGATCTGAGTAATCAGGGTTCATTTGAAATTGTATTTTGTTATAATTTGTTTACTGTTTTAAAAAAGTCGAATCAGTTATCTTATCTAAGCATCACAATATAAAAATTATGCTTTTGGATTGCCTCAATATCAAATCCAATGCAAATATATAACAAAGAAAAGAAGAAGGAATACATATAATAACATAATTACTTAAGTTCTAACCCTAATGCATTTAAAAGATAGAATAATGAAAACCTAAGACCTAAGAAATAATTGATTTTATTTTAAAATGTATTGTTAAATTGTAATTATGCTTGTATTCCCATCTTTTAAAAGTATACCAGTAGTCTGATTACTTTTTGTATGTAACTGTAAGGGAATACAGTTACTTTTACTGTCTCATTACAGACTAGGAATGAATCAAACAACTCATATACATTTAAAAATCTATTAATGCATGTTTGCCAAATTAAGGTTTGAAGGAGAAACCATTGCAAAAAGAACTACTACAAACTGATATAAACAAATAACTCCCAGAAGAAATCAGATCATGGCGAAAAAAGAATAGGTGCATTGACTCTAAAAGACAGATGCTTTGCTGCATTAAAGTAATCTCCAGTCTCCTAAACGTTTAACAGCCAAGCTGCTTTCTTTACACTCTTTTTATTGCATTTGCTGTTAGTTCATCAAAGTTCAACACAATCTAATCCACTATTCAGTTTGTTGGGCTGGATTTAATGTAGGTAATCATCATCATAACTCATCATTCTGTTTATGGTCATTTTGGCTACAACAGGAGCCAAGATATCAGTTTGTGATATTTGACCCCCGCACTAATACAATTTGATCGCAGGAAATAGGTTATTGTGCATGTAAATGGTGTGCAAAGCCTAACATCCCAGTGTACCCTCCAGAGGGAGTTTCTCTGAGTTGTATTTGTGGACAGTGATTTTGTATATCGTTGTTTTTCTATCATCAAAGGATATTGTGATAAAGTACATTATCTGAAATATCAATTGAGAAACCATTAAAGGATTAAATAGCCATGCTTTAACGTCTGTTTTGGCTAATCCCGCAAATCAAAGTACTTTATCATATACAGGTCTTGGTAGGACCATTGACAAATTCATCTCATTTAGGGGTAGGTCGATATTGAAACGCCCCTTTGATGATAGAAAAACAACGATATACAAAATCACTGTCCACAAATAAAACTCAGAGAAACTCCCTCTGGAGGGTACACAGGGATTTTAGGCTTTGCAGACCATTTACATGCACAAAAACCTATGAACACACTACAGGGAAGAGAATAGGGCCTCTTTATAGTCACATATGCTATTCGTAACAGATCCCTGCAATATTCTGATTTCAAATAGAGTCTGCTCTGTGGCCTGCACCAGAGTAAATACACAGTAGAGTTGAAATGAAAGCCACAATGACAGCCTGCTTTTTCTAACTATTCCAACTCCCTACTTTTGATTTGCAAAATCACAACCCAAATATGTCTCCTCTGTCATTTTCAAAACAGTTTATAAAAAAGGTATTTCCAAAGGTGAATTTTTCAATTTCACATTACGCTGGAACTCCTGTGCTCAAACGCTGGCATGAGTGATGCAGGTTTACAGTGAGGCTGTGGGAGGCGAACTCTTTTCTCTCTTTGACATGATTACAGAAGACACCGTTTAGATGCAGATACAATAAGTAATTGAAAATGACCCATTTTTTTAAGGATTATTTCTTCCTGAAGCGGTGGGCAGGCGGAGCTGTCGTCTCTTCAGCAGCTGTCAGGACCGCCTGATAACACTGAGGCAAACCACAGAAATCATCTTGGCTATAAATGTATGAAAAAAAGACCTCCAATCATTTCAGTGAGGTGCAGAGAGAGGAACACATTGTGGAGGAAAGACTGCACAGGCAACAGAGAGGCAGGAAGTAGGTGAAATCAGTGCTTCAATTGGGGGGGGGGAAGAAAATAAATCGGCCAAGGAAGGCAAAGAAATCAGCGCCTACAGAGCTTTATTTGGATGGTTTTTAACGTGTGAGTCAAGAAGCGGACCCCTGTTAATGTGGCACCATTTAAAAATATCATACAAGAATGGGCCACGACAGGGGGAGTGCAAGTACAGTCTAAGTACATTTAATACTTAATAATGACTACTTTTGGTACTTTAACTATATTTTGATGCCAGCACTTTTTACTTTTGCTTGAGTAACATTTTGAATGCATGACTTCTTACTTGTAACAGAGTATTCATACACTCTGGTACTTCTCCCACCTCTGCCTATTTACATATTAGCATCAGTAAACCATTATCATAGTGAATAACAAACAAAGTCCTTCTTAGTCTGCTCCAGGTTTAACTATACTGCCATTTCTTTTGAAATAGCAACAATATATATATATATGTGGAGATGAAGCCCTGCACAACTTAACCCTCTATGGCATGACTTCAAGAGTGTAGCGTGTACAGCAGAGTATCATACTCAAGTACAAGTACAAGTGAGCGTACTTAAAATACATTCTTCCCAAGCAAAATGAAAATTACTTGGTAAAAAATGGACATAGAGAAAACGAAAGAAATATTTCAATTTTAAAGGGCCCATGTCATGCTTTTCCGGTTATTACCCGTCCCCTTGTGTGTTATCAAGGTTTTTCTGCATGTAAACGGTGTGCAGAGTCACACACCCTCAAAGTACACTGTAGGGAGTAAAACTCTAACACAGTCTATGCTGCCCCAAAACGCCTCGTTGGAGATTTCTAATTTTCCATTGTTTAATTCCTGGGTACTGTGACGTGTGAATACCCAGAGGCCACACCCTCTGCCAGCCTTTCACGAAACAAAGCTTCCCAAAACTTTCAGCGATTCATGCCGGATATGTACAGCGTAGGGCACTGAAGAACGATGCTGTTCCTACTTAGTTTGGACCAGCGGGAGATTCGGGAACACAACCTGTAAGTACTCATTGTTGTTTGTGTATTTATGATGTTTAAAACAAACAAGGTTTACCACGACTGTTTAAATGGGTAAACGTTTTTCGGGCTGCTAAGTTGGGATGGCGGAGAAATGCTCTCCGCAGACCCATTCTCACAGCGTTATAAACCTTTTTTGTACTCAATATCAAGCCACACTTATTGTTTTTACTTCGGCTGTGAGTGTTTGTGTGTGCTCAGGATGAGTTTCGCTGTGTCTCTCTGTATCGCCGACCCGGAAGCCTGTCTGCTCCTCGCAGCAGATCGCAGCTACGAGCCTCGTAACGTCCCGACCAATCAGAGCACACTGGGCTCACAGGGAGGGGGGGGGGGCAGGAGCTCCAACAAGCCGTTTAGGACAGAGAGTGAATACACATACTTTACAGAGATGCTGTTTGAGAAACCAATGTGAGTTTGGAACATTGAACAATATAAATCTATTTTAGTAGACCTCAACAATGGAATTATGATCAGTAGAAATGGCCATGACATGGGACCTTTAATGTACATAGAATTCTACTCTGGAAGTAGAAATATGCGCATATATTTTGTTTGGATCTTTTTATTTTTGAGAAGGCCCGGGGTCCACAACTTATAATACATTATCAAAGTATGCATTCATGAGAAGAGACACTAGCATTAACCAGTCTAAACCAAGCATTAGGCATGAATCAAAATAACCTGTCACTTAAACAGCAGAATAAAAACACATCAAGGTGTGTAAACAATATAAGCCCCATTACAGCGGCAGCCACAGTCTGTGCCATAAACTGTCTATGAAATAAATAAACATAACGGTATTAGGCTAGAGGAAAACAAGTTGCAACACTGTGCACACAACGCTACCTCGTAACACAAGTGTTTGAGGTCACTCATCAAACTGACAATAGCAGAGGATGTAGTTTAGGTCGTTCAGGTGCACTAATGTAAGCACCTTAGCGCTACGTAATGTGTGTGTGGAATAGGGTCTTAGTATCTGCTGGGAACGCAGTGCTCCCTGGGTAAATCCGTTTTTTCCTTGAATGGCAAAAGGACCAATTTAACTTGATTTGAGAGGGCAGAGTAGAGTACCGGCAGCCTGTGAGAAGTGCCAGTACGCAAATAAAAGTCACGGTACGCCAAAGAGTAAAATGCGGCCCACTTTGAGCGCTGTGTCAAATAAGTAAGTAAGTAATACTGGAGAAAGTGGGTTTGCAGAAGTGCAGTGGTGTGAGAAATGACCTCGGTGGGTCTTGGGTAGATTTTCAGAAAGGATGGGATGAAATTACTCAAACTCCTCTCCTACTTCAAAAGGGAGATACATCTGTCTCTCATTCAGAGGAAATGGACAAAAGTCCCGAAGGTCTGCTGATCTCCATCCACTGATAGGACCATTTCTCCTCCTCATTCTCCTGCTTCTAGTATCTTCCTCCCCCTGATTCTCCATCTCAATCCTCCCTTTCTATTTCCTGGATATGTCTACCTGTCTGTCCCCAGTCCTTCATTTGTCACTTTTTTCTCGCTGTATCCTTTCTCATTCTTTTTTCAATTGTATTTTTCCTCCCGCCCTCCTCCCCTCTGCTGCCTTTCTCTCTCATGATGTGCTTAGCATTCAGGCCCTTTCACTGCTGCATCACAGGCCTGTTTGTTTCAGCGAGCTGCAGAGAGAGAAAGAGAAAAAGATGTGATTCCTCAGGGACGGAGTCAAATCTCTCTCACACTGTGCAGCATGATGCATCTGCAGCCACACATACATGAAGGCTGAATATGCAACGTGATGCGAGCATACATATATTCATATTTTCTCCCATGAAGAAAAACACAGGAACGCATGTACGCTCTCATATTCACACACACACACCCACACACACGCTGAAGACATGCGACCATTGTCACTGTCGAATATAAGACCGTGACATGAACTAATACAAACGTAATACCCTTCCAGTGTTAATGCCCGTTGCCATTTGACTTCTACTGCAGTTCAACACCCGTGCAATTAACCTCCGGTCGTTAGCATGTCAACTATGGAGCGAAGATATCTCCAATATGTGCCCCCCCCCCCCCCCACAGAGACGCGGCTCAACGAGCTAATGAAGAGCCCGTGTGTTGGGGTTAAGCACTTTACATCCTC
Organism: Gobionotothen gibberifrons; assembly: GCA_943591055.1. Lineage (NCBI taxonomy): Eukaryota > Metazoa > Chordata > Actinopteri > Perciformes > Nototheniidae > Gobionotothen > Gobionotothen gibberifrons. Next base: position 78,905 of record CALSBZ010046657.1, on the reverse strand, counting down.
CCTAACTGTACACAGCGCCACCCTAACATATTCAATTTTTGTTTCTTGTATAATTTAATTTGTAATGAATGAGTATGGGATTCTTTTTCGACAGTTATTGGCACTACTTTATATATCTGTAATGTTGTAATATATTCATATGTATGCCCATCACACATGTGAGCATTATTTTAACATATTTAAAGGTGTGTCTTATTTGTATGTATACGTCTTAATGTGTGCATAAACTGTATGTGTCTATGCATGAGTATTTAACAGTATATATATATATATATATATATACATTCATACAGTTTATATAGATGTGGGTATACAGGTGTGTATGTATACATATGTATATATTATGTATATATTTATTACATATTATTTCATTCTTGGGATGGTGATAAACAGAATTTAGATCTCCCTGTCTGTATCACACACACAACAGATTGATAATAAAGTTGAATTAAACAATGTATTCTTCTTTGTATGCACCATTTACACCAGAACAAATTCCTTGGATGTGTAAAATTACTTGAATGAGATCATGTCAAAAAAGTACAAACATAAAAAAAGATGAAAGCATTAAAGAAAAAACAAATTGATGAAAAATGTTTTTTATTAAATAAGATTTCATCCCCACCTGCAAAACAAACCACATAAACACCGTTAAACATTTATCTAAGGCACTGCTGTCAAACGTATGTATTTTGTCCCTACTACAGTATAACACATTCCTGTCATATTACACAACATCTTCAATTTCTTTTCACACAATATGTCTCCTTGCAGTATCAATATTATTCGGATGACTTTTATATTTGATCCAATTGGTAGTTATATTTACATCATAACGGTGCACAGCTGATAGAAAGGGACTTGCCGTTTTTAAAGATATTACTTATTTTCTTTGAATTAAAGAATGTAAATACTGAGTTGAGAGAATAGTCAGGGGATTTGGGTGATGGGAGACACATCTATGGAATCTGAATTTCAATAGCTTACCATTAAATGATGGATATGCCTTTCTGTCTGTGATGTTTTACAAATCAGATATTAATGTCTAGAACTAACACATGTGAAATAATATAACAATATCCTGTACAATTATGTGAAACATGAACACAACTACACATCTTCAGATGTTATACATACATAAGTGTCCTACACTAATAATGAAAAAGTTATTATGGCATCGTATGCTGCTGTGTGTACCTTTATTGTGAAATTAAAACAGAACGGTAAAGAAAAATACAGTTTCCGGTGTGAGGCCCAATGTCTCTGGATTTGAAGCATATGCATTGTACCATGAACCTGTATACACCTGTAACAGTCAAAGACAGGCAACTGTTGAGGAGTTGGAAAGGTAGTTTCTGAAGATGTTACAAATAAGTTAATAGTAATATTATGTTTGATATTATTATGTTTTATTAACTAGAACACTGGGTCACGTTAAGACCATCTTTTCTGTCGGTTTGGTGTTACCAAAGTCTTAGGTTCACAAAAGTAGTGAAATATATGAATTACACTGTATATAAATGTGTAATTCATGTCTAAAAGGAGAATACAAATTGAGTAAAATAGGTGTTTATCACTCTACTTTCACCACAGCAGGGACTGAGATACGTTAGGACTGAATAATGACTTCATATTACATACCAGGTTCATGTGATGTATACAAATACAAATTGAGCATTATAACTTTTTTTTTCAACCAACAATTTATTATAAATATGTTTTTTCAACCAACTATTTATATAAATATAAGAAACTGGAAAATCTCACTATTTACAATATTGAACATCAGAACTTTCAACCAACTATTCATTATTCACCTGTAAACTTGACAGTTTTTTAACCCGCACCACCTAGTGGTTAAAGCACATTATTACACGTTTAGAGTGATTGCAATGCCGATAAGGGTTGTGTTGCTAATCTTTGCTGCATGTTTTGTTGAATATGTTACATTTTATGAACAAATTAAAATATAAAGAGTACATACAAAATAGAGGGAAAGTAGAAGGTCAATGATATAGAATAGAACATATCAAGAAGATACTGTAAGTGATCTCGACAATAAAACAGTTTAGTGCAGGACGTACAAAGATATTAATAGGAGGATGTGCAAAACAGAAAAACTAATTAGGCTTTATTTAAACATTAAAGAATACTTTAGGTTAAGGTCTTCTTTTGAATAAGAACAAACATTTGGGGGTATCTATCTACAGATAAATATTAAGCCTGACAAAGTACTTAACGTCTAATATATTGCTTTCCTGCAATGTTAACTATGTTGAAGCATTTATTTTAACTGATATTATACATATGAATTATACTCTTATGTCTGTAGATAGTATAAGAAATGTGCAGAATATGACAGTTTAATGGTGGAGGTATACACACATATTGATAGATGTCTTGTAATGCGCTGTTGAGGAACCTGTGACCCAAGATTTTCATTCATTGCATAACTACACTGTAGTTGTGTATATGATATGTCAATAAACCTTAGAAAATCTTGAAATCTTGAAAGGGATGTGCAAAATAGTCATAATATACAGTCTTTAATTAACTATTAGTAGAGAATAACGAGTAATGAATATGATTTATAGGGATCTGCAGATACAGTTTTTGTCTTTTCAAGCACCAACTATCAAATATCTCTCCTGATTGTTGGCACTTGACAATCACCTTTCCCTGAATTTGACTCAGGTGTAACTAAAGTCTGCTCTAAGGGTTGTTTATATTTCACATCATTAATCAGAATCTGCAAAGTAACTAAAATAAATGAAGTGGAGTAAAAATACCAGGTTAACCTCTGAATTGTAGTGGAGTAGAATTACAAAGTAATGGTTGCACTGGCTGTGACTGTAGGGGGGTTACTTTAGTCGTTGTTATTGTTTTATTCTCTTACTTTTATTTATTTCAGTGTGTTTTCGATTTATTTCTGTTTGTAAATATAGTTAGTGCAGATTTTTGATCAAAAACAGCTCCATGTTTACTGTATCGGAACAAACTGGGTCATATTTGAGTATAGAGGATTGGTTTACTGCGTGGTACCCCCCGGCTCTATTCTGGTGCAACAGTGTCTCCTGATAGAGTCTCAACCTGGAGGGTATCCAACCAAACATCACATCTCAACAACCCCCTTAAATAAATAAAAAACACCCACGCACCCCAAATCAAAAGTCGGTATAAACAAAATCTCACTTCCAAATGTGGAGAGAATGCGGTGAGCAGAAGGCATCTTATGTTTTGGTTTTGCTATGTTTTGTGTGGCTTCCGGGAAACAGCTATAAGAGAAATGTCAAAGAATGTGGCTAAACAAGAACCAACTAACCTTATTAGTTGGGAAAACACCAGCAGGAATACAAAAAAGGCTCCTACTTATTGCTTGTGATAAGAATAGCGATTATTAAACAAATTACAAGGAATGGTTCAAAGATAATAACATAATCAACTCACAATGGAAGAACATAGTAAATGAAATCTATCGAATGTAGAAAATAACTATGAGAATCAGAAACCAGGTTCATATCTGTGATGAAAGATGGGAAACATTGGTAAATTATAGAACACAAAACGTTTATAATGACCAGGAGGTAAGATCTGCCGATGAATATACATACATGATGTTTGAATTTCTTTTTTAAATGCAACAAAAAATAAAACCCACGCAGAGCTGTATGGTTGTATTTAAAAAGCAGTGGAGCTCCGTGGAGCAGAGAGAGGCTATCTGAGGAGAAAGTGAGGTGGGATTACCCCCCCCCCCCCAGCCAAAAGGCTTCCACTAATTACCTGTCAATGACGGGCAGAGGTAAATATTGTCCCAAACTGTCACCGTCAATGAACCATACACTCTGCAATGTAGTCGGCGGATAATTCCCACTGACTGGGAAACAGGATAAGATGCCATATGGTTGTGTCATTTAGCCGCAATTAGTTCCGAATCTGTTCCAAACAAAGTGACACGGCGCTATTAAACAGTGTGATAGCAGCTAAAGGTCAGCCTGCAGACGCGCGGCTATCCGGCGAGATGCTGAGACATGTAGAGAGAAATTGTCTGTCTAATCGTTCTAATTGCAGATTTAAAGATTTTCCTTCTGTTGGGAAACAGAAAATCAAACTAATTTGTGGACGTATAGAAGTATAGAGTGTAAAATATGTTTGATTTGAGGTCATAACTGGAACATTTTCAAATCGTAAAATGATGGTGCAACAGCCCAAAACATTTAGATTAGGATGCAAATAAAAAATACAAAACATATGCAAATGAGGAAACATCTTCACCAACTTGACAACATGATCATATTAAGCTGAGACAGATTTCCAATTTGTATTAGTGATCAGTTTGCATCGTTACTGTTCAATCTTTTGAAATATTTATTAGCAAAGCGGGTGGTAGACATTGTGGTACCATTATTTATAGTGTCTGCAATAGATGAGCTTGGTGAGCCCAGATGAAGTTACCATGGTGAACTATATCACAGTCGCTAATTTATTAATTTAACTGTCTTGATGTTGCTTTTCTGTTGTAAATATGAAATATAGTTCCTGTACTCCGATGTTTCTTCCACTTGTGCTTGGAATAATGTGTTATTTGGAGCATGTGAATAAAACCCTTGCAGAGGCAACTGTCAATCATCTAAATATACAACAACGTAGCATTGAAAACACCATCCAACCTGACTTTTTTAGCTCTTGCACACAAGAAAGCTGACAAGAGTGTGACATTTGTTATCTATGCCAAGCACTTGTTCAAACATTCAGCGTGTCAGTATCAGAGTCAAAGTCAACTTTGTACTGAGTGCAGCCCGAGAAACACAGGGCTCTAGATGGTGAGTTTTTGGAAGGAAAGGAGCAAAGCTCTCGCTATGTGTGATCTTTTCATGCCAATTAGATTTTGAGCAGACCTTGAAACAGTGTCTGCTAAAAATGTGGTGTGCAATCAAATGCAACTGAGTACAAATATGTATTCAACATGTGTACAATGATGTCATGTTAATATGTGGGTGAGATACTCTACTCACATAGATGTCAGATTAACATTTTAGAGGGAATATGAGAAACAAGAGATGCCTCTCATGTGTTTGGTATCGGGGATTGTGAAAAATGTTACACAAAGGTAAAACATTTCAATTATAGGGTGAGAATGTCTCTACCAGGGAACAACTACCCAACCCTACTTCGCAACCATTCCTGTCTTTCAAAGCGATCACTATGTAACAAATCAGAAATGGTGAAAATAGTTATTAGATAAAGAAAAAAGTCTAGAATGACACTGTAACTGCACCACATACTGTATTACCCTTATCCCATCTATATTACAACATCAGGTCAGCATTTGATTGCTTTGGATAACATTCAGACATGATTTGAGCGTGCATACTTATGTTATTCAGATACATTCACAGCGAATAGATTATGATTGAATAACAGACTGACATGATTGCTCTCTTTGTCTTTCTATACAAAGAAAATCAAGCCACTTGCTTTTATGTGATTAGCCACGCTCAATAAAGAATGTACAAGGTCTATTGACGACTATCTTTATTTGATTAATGTGTGTCCCTCATACAGACACACAGCGAAGGACGTTTACTACTGTAGCTACGATGGTGACACTGGTTTTAGGTGTGTTAGTGATGTGGCTCCAGGGATGCACTGGTCGGACTGTTGAGTAGGTCCACCACTCTATTTCCAACTGAAATAAAGAAACACATTTGGGATGATTTTCTATGGAATCTGATACGGAAACCCATTCAGAGAAGATGAGTCCTGGGGTCAACAATGCCCTGACTCTTCGTCTATGGGCTCATGAAGTTGAAACTTCTGGTGTTGAGTGGAATGTCTCAGCAACTATTACAATTATTTCCATGACATTCAGATGTTAATTACACCCTCAGGATGAAGTGCAATTTGCTTTTGCAATTAACTTTTCATCTAGTGCCATTATCAAGTGGTCCAATCACAGAGGTATGAAGAGAACTGGACACAGTTGTGGAGGCGGTGCCCCGTTCATCCCTATACTATACATATGCTGAATGCGTATTTCTTACATTTTCGGACCAATCCCTGCATGCCCTAGAGATAGTTGTGCTTGAAAGCCCAGTAGATTAAACGTTTCTGAAATACCAGGACCTGAAAAGTGCAGAACTTGCATCCTCTCTGATGGTCAGCAATGGGTCACTACTGGATGAAGTCAGATGGTGGGAAAAGTCTATAAGAAAAATACCCTACTTCTCACTTGATTTAATTATGCAGTAATACATCAAGTTACTGAGGAATGAAAGTATTCAATCACTAGTTTCAAGTGTAGTCTTCAACATCTTTTTAGAACTTTAAACTTTTCACAGTGTGTTTTTCAATACAGGATTCTTGTAAAATATCTAATGAAGTACTAAGTTGGACTTAGCTCGGACCCCAAAAAAACAAGATCTCGATGGGCAAAATGCCGAAGACTGCAGTCCACAAACCAATCAGTGACTACGTCCACTTCATATCTCCAGTCTGTGGTCTTGGCCGTGCCTACATGCCTTAATGCTTTGAGATTCTGCCAGGTCATTCGCTGATTAGAAAGATTCCTTTTTCTTACGTACGTCTTCTAAGTAATCTGACAAAATGAATGTTTGGAAATGCAGAAAATCCATCAGGAGACACATACCTTTGCGACAGAGTGCATAACGTAAGGTGCTTGTGTTGTAAGGATGTGTTTTATTACAAAACTTTTTGGCAAGCTGTTGGAACAGCGGGGCCATATGCTGTACGTCTCAGTCCAGTTGGACCTAAATGGCTCCAAACGGTGCTGAGCTTTTGCCAGAGCGAGAGGAGAGCAGATCACTCAGTCAGTCGGCTGCGTGAAGGAACAGCCTGGAAAAGAAGCCCAGTTTATGGGAAGCCGTCAGGTTTTTAGGAGCTAGCCTGTTCATCACTTTAAAAGCCCTCCTTAAAAAAGTCTAGTTAATGACACTCAGGCACCCGACTGCTGCTGGTCGATGAAGACTTGTACGTCCATGTCACACAAGATCCTGCAAATTAACTTTTATTGACATTATAATTTGATTTGTATACAATCAATGACAATCACAATCTGGCAATCAGTAGATATGTCGATTAACTTTGGCTATGATAACCACATTTGTATGTAAACATATCATGAATAACTCACTTTTCATAGTGGTGGAAAACAACTAAGTATATTCACTTAGGTACTGTACTTAAGTGACATTTTGAAGTAATTGTACTTCACTTCAGTGTTTTTTTTTTTTTTTTAAGGTTTAAGAAAGTAAAGTGATATAATATTACAAAAAGTTTGTGTTATCAACAATGTGGGTATTTAAAACTTTGTAAAAACGCTGCTTTATGCAACAATATTAATAATGTCATATAATAATATATCACATATTTAGTTCACAAGTTACTACTTTTACTTTTCATATTTTAAATACATTTTTCTGATAAGCCTGCTGTACTTTTACTAATGAATGTAGGACTTGAAAAGGAGTATTTTTACATATTTCTTAGTTCACTTAGGTAAAGGATCTAAGTTCTTGTTCCTTTTCACTGCTTGTGCACATACATTTGGGTTTTTACGAAACTAAGTATAATTATCATAATGTCTGTGTGTGTGTGTGTGTGTGTGTGTGTGTGTGTGTGTGTGTGTGTGTGTTTGTGTGTGTGTGTGTGTGTGTGTTTTACGTGCATTTTCTATGCATTTCTGTGCTGCTTTTATACAACCATATTTACTTTTTAATCTTAAATTACATCCCACCTTCCTGCAGAAAAAAACATAGCTACTCTCAAACACCTTCATTCTGACTGTATAATGGATATTCATGTCATTTAAATCCAGATGATTTGATTGGTAATCATGTACTACATCTACAGTGTTCGTTCAAACACTTTGTGGTTTTACTGGATAAATACTTGCAAACGTTTGTTGGTTAATAAACTTTCCTTCATTCTGCATCGTAACATGGTTTAGGCAGCCTGCTATGACATCCCATAGCTATTCAGCCTACTTTCAGCTACAGAAACCATTCAAATATCAAAATATTCAGCCTTTTCAGCACATGATGGGAAACGTTCAACTTTTTCAAAATATGTAATACTTTTTGAAATATTCAGCTTTTTAAACTCTTTGTTTAACATGTAACTCAATGTGAGGAACCTTCAAATCCTCTTTTACCTACACCGTGCACCAAATCCTATTCCTTCCACATACTTTCAGCAAGAGACTTAATTCCAACTTTAAAATGATCACAAGACATTCAGCTATTAAAGTCTTATTCAGACTTTTGATATCTTTTACACTTTTTGAGATATTTAACTTAGTTTGGAGCTTGGTATTGAGGCCTTCTTCAGATTTTAACATTAGTGTGTATTGCACACCTCGTTAAGGCTAGAGTGCGTGATGTCACAGCGGACGACAGCCTGAAATGTGCCTTCATTTTTCTTTTAAACCTGCCATAATTCCCAAACCCTACACTCCTGGGACATAATTGTATGCTTGAATGGTAGGAAAACCTCTCTTAGTTTGAAAAGTAAAAACATTTTAAGCAAAGAACTTTAAGAAAATGCCTCTTGAGGGCATAAAGTGACAACAACTTTCAACATGTCTCCATTAAGGCCCATTGTAACTTCAGCCTGATCTTTACTCATAGCACCAGCCGCACACCTTTAGTTAATCTGCCAAAAATGCCACATTATTGACCCGAAAGTACACAAAAAGAACACTTCAGACGCTCAGGGTCCTTGACATGCTTCACGCGTTGACATTTTACTGATAGCAGCAACTGTTTTTTAACTATAATTAGAAATGTAAAAAGTTTATGTCTCATTCAGATCAATGGGAAGGCTCTCCTTCACTGATCACTGCACATCTCCATGGTAACCTTTGATCTCTGCACACAGGTGTTTGATAACGTCGTCACCATGGAAACCTTTGATCTCTGGGCTCACACACAGGTGTTATGATTAGGTGTTATGATTAGGTGCTCAGCACAGAAACAAACACTGACAAACAGACTATCTCAGCCTATTCTTTTCTGTCTGATGGAGACTTCATACAGACTTCAACATGTTCCACATATTTTATACATTATTGGTGACATATGGGTTTAGTAGAAAAGTTTGCAGTTAAAATATTCTGCTGCTTTTCCAAGCCTTTTTACTTTATTGTCTCTTCTTAATACACATTAATTCACTACTACTTACATCTAACTCCTTCAGCCTACTTTCAGCTACAGAAACCATTCAACTATTAACTTATTCAGCTATTTCAGGACATTGAGGCTATACATTTAGTTGTTTATACCTTTTTTAAACCTTTTCTTTTAAATATTAAGCTTCTTCACTATTTTTCCTACTCTTCCAGTTTAACATTTCACTTTCAAGTTTTCAAAAAAGTCATTGCAATGCATTTGAGCTGTAACAATTTTGATTCAAATCATTTCACTTTCTGCATTTCTCTGCTAAATTCAGCAACACACTTGCTTGGTTTGTGTAGCTAAAAGCAGCTACAGAGACCATTCAGCTAATAAAATATTCAGCTTTTTCTGCATTTTCAGCTAAATTCAGCAACACATGTACACAGTTTACAGCATTCTCACGCATTTTCAGCAGGAAATGCATGTTCTATCTTATTGTCATGGCAACACTTACACTTAATGCTTTGAGCATCAGAGTTTGCACATTACTTATTAACATGTTTAATGTTTAAAATGTGCCCTATTATGCTTTTTGGGTTTTCTCTTTTGTGCATGTAAGTGGTCTGCAAAGGCTAAAATCCCAAAGAGATTCTGAACAGTAAAGCATGGAGACATGTCACAGAAGAGGCACAAAATACAAATATGAACCTGAAAATGAACATAAAATGTCAAATCTTTCTACAATCTTTTTTAAATTCCAAAAGATGACTTTCAAAAGACAATGTACGGTTAGAATTCTGAAATAAAATATACGAAAGCTTCGAAAAAGATCGAAAATGGTCAAACATCATGATGTATTTTCAATATTAGTCAACACATTTTCTTTGTACTAGAAATGAAACATCATCAAATTAAATCTTTGTGTGTTCGCCATTTGTGTTTGTGCTTGAGACTGGCTCCAAGAGAATATGCCTAATTACTTAGCCTGGGAGATTTCCCCATATTATCAGTAAGTGGCTTTCCCACATGTCTTGTTAACGGTAGAAAACAGGCAGGTGGAAAAAGAAAGACATTGTTGCAGGTTGGTTATACCTTGAATTAGATTAGGACCCTTTTATAAGCTGTTGAAGTTGCCTTCTTGTCCCTTAACAATTACCATTAAAGTGCTCTCGAGCAGGGCTCATCACCCCCCCCGCCGTTCCAGTAGGAGCAAAGATGTGGAAACTGGGCGGCTCGTAGGTGTGAGAGTGTGAACCGCCCGGGGAGAACAAGCTTTGTTCATTCTGCATGCTAAACGAGGTGGAAACAGTATTATACACTTCGTCATTTTACGCTCACAAACTGACCTTTCGAAAAACTACCCAGATCTATCGAGTCTTAAAAAGCGTACCAACAAAAAAGTGGCTGAACTTTCAGAAAGAAAAATCCAAAATGTAGAACATTTGGCAAATCTAAGCACAGCAAGAAGATAATAACATTTAGTTCAATGCTACTTCTTACTGTGTAGAATGATCCTGCAATATGACTCTCTTAACCCATCTTCCACTTGGGTAATTATGTTTATACATGTATTCTGTTAGTCACACTAAGGCAATATTTAAGTATAGAGTCTAATTGAAATGTAATATGTGTAATTCTCTTGCCACCTACAAGCAGTTGTGACCTGCTGTGAATTGGGTTCTTGATTAACGTTATGTTATTAGTAAATGTGCCTTGTTAAACCCAGACTCACTTAATGGAGATACAATATGGATTTAGCCTTTATTGTTCCAATATTATTATGATTTCTCCTCACAAGCTTTAGCCAATAACACAGAAGTAATCCCCATCACAGCCTTACTGTAAATCAGTAGTGTATACACAACTCTATAATACATGTGTATTCTCTAAGTCACATTTAAGCAATGTTCAAGTAAGCAATTATGGAGTCTAATTTATATTGAATATTTGTAATCCTCTTGCCACCCCACCCCCCTTTAACCCACCACAATCTAAAACTAGCCCAAGTTGTATATATATAAACATATTATCTGCATTATTATATTTGTATATATGTATGGCCAGGTAAGTATATATATTATAAGTCATTGTTATTGTGTTTTTAATAAATATATATCCTGCACCACCTTTACTTTCCCCCGTCTTTTGCTCCAGTTGCCCCATCACTTACCTGTCTATCAGTTTGTCTGACTGCCTTAGCTTCAGTCCGTCCGTCCAAATGAGTGTCTATGCCATTTAAGGTTTGTGGGAGTGTGGGAGGGGGGGAGAGGGCGGTAAGGGTACCAGGGGAGGAGGGGAGAAGTGACTTCACCTGTTTTTGCAATATGTGCAAAACTTAAAAAATAAATATATATATACAGTATAAACAAATGGAAACACTCAATTCAACTACCATTACCTCAAAAGTATGTACTTGAGTAAATCTACTAAAACCTATAACTTGTAAAACCTATAAAGCGTAGGCATGAATACACTTTCTCAGTGCTGTAGTAAAAATAGTCCATCTGGAAATCATCAGATTGTGATTCAAACTGCAGTGTTGTCCCTCATAGGATACAGCTGATTTACCTCAGCTTCCAGACACCTGTACACACACACACATGCATGCTTCCACACAGCCTGGAGCTATAACTAAGTGTTGTAATTGCTGAGAAAACCGCAGACACTTGACACTGTCTCCCAGAGAAGAGGAAGACGAGGGAAGTGAAGAAAGCATGAAGACAGAAAGACAAACACACATTCAAGTTCTCCTGCTGATGCACAGGGACAAATAGACTCACATGCACACTAATGAAAACATTGGCGGAGTGAATAGCCAGAGGGTGCAAACTGTTCAAACATTACACAAATGTGCCACTTCAGTGCCAGGGGAGGTGAATGTTTAGCCCACCCTCTGCAGAGTGCCCGTGTTGAAGTGGTATTTGGCATTTGGGACGGCTAAAAAAACTGGAGCCATGCCGGGGCCGCAGCTGATTTAAAGTGACAAGGATGCAAGGCCATCGTATTCATCAAACGGGAGTGGCCCCGCACTCACCCACACCCAAGTACCCTCCTATTTTCAGGCCCCCGCTGAAACGCCACCTATCAGCAGCTGATCTATGGCGTGCCAACAGCGCCAAATAAGGTGTCATTTTCCTGAGACAAATAGGCAACAACAGACCTAAGGGCAGGTGGTAACCCCTTCCCACGTGCTTCAACTGTGTGTCCGAGAATTCATTTTATGGTGCCCACGAGCTGCTGGACAAGCTGCTCTCACATTCTTATATTTAGTTTATCCTCTTTTATAACATCTTTTCTCCTGCATTTGAACAAAGCGTCAAAAATAATAAAATGTATGCCCTTAAACAAATACCTCTGGGAATGAGAAAGAGAAGCTGGATTTGGAGACAAACGTAACGCTGGATAAGCATATTTTACAAATGTTTCCCACTAACTTGCATCTTACCTTGTCCCGCAAAGCCATCGTATTCATCACAGGGGAGTGGCCATTCACCCACTCCCAAAGTACCCTCTTATTTGCAGGCTCCGCCCCCGCTAAAATGCCACCTATGAGCAGCTGATCTATGGCGTGCCAACAGCGCCAAATAAGGTGTAATTTTCCTGAGACAAATAGGCAACAACAGACTTAAGGGCAGGTGGTAACCCCTTCCCACGTAGCTTAAACTTCACTTTACTGTGCCCACAAACTGCTGGACAAGCTGTTTTCATATGTGCCTCTCCTCTTTTAGAACATCTTTCCCACTATTATATTTGCAAGTGTCAAAAGTATGGCTTCAATAAAAAAAAGACCATTGGGAATAAGTAGGAAGCAACGGCGAAGCAGGGCTTCCGGACCACAGGTTGGAGTTGGTGGATTTTTTACAACAAACCCAAATTAGAAATGGGGGGGGGGCGCTAACTTGTGCCTTACCTTGCTGAGCTGACTGGCTGGTGAAGCGCTGTTGTTGATGGTGTGGCATTTGAAGTTGAGCAACGACTCCCCCGCAGCATCACCCTCTCTGATCTTGTCCTGGTCGGAGTGGGAGTGGCCGTCAGGGAGGGGCGAGGTGGCAGATGAGGGGGGGGGGGCGCTGAAGTGCAGTACAGGACAGACCGAGGAAGTTGGACGGTCGGATCAGAAAGGCCTCCAGAGCTATGTTAGCTGAAACCTAAGGGGACCACACATTTGGCAGAAAGGGGGGAAGGGTTGGAGTGCGGTGTAAGAGATTTCTACATTAGTCATTTTCTCCTTTCATGTTCGATTCGCTACTTTCATCAGTCATAAATATTGTGTTTTATATTTGATTGCCTCAAGGCCTTCTGATATCCTCACAGTAGGCATTTGAATATTTGCAATACTGATCACCTCTTTCATGGAATATTTAGTGGTTTAGTCCTCTTTTCTAACACACCTATGATGTTCCCTGTGAATAATGGCCACCATAGTAAATGAATGGCTAACCCTAGATTATGTTCAACCATCAGATAGGACACCATACAGTACAACCATGTGCATTTTTGAATAAATGTTCAGTGTCTATTCTTTGTATATTCACCGCAGTTAGTCATGTAAACCAGTATTTTGAGACATTGTTTACAGCTTAAATGTCATTTTGGTGATGATTAATGGTTTTTGAGTTAATGTAAAAGCAGTTAAAATAGGCCTGTCAGATTTGACCATGAACACCAAAGTAAGGAGCTAGAAACAAACATGAAAGGCGGGTCAAGAAGATGCTTTTATACCAAGTGACAGCAAAAGAAGCAATTAATCTTTTTCATGCATTCTTCTGGCTATCAGCTCGAGCCAAATTAACTTGTCATTATTCTACAGAGCAAGAAAAAAGGTAAGGCTTTGGGCAATTTAATCAGATTAACAACTTTAGCCTTGACTGAGTCTTTCCGAAGTTTTGGGGTGTTTGAAAGTCAGGCCGTACCTTAGAAATGACCTGATTGTCTCCGGTCAGCGACAGGTCGGCGATGCGCTCCACGCACTGGACGATGCGAGTGCACGCTCTGGCCTCATTCTGGGCCATCCACAGGACGTGCTCCTCCACCAGCATCATGTTACTGGCGATGTCTGATATATAGTCCCCCAGCTGCAGACACAGAGGCACACTTGTATGCAAAACTAGACACATTGTAAGAAGCCAAAACACACTTGCAGTAGACTCATCATGCACATCAATCATATCCGCAACAACAGGCACATTTATAATCTACAGTCAGAATTGTGGGGGAGGCAATGGTGGTTTCATTCATTATAGGGAGATTTAATTTAGATTAGCAGCTCCAATGGGGCATAATCGCTTCCTTGGGATGGCAGCTCGCTAGTTACTTAGTGTACTTTTCATTGTTGCTTCAATTGACTGGATGAATGAGGGTGGTCTCATCAGCATTGTCTTAAGAATGATAAAATGGAAGTATCTCCTAATAATACCTCCTCCCGGGCGACCTATAATGAATAATTGGACCGGTGAGAGCTAAAATTGATTATTTCCACTGAGTAAGCTCAACACCATTCCCTCCCTACATTCTGACCTTCAGTGTGACGTAAGGCCCTCCGATTGCCGCTGGCCACAGACAGAGGAGAGGTTCGCTTAAGGTGAAACACAGCTTGCTCAAAAACAGATGCATCTTCATAACCATCATTGCCATTCAGGTCCAACGCCAGCATGGGCGAGAGGGAAGCGCGCAAGGTGAAAAGTTAAGCTGTCTGGAATCGATTAAAGGGTTGAAGCCAGGAGACAGCGTGCTGCCATGTCTTTTTGGGGCAGATCATGCTGTCTGCGGCTCGGATTCAGTGAAAAGTCCTTTTCTGTTTGCTCTGTTGACCTTCATTAAGCCCATCCCTAGGACAACCACAGTCCAATCCTTCAGTAAACATTGTAGGAAAATTGAGATGTTAGTTTGTGCAGACTCTCCAGGTAAAATCGGAGTGTTACCTCTAATAGGCCGTCCTTCCTGGTCAATCAGTTGCATTAACGCTGCCTGTATTGCAGTTTCTGCTTCATCGATTCGTCCCTCAGCTTCCTCCAGCCTACTGTTGGCTCTGTACAATTCCTGTTTTTTTCTGTTAGTTGTTGTATCTTGTCTAAAGTCCTTGATTTCTCTAAGTATACTTGCTAGAATCTCTTAATGTGTCTTCTTCCGAGCTACTTCGGGAATAAAATGTTGATTTGTCAACGTCATTGTTGCAATATTGCTACGCTTTTCATACTGTATGTGTATGAAAACCCTCACTTTGTTATTAATAGGATTGTTAGTAGGTTTTTTATTTACAAAACCGTCTGCAGCACAAAAATTAAGCTGCCAGGTTTAAAGGTTAGTTAAGTCCCTGTAACTATTTCACCAGCGCTTACAATGGTATGACTTTCTTGAAGTGAATATATCTGCGCTTCCCTTTTTGTTAGAAATATTAATCTTCATTGTTTTTGCACACTGGAAATTATTCCTTTCGTTTTAGTAATCATTTAGTTTTTTTAGGCTGATGGAAGCTATAGGGAGCAATAACCAAACATAGTCAACATTAAAGAATATATATATTGAAGTACCTGGCTGCAATGATATTACTGTTCCTGTACGCTTGTCCTTCAAGTGGTTTCTGGCACTTGCATTGACGGGTCAAATGTTTCGCTTCATAAAATGGCTTCTTTATTCACAATACTCAACAAAGTATACTGTAAGTTAGTCCTTCTCTCCTGGCTCGCATTTCAGAATTATTATATTTAGAAATGTACTATCAATACTTATATATATTTTACATGTGGAGGGAAAAATGGACAGTCTTGGCAACAGGAAGCAAGGGGGAGGGGCTTAACGTAGGGTCAGTTGGAGCTTTTGAAGTCAAATTATTTCTTTCAGCGAGCTGTGAAAAAGCACATGTAGGAAACAATACCAGCGAAGTAGTACACCTTTGAAACACGATGCTTCAAAATAAAGTGAACAAATAAATGCTTAGATCCCACGTCACGTAGTAAACTGCCCTCTGTGTGTTCACTCACATCTTTACGTTTCTCCACCAGCCTCGTCAACCTCTCCACCAGGTGAGTCACGAAGATGACGTCCATGACATCAGTGAAGTGTGCCGCCCTGCTGGTGAAGGCCACTAACTGCTGGCCCAAGGGCTGAGCATTGGTGGTATTCACAGTTATCTGGAATCAAATAAAGCATACATCAGTATTTAGTCCATCAGTGCAATTCAACAGAGACATCACATGAAGTAGCTCTGACAACATTTAATAAATAATACATCACAGTAATGCAGTTTCATGCCATGCATGTAGTTTTGAACTTGAATGTGGTACAGTAGTCCCGTGTGTAATGTAGGATGAAACAGCTTATCGTCAGTCAGTTCGTATTATGTATATAAAGGCTTACATGTACAGTTCTTCAAATACCTGCAGGCTACTCAAGAGCCAGTGGAGATGTTTGTATCTGTATTCAAGGAATATGAAATTAAAGTATGAGTTAGGATTGCACGATATACTGTATATCAGCGGCGATCTATGATTGGAGGAGATGGAAAATGTTTAGTATTACGTTTTATTCTGATATAGAATTAAGGCCGCTAAATTGGCAGCTGATAATAGAGCCAAATTGCTTTAAATGACTTAACATGCTCAGGATATGAACACTCCATTACTCCAAGTAACCTTAACATTTCTCAAAGAGGATATATTATCCTCATTTTCAGGTTCATATTTGTATGTAGTGTCTCTACTGGGACATGTCTCCATGCTTTAATGTTCAAAAAGCTCTTTATTGTTCTCACACTGCCTGTGCTGCAGCTCCTCTTTTCACCCTCTGTCTGAAACCAGAGCCCAGTCTGCTCTGATTGGTTAGCTGGCCGGCTCTGTTGTTATTGGTCAACTGCTTAGAGATGTGTCGGAAATGCCCTGTCCCTAACCAACATTCCTTTACATAGGGATGTCACTTTGTTAGTGAAGTTAACAAAGGAGTAAACTTTAGCCTCTGCAGAACATTTACATCCACAAAAACCTATATAACGCACTGAAGGAAAGGGAACACCCCAAAAAGCACCCTATAGGGCCTCTTTAAAGCTGGTTTGGAATCCGACAATAAAAACAGGGAATAATTATAAACCTAGAGATCCGAACATTATCGTCTGCATTGCTGATCATTTACAGAGTTTCAAAGGAAGAACAGTTTTCAAAGGTTTGTTATCTGCAATAAAAGCCTTTGATTATTTTGGAATTTATTTTTAATGAACATTGATAAATCAGTGTTTTTCTTACGCTCGGATGTGCCTAAAACAATGAAAGTATTTTAAAAATCCAAAGTCAAATTGGGTATCTGCTATAAAAGCAGGTCATTATGAATTATTGGTTATGAAAAAATCAATAATGCATCACTAGTCTGAGTTCCTTAAACCAATTCATTGACATTAGGGGGACAAGTGTGGAATACAATAATCTGAGCACGAGCTCTCCGTGTGTTTAAAATAAAATAAGACTTTGTTTATCCAGAAGGAAAGTCCTGCGCTAGAGTTGCAACAGATTAAAGCTTAATTAACATAATAATAATACAACGTTATACTAACAGTACAGTAAAAGAGCAAATCAAAGAAAAAAACAACGAGAACAAAGAAAACGATAGTTACGGCTGTAACTACGGTTCGATGAGTCCCGGATGACCGCCAGAGGCGGTGCTTAGCACTGGATATGTCCATCGCGCGCATGCGCAGCTCGAGTACCAATACCAACAAAGTCACCTGTGACCCACGTGACACCGGCTATATCAGCCGGTGTCGTCAGAGGATCTGTTCCCAGAATCTTCTCGCGAGCACACAATAATTCTGAGTGACAGGATACTCTGGCGGTCATCCGGGACTCATAGAACCGTAGTTACAGCCGTAACTATCGTTCTATTTCGTCCCTACTGACCGCCAGAGGCGGTGCTTAGCACTGGATGACCAATACCAACCATGTCATGAAGAATCCAAGCACTTACTCCCTTGGCCGGGAGCAGCGGAGCTTGGCAACAGGACCACACCCAGAGGGTGAGGAGTGGCGACATTGACCCGGTAGAACCTGGAGAATGTGCCAGTAGACGCCCATGCGGCCGCGGCGCAGATGGTCTCCAGGGGCACCCCTCTTAGGGCAGCCCACGATGCTTCTTGTAGAGTGGCATCTGACCCCTGATGGCGGGGGGCGGCCACTGGCCCCGTAGGCGTGTGTGATGGTATCAACCACCCAGTGGGATAGCCGCTGTTTTGAGAGAGCACGACCCTTCCTAGTGCCGCCATGGCAAACAAAGAGCTGCTCTGACTGCCGTATGCAGGCCGTGGCATCAATATACGCCCTCAGGGCATGCACAGGGCACAGCAATTCAGGCGTGCCGCTCTCCTGTGGAATGTTAAAGCGTGCCAGCTGGATCGGCGGGGCGAGGATCAGCGGGCGAGTGGAAGCACCTTGGGCAGGAACGCCACATTCGGCCAGAGGGCAACACCCGAGCCATCGGAGTTCCACCTCAGGCATGTACTGCTCACGGAGAGGGCATGAAGCTCTCTGACTCACTTCACTGAGGTTATGGCAAGCAGAAATGCTGTTTTCAGGGACAGCCACTTAAGCCCGACCTGGGCCCGGGGCTCGAGGGGAGGAGATGATAGGGCGTCCGGCACTAAGGGCAGGTCCCAAGCCGGAGCCCTCAGGGTGCTAGGGGGACGCTGCCGTAAAGTCCCTCTCGTAAAGAGGGACACCGACCTGTGGCACCCCGCCGTGGCGCCGTCGACCCGAACATGTCGGGCAGCCACATAATTCAGAGTGGAGTGAGAACGTCCACTATCTAGAAGGGACTGTTGTCTAAGCAACAACGTACATGCTGTCCCCAAGGGACACGCACATTCTTGCCCCCCAGTTGGGGTCGAAAGTGCGTGAGTGCAAGCTGCACAGCCCGAAGCTCTAGCATGTTGACCTGGTGCGCACCCTCCTGGGTAGACCGCTGACCCTGAACGGTCCTGCCCTGCCGCACTGCACCCCCCCCTGAGAGACATGCACCTATGGTGATGGTCTCCTGGCGGGATCGGATGGCGCCCATGGGCGCGCCCATCGGGAGATAGGCCCTGCCCCTCCGGCGTGACAGAGAGTGGAGGCAATGCTGCGACACCCTGACTTCCCTGTGCCTGTGCCACTTGGCGTCCAAGTGAAACCTGTTCAGCCACATCTGCATGGGGCGCAACGACAGCGGGCCTAAGGGCCCAGCGGCCGAGGCAGCCGCCAGTCTGCCCGAGGGCCGAGGGACTGAATATAAGGCCCCATCTTGCCCGGCCCACGTGGAAGTAGGCATCCCTCAAGTCCACGGTCGAGAACCACTCCACCTGTGCATGTGCAGTGGTCAGCGTATAGAATGGCAGCACCTTCGGGAATCTGTTGATTCCTCTGAGGTCCCAGATCGGGCGAAATCTGCAGACTTTCTTGCTCACGAGAAAGTACGCCGAGTAGAATCCCCTGGGCTAAGCAGAGGGTCTTACTGGCTCGATTGCGTCCTTGGACCGAAGGACGGACGACTCCTGGGCCAGAGCTAGGGCCCCTGCCGGATCGCTGACCCCTTGGGCCGGTAAGGCTCTGGGGCACGAGGCCGCCTGGAAGGCGGGCGACCTGGGGCACGAAAGTCATTGGGAGGCGGTTGAGTGGGCCGCTACGACCTCTGCAGACCACCCCTGTAATCCGGCGGCTGAGTGCGGCTGCTAGCGCGGCCCCTGGGCCTGCTGGGAGTGGGCACAGGTCTGAGAAGACCCGAGAGCTGCTGCCTGGTCTGCCTAGCTTGGGCAGCACATTCCAGTGCCTCCAGGGCAGCTGACCCCAACAGCTCCCCTGGCCGAGTTGATCTGGAGGAGGATGTGACAAGGAGAGGTGTCTGTTGGCTGCTGCCAGACGTTCCACAAACAAGACCACAGCTCAATGCTAATGACGTTTGGCACAACGCCGCGGTCAGAACAAGTACAAAAGCACAGCAAGGGCAACTCCTGGGAGAGGGAGCGGAAACGCCCCGTCACCGAAAAAGTTCAAGCCCAAAGCAAACAGACAGTAATCAGGACAACTAGGCTCGGAGAGGGAGCGGAAACACTGCCATCACCAACCAAGCCGACACCAACCTGTCCGAACGAAGTCTCTGCGCAGCCAGCCACAGCTCCTGGAGGACGGGTAAACCCGCGGCCCAGACTGGATGAGTCGCGAAGCTGCACGCAGCCAGCTGTTTGCAGAGAATCCTTGACAATGTTCCAACCGAACGAACGCTGTAGGCTACAAAAACGTAGCCATGGTACCCTCGTGCAGCGAGAAGATGAAAGGAACAGATCCTCTGACGACACTGGCTGATATAGCCGGTGTCACGTGGGTCACAGGTGACTTTGTTGGCATTGGTACTCGAGCTGCGCATGCGCGCGATGGACATATCCAGTGCTAAGCACCGCCTCTGGCGGTCAGTAGGGACGAAATAGAACTGCACAGTGAGGAGCGATGAGGGATACATTACGTAATCAGTACCTGTGTGAGTTCGTGCAGCACGCGGGTCAGCTCGCTGGCGTACGGACACTGGGTGTAGTCCTCCTCAGCCCAGCGTCCACTTTGGTCACAGCTCCGCCAAGCCTTCTTCCCCCTCTGGCTGGAGGGGTGGGCGGCGCTGCCAGAGGGGTGGGGGGCCGAGCCAAAGGTGGCAGGAGTGCAGGGCAAGAAGGCAAGGATGCCAGCTAAAGTCTTTGGCCACCTGCCAAAGAAAACATCAGAATCTTCAGTCAGTGCTCCAGATGGCAATTTCATACTCCCTGTAGGAAATGATTAATTTGCATATTTGATTTTCCAGCTATCTGTAATTATTTTTGCAGAATACTGCCAGATTCTGTTACTTGATTGTTGTGTCTTCGTGAAGATTCTGACTTAATTCACTTTATTTACTAACTTTATTAATCAAATGAACAGTCGTTCCAATTTGAGCACCATGACAAAACAAATACATTTGATTAATTACAGAATGCACTTTAAAAGAGACACACAACCAATTGCAGGCATCAAGATTAGTTCACTGCTCTGAATGACATCAAACTAATTCCCAATAATTTCATATTGCACGAGGTACACCCGAGGTAGAGTGTCAGGATTCGTGGAAAAGGTAGGACCCAAATGCAGAATAAAAAAGACAAAAAAAAGTCAAGGAATAAAAGGCGAGCTTTATTTAAAAAAAACTGACATGAAATAAACAGGTAGCACGAGGAAAACAAAAACTGACCGTGACCAACATGGAGGGAAACAGGAAAGACAGACGAGACACAGGGAGAACAGAAATGCAAAATAAAACCCATGACAAGACAGACAAAACTAAAATTGTGACATAAAACTAAGATAGTGACAGAACCCCTCAAGGGACGGATTCAAGACGTCCAAATCAAGTCCAACACTTCCAAAAGGGTGGGTGGAGGGGGTCCGGAGGACGGGTTTGGGCTGACGGCCGGTACGCCGACAGGACACGGGGGGCTGGCGTCGGCCGGAGAGCCAACAAGAGACGAGGAGCTGGAGTCAGCCGGTACGCCGACAGGACACGGGTAGCTGGCGTCGGCCGGAGAGCCGGTACTGGAGCCGGAACTGGAGCCGGAACTGGAGCCGGAACTGGAGCCGGAACTGGAGCCGGAACTGGAGCCGGAACTGGAGCCGG
>CALSBZ010046657.1:0-39123 GCA_943591055.1 Gobionotothen gibberifrons | reverse complement strand
CCTGTGTCGTTGGGGGTTCCGCTGAGGGTCCTGCCAACTCCATGTCCAGTGTCGTTGGGAGTTCCGCTGAAGGTCCTGCCAACTCCATGTCCTGTTTCGTTGGGGGTTCCACCGGATTTCCTGCCAACACCTGATCCTGTCCTGTTGGGGGTCCCGCCGACACCTGCTCCGCCGGGTTTCCTGCCAACACCATATCCTGTCCTGTTGGGGTTCCCGCCGACACCTGCTCTGCCGGATTTCCTGCCAACACCATGTCATGTTGGAGGTTCCGTCAACACCAGCCCTTACTCCGTCCGGGGTCCCACTGGTTCCTATTCCACCAGTGGTCCAGTCGGCCACGAACCCGGTCCGTCCTTGTGCCCGGCTCCCTGACTATGTCCCGTCCGCCCGAGACCCCCTCCATGAACTCTGCCTTGCCTCTGGGCTGTCGACCCAGACCCGTCCTCTGGACCCCTCCACCCTACCTTTTTGAAGTGTTGGACTTTGTTTTTTTTGGACGTCTGGAATCCGTCCCTTGAGGGTTCACGATCTTGGTATTATGTCACGGTTTTAGTTTTGTCTGTCTGGTAATGGGTTTTGTTTTGCTGTTCTGTTGTCCCTGTCTCTTATTTTCCTTCCTGTGTTTTTCCTCCTGTGTCTGATTGTCTCATTGTGTTCACCTGTTGCTCTTATGTTTCTGCCTACCTTACCCAGCTGTTTCTTGTCCTGTGATTAACCCTCTTGTCTTCCCCTGTGTGCCTTGTCGGTTCATTGTGTTTCCTGTCTCCCTGGTCACGATCGTTTTTTGGGTGATGTATATTCCTTGTGCTACCTATGTTATCCATGCCATGTTTTTTGCTCATCAGCTTTGTAAATAGAGCTCGTTTTTGTTTCTTTACCTTTTTACCTCTTTTTGTAGTCTGCATTTGGGTCCTACCTTTTCCGCGATCATAACAGATTAACATTATGGCTTCGCCTTGATTTGATAATAGCTGGAATAATTTAGGATAATCCAAGCTCACAACTCAACAACATATAAGGCATAGTTTTAGTGCAGGAATGATAGGGTACAGAGTTAAATCCACTGAGAGGAGACTCACCTGAAATCCCCCTTGTTGTTGGTGACTCTGTCTGTGGGGCAGTACGGTGCCGACGTCTCCAGAACCACTATCTCCATTTGCTGAGAGGTGTTGCCACGGGAACTGGTGACCAGGCACTCCCAGGTGCCACTGATGCCCAGCTCAATGTTGGAGAGGATGACCTCACTAGAAGAAAAGAACAGAGGCGTCAAACTGAGGGTGTGGATTAGTGTCAGTGTGGTGTGTGCACTGTTGACTTTCATTAAATGCATTATGTAAACACATTTATTGGGGACCTATCATGCAAAATGCCCTTTTTTATGTCTTTTATACATACATATGTGTCCCCGGTGTCCATCACAAAATGTCAGAAAACAAAACCCTCTCTCTTTTCCTCCGTACCCAAATCTCTAAAAACGAGGGTACAACGGAGCTGATCCAGATTTGCGTCCGATATGACGTAATATCGGAAATATGGACCCACGGCACTATCAGAAAGTTGCTATCAGAAACAATGCCCGACTATTTTGGACGTAATATGGTAACGTACACTCAGAGCTAACCTGTACTGGAGAAAAAAGGAACTCACCTTGTAGTAAACCCGCAAGAAAATAAGCATTTGAGCTCCATACTGTTTCAGAAATAATCCTTGATGTGGTTTGGAACATGATATGGTGTTTAATCACGGCAGCATTTAGCTGTATCTCGTAGAATTCTGAGGAGGCATTAGCTCCCTCCTCCTCCTGTTTTTTCAAGCTAAGGACCCAAAATCAGCGTTTCTCTAACAGGGCTGAAATAGAGGGATATGAGGGATGTCTAAAATGCATGATCTGTTTGGTATTTTGAGCAAAACATATTATAGAATTTTTTTTTTAATATATTTATATCTGAGACCCATAATATATGCCTAAAAATAGCATAATAGGAGACCTTTAACATACTTGTATTAGGTTAGTTGAAAGCAATAATATTACGTTTGAATACAAAAATTAGCTTCAACTTAATATTATTGCTTCAACTAACCTAAAGGTTAGGAAAAGGTGCTGGGTCAGGATTTGTGTTCAGGGTTGAAGATATATTGAGGACTGTCTTTGGGTTAGAACCTGAAAAAATAATGGTATGGATTATTTTTGGATAAGGACTAAAGTTAGGTGTACATTGGGGTTAGTTATGTCAGTGGAAGCTCCTCATCAGGATGGGACCACAGAAATGTGTGTTCTTCAAATTAATCAAATGTATTCAGAGAGCCTTGTGGATGTACGAGTATGCAGTGGCTTAAAATGTTGGCTGTGACTTAAGATGATCATTACTCATGCTTATCTTTCCTACTTTGTCACAGCGATGCCTATCTCAATGGAAAATGCCTGATTAAACAAAGGATGGTGAAACAGTGACAAAGAGCCAATGCAGGCCATTTGCCAAGGCGACTAATCTTGAGGATTTTACTCCTTATGAAAGAAAAAGGATAAAAGCCGCAGAGATTGCTAAGCAACGGGCATTATCACCATGGTAATACGGCCTCCTTGAGAAGTGCCAACTGTTTAATTTCCAAATACGATCCAGTTGTAGTCAAATATACACATTTCCTTGTGTGCACTTAACGAGCTAATGCCTTTTTATTTATTTAATCAAGCCGTGCATGCTCATAATATGAGTCACAGTATAGCCACATAATACAGTATGAAGTTTTATAATAGGACTTAGGGAACAATGCCCCACAAACGGAAAGTATGACAGAGTTGACATAACAAATTCCAAGTGACAGGCTGAACAGGAAGCTGTAATCGTTCAGAGGAAAGATGATTAGTGGCTGAGCGACTCTGATGTGGAGGAGCTCTAATCCCAGAAAACGGTTCTGAGGATGTGAGAGACAAATTATTCCGAAACATTAAATGTCTTTATTTTGTTTCTGCTCTCTCTCGTAGCATTGAGAAAAAAAGACAGTATTTCCAACTTGAGGCCTTTGTATTAGGGCTAATTGCATTAGAATAGCATAACATGCTTTGGATCCATCTTTCAAAGGGAATGCAACCAAGGAGAGTCTTGAATCTTAATTCCGTCCCCTGCTGAGAAACAGTTTCTAAGACCCGTTGGAATCACATTGCTCTGTGACTTTGAAATTATCTTAATGATGCTTTCCAATATTTACACATGCGCAATGATGTAAGGCCAAATACAAATGCTGTATGGTGTTTCAGTTGTTCTGGGATCAGGCACATGGCGACAAAAACATACTCAAAAGCTTGGTTGGATAACAGATCTGTATCTGTATCAAAAATAAGATTACATTCCTATTACTACCACAAGAAAAAGGTGGTCAGAAAAGGACCAGTGACGTGGCAGTAGAAATTGGAGGAGAAGCTGGTTTTTGACCATGTCTTACAAACGGAAACTTTAATAACAAAGACCAAAAAACACAATTGTCTGAACAATGATTTCAACATGTCGTCATAGAAACAATAAAAAAACGATTTGAGTGAAGATCCATTGTCAACTGTAGACAAAGACCTTATTTCGGGTATTTGACCAAAAACATGTACAAAAAAAGTAAAGACGAGGGAACTGTAAGCAGTAAAATGACTCATGACTCCACCACTCCATATCACCTGATAACTTATTTTATTCTGGGCAGCTGTGTCTCAGGCGGTAAATGGGTGTCTACCAATTAGAGGATCAGTGGTTTGATCCAGACCCTGGTGCGTTAATATATCCTTGGTCATGATAATTAAACCCAAATTGCAAGTTTATGCAAGTAGTCTTGGATAAAAGTGTCCGCTAAATGACATGTAATGTAATGTAACGTATCAACTGTAAAAAAGAGTCCTTGCTTCCACTATCATTGATTTTTCTCTTTAGGGCTTTTAACCATCAGTCCTAAATAGTGCATTTACACCGAGGCCTTAGCTCTTCTTCTGCCAGAGCCATAACCTGACCTTTGCTGTCCATGTTGTAGAAGATTGACAACACTCCACTGTAGGGTCTCATTACCTTGATCTACGTTTAGTGCATTTGGCAAGCTACCTATGACAATAAAACTGAGGGGCCTATTCGCAAAAGATTTTCATAGCTTTTGTGACGTCTAAACCTGCACATATCACAACAAATATGTTTTTAGTCTCAAACCTAAGGGCGAATTGAATCCATTACTGCCAAACATAAGTCACTGAGTGGTCATGTTTTATTTGTACCTATACAATAGGTGACATGCATACAGAAACTTTAGTCTTTATGTATTCTTGGATGTGTTACTCTTTGGATTATGGTAATAATTCATGTGTTTTAAAGGTGGGGTAGGTCATTTTGGAGAAACCGGCTCGAGTGCGCTAGAATTTGAAAATACACAGCCGGAACAAATCTGCCACTTCCTTACAGAGCCCCTCCTCCAACACGAACGCGCACATGACCAATGAGGGCACGAGATAAGTTTGTGCACAGATGGAAGGCTGACAGGCAGGTAGGCCATCCAGTTATTTTAGCCGGGCCGGCTCAGATGATTGTCATGCTTTTTACAGCGCTACGGCTTCCACAGATGATATTTTTTTATGTATTTTTTGTCAAAGCACTTAAGATATTCATTGCTATCGGGATGTTAAGAGCATTCCATGGAATATAACAACAAGTGTATCTCGAGCCGGTTTCTCAAACTTACCTACCCCACCTTTAAGTGTTGAATACTTGACACTAATGCCATCACGTGAAAGAAAGCCGTGTATAAACAAAATAAATCGGAATGAAATCAATGTGTGTTTAGGTGAGAGCGTGTCTCCACTGCCGTTTGTTTTGTAAGAGAAGACAAACGGAAACATTGACATTCCCCACTCCAGAGCGGACCCGTGACTTTGCTCCAAGGACTTCCAGTGGGCGAGTTATGAAAATGAATAAAATAAATCCTGATTTCATCTTCTGTGTTCCACTAAAGCTCTCTTTTCTGATTGCTTTTCTAAAAGGCCCTAAATCAGATTTGAACGCTTGACTGAAATGATGACATTCCCGGCTAGAGAACTCTGTGTGTGTGCATGTGTGTTTGTGCATGTGTGTCTGTGTGAATACATTTGAGGGCTTTGGCATGTGTGCAAGTATGTTTTTAGTTGTCAAAAAAGCCAACACTATTGAGCTTGTCTAATTAGTTTGGAAGGACTTTTGCACCAATCATGTAAAAGCTTGGAGCTTTCTGAAGTATTGACGGTTTCATCAAACTTTTGACACACGATAAAGATCTTACCGTAGGAATGCATTAATCTCCAACTGTGATGATTTCCCTAAGTCTTACTTCTCTTTCATTATTCTACCTTTCAATCACTTTCTCCTTCTTCAGTCTTTCTACAACTCTCTGCTTAAAACTATATGCCACAGTATGCCAGTTGAGTTTAAAGTGTGAATGGACTTTACAAATAAACCCTCTTGGCTCAGTCAAGCAATATGCCTGTATGTGCAGAACAACAATTATATATCAAACCACATTAGGACATGTGCTGTCTGAAAACCTAATTCAAAAAGCTACTGCAGATTACACACTGCAAGGTAAAAGGCAAGAGCACCTTTTGCTGCTTGGTGAATGTTCTTATAGTTTTCTGGGTCCACAAGGCTCCAGAAATGTTGTGAGTGTTGCTGAGACTTAAGCTGGACATGATTTTAGAGGTTAATAACCTCCATCTCCATCTCCACAGGATTAACACTGAACAGTTCAGGCATCTTCTCTGAAATCTCTGTTGGTTTTGTTTCCCCTGCTTACCTTTAATAATTATGAATAAAACCTTTGGCTCGTAATTTCATTTCCCCATTGTAGCGACAAGAGAGAGGTGAGGGAAATATATCGAGTCTAAGACGCGAAGCGAGGACTCGAGGAGGTGCAAACTGAGGAATGAGAAAGGGCTTATGTGTCAGATTTAATTGAAGTGGGAAAAGATGCATTTATTGTCGTTAGATTCTTTGAACACAGTCTGTGAACTGTACTGAAAAGCTGCCCTATCTTATATTAAGTAATCACGTGTACTACTGACGATTTCATTTAGTCCTCAAAAATCATAAAAGTACTATTGTGCTTGCCCCAGATCTTATTTTCTACAATATTCCACTATATCCCATTGCTTTTTGTGGAGGCAGCCCTTGTGATGCTAACTTCTGGGTTACAAATATAGCCATCACACCCCACCGCCCACCTCTGGTACTCCCGCCTCCCAGTCTCCCAGAACCTGCCTAAAAAGAGGAAAACTTCACTGTTGACGGCAAATTCAGCTGCATCCGGATCCCAACCGTCCCCTTGTGAAATGCTGCACCCAAACACAACAAGTAAGGCAAGACGAAACCATCAAATTCAGTCCAGAAAAAAAAGACCATCCTCACGTAACCATCACAATTAAAAATGGCTCTGGAATGTGGAAATCAGTAGGGCAGGGGAACACATGAGCCATGCAACAAAGCACTGACCTACATCCACAGTAACACTGCACCATTGTGGAGCGGATCCCTGAGGGCTCATTAGGACCACATGTACGCTCACACGGTGATACTTACAAATGTGTTTACATAATGTTGCTTACAAGACTGTAAACTTTCAATCCGTCCGTCCCTTTGACTTAACAAACGTTCCGAACGCAGGGACTTTTTTTATGCAAGCTCGCCGATCCCAGTTGGTGGATTTCAGTTTTATCAGAATCAGAATTCCATTATTTGTCCCGCAACGTGGAAATGTACAATATTCCTACTGCAGATGAGGGAAGAGAGTAAACTTACATATTAAGAAGTAAAAAATACCTACGAATGCATACGTTATAATAATAAAAAACACATGACGTGAATTGCAGGAGTGTATTTTGCGGCTTTTGTGCATTACAAATTAGACATGTTAACACTAATGGGAGTACTACATGGGCATGCCAACATTCATACAGGTGCATGTTCAAAATGCATTAAGATACATAGAGGGGTGTACTATAATGAACTCAGATACTTTTCCCATTGGAGCAGCATCCATATCAAATTAGCTCCTTGTGCTTACCCTCTCTATGACTCAACACGGTACATTATGTAGAGTGTTTAGATTTTACATTTCCCTGTTAAACTTAATCTCATGTACCTAAGAGCTCTTAATTTTCTTCATTCACTGTAACTGGCAAGCAGTTAAGTGATGAACCCACAGGTAGAATTATAAATATGTTGACATAATTTAATTACGTCTCCGTAGCAACACGCTTGTAAACTCATTTCAAATGCCTTCCTACCTGCCGCGGCACATTTTACTCAATATACTGCTGCTACTGAGCAATTAACAAGGCTCTTTTTTCATGTGAATGGTGCTTTAATGTATATTTTATTTATTCTTTCACTTTTAAACTTGATAATTTATCTTATTGTTGTCGTATTATTTAAATGTTATTTCATTTTATTAATTTCATTTTAATATTTGTATTTTTACTCTTACATGCTAACCCTTACCACAGGTGGGAGAAGTACTCAGATCTTGTACTTGAGTAAAAGTAGAAGTACCAGAGTGTAGGAATACTCTGTTACAGTAAAAGTCCTGCATTCAAAATGTTATTCAAGTAAAAGTACAAAAGTATTATCATCAAAATATACTTAAAGTACCAAAAGTAAAAGTAGTCATTGTGCAGATTGGTCCATTTCAGAATACTATATATGATATGTTTTATA
This sequence comes from Gobionotothen gibberifrons, assembly GCA_943591055.1. Lineage (NCBI taxonomy): Eukaryota > Metazoa > Chordata > Actinopteri > Perciformes > Nototheniidae > Gobionotothen > Gobionotothen gibberifrons. Next base: position 31,414 of record CALSBZ010046657.1, on the reverse strand, counting down.
ATGATTGATCATGAAAGTGTTCTCAAAGCTGGTAAAGGTGCAGCTAGTTTGAATGACTTTGTATACTGCAGGGTAGCTTGTGAATTTACTCCAGGTGGAACTAAAGTCTGATTTAACACTTGATTATATTTCACATCATTCATCCATCTGTAAAGTAACTAAAGGTATTAAATACATGTAGTGGAGGAAAAGTACATATTTAACCTCTGAATTGTAGTGGAGTAGAAGTGCAAAGTAGCAAAACACAAGTACAGTACTTGAGTAATATACTTAGTTACTTTATCCTGTTCCCTGTATCCCGAGAGCCCCCAGTACAGGGGGCTGCGGGGTGTTTTTCACGAAACTGTGTCTCAGGGCATCTTAATATTTAAAAACCTATTAATGTGTCATACTCACTTAACGGGAAGAAACTCAGCTAACTGATGATACAAACCATTTTTACCGAAACAAAGCACAAGTCTCACAAGAAGCGTCTAAATGAGCCCTGAACGAAAACAATTCTAGCGCACTTAGCACAGAACTCACGGTAAAAATACCCTTATTAATGATCGTATATGCACATACAGCTGAGATTCCACAGATTCTATAGGTATTAGAATCATCACTGAGCGATCAGAACTCGCGACAGGGGAAGCAAACAGTCTTCACAACACGTAGCATTACGGAGCAAACACGGGAGATACTCTCACTTTAGCTGTTATTCTGATCACAAGTCGTGTTCAATGGCATTAAAACGATACAAACGCTGCTGAAGGTTAATCCAATGTGTCTGTGTCACTTTGAAATGATTACTGATAATCCATCATTCCATTTTTATGTAAAAATCGGAGATTTCATATTAGCTGCTAATGATAGCCACCAGAGTGTATCGCAGCTTCCGGTTCCGGGGCATTCTGGCTGCGCATCACTCATTCACCAATGGGTAATGTTTAGATGGATTTTAGGAACTTCCCCTCGATTCTATTGGCTCTAACGGTTAAAAAGAGATGTCTATCATCACAATCGATGGAAAATGCACCCAAATGATCCCAGAAGTGGGTTTACCCTACCCTTATTACTGATCGTATATGCACATACAGCTATTTGGCTACGTACACATCCGCATGATGAAAGCATTGACACATCGTCAGAGAAATATGAATTTGACAGAACAGTTGCTTTATAGTTGCCTCTTTTTCAAAGTAGATTGTTGAAAACATAACAAACACCAAATGATCAAATTTAGTGGCCAATATTTATTTTTTCACAAGCTATAGTAGACATAATACTTGAGCGTTGTTTAGAAGGGGATGCCAATGTTCGTGTTATTCATAAAGTACATTTTTGGGGTAAGGCAGCACCCAAATGCAGTAATAAAATAAAGGTATAGTACTTTCAACAAAAAAGCGAGCTTTAATCCAAAAAAGCCAATGACAAAGGAAGACAAGGAACAACTTAACATTACCAAATCAGGGAGCACGAGGAAGGAAAACCAGGGAGCACGAGGAAGGATCAGGACTAAAAACCTCAGGGACAAACATGGAGGGTGATAAGAAAGACGACTACGGAACAGGGAGCAAAAGGGAAGACGAGACTAAATACACAGAAGGGTAATCACAGGACAAGAAACAGCTGGGCAGGGGAGGCAACACAGGGGGGGGGGGCAACAGGTGAGCACAATCAGACAATCAGACACAGGAGGGCAAACACAGGAAGGAAGAACAGACACGGGGAGAACAGAATTTCTAAATAAAACTGGAAACTAAACACACAAAACAAAAATCGTGGCAACGTCGATGCAGAAGTCAGCGTGATCCAATCAGGGTTGGAGAAACAAGAGACACAACCCGACAGCAGACCTAACTCCGTGGACACAAGGTAAAAGTAATAGTTGGTGCAGACACATCAGTTTATTGAGCATGCTGATTCATTCTAAGCATGTCTTCTTATCTATATGAGTCTGGAATTTCACTGATCTGAAAACAACATAGTTGCAGACCTATATTTGCATTTAATATATTTAGCATCCCAGCAGCGCGGCACACTAAGAAATGAAAGCATTATGTTCTAGTGCATTCCCAATATGTTGACCTTGTTTAAGCCCAGCAGAGTTGTATAGTAGTAACAACATAAACATTGGAGCTCCACAGACCTCTGGAGAGGGGTCCGGGGGTCCGGGGGTCCGGGGGGATTCACACCCGGGAATTTTGATAAACAAACTCTATTCTGTTTTTTTTTTACAGTTCTGGCCTCATTTACATGTGTCAATCATCAAATAATGTTTTTGTGTAACATTACCTCAAACACACATGTTTATGTTGAAGATTAAATATTCATGCTCTGCCTTTTCTATTCTTCTGTCTGGGACACTCAGGGCTGACCACCAAACCCCAACATACAGTGACTTGCGCTTATTCTGAGAGGGTTACCTTTGACATATTCTGCCCATCTTCAGCTTCATATCAGTATGTAGTGTCTCTCCTGGGACATGTCTCCATGCTTTAATGTTCAAAAAGCTCTTTATCTTTCTCATACTGCCTGTGCTGCAGCACCTCTTTTCACCCTGTCTGAAACCAGAGCCCAGTCTGCTCTGATTGGTTATCAGGCCGGCTCTGTTTTGATTGGTCAACCACTTTGAAATGTTCTGCCTCTTAGCCCATCACGTATAATATGATGGAGTGCTAGACCCTGGGTCTGTTGCTGATTCAAAACATTTAGCTGTTTAACCTGCGCTAACTCACATATTACAAATACAACTTAAACTAATTGAACAGATCTTAATTCAATAGGGAAATGAGGAAAAACACAAAATGCAACAGAGGCATGAATTGTAAGACAAGACAGTATACTGCCTAAAGAGATGTTCTGAAGGGAGTTCGCGTTAATAAATGATGTTTTCAGTCAGAAGCAGAGTTCTTGATTTTAGAGACATGTGAAAGAGAGCAATAGAGGAATAACCAGCAGAGACACGGAGGAAGAGGCAGAGATAGACATTTCCTTTGCCTTCAGTAATATATCCAAAACCTGCTTCTTCATTTTGTGCAAGATTAGCCTGATTAAAAATGGAGAGGATTAAGTAGGATACATCCAGAGTGTCTGCTTTAGCTAGCTACAGGGCTGTAAAATGTTTGATTAATGAAACATGAATCACAGGCTTGTCCCGCTGCTGCCGCTGGTGTAGCTAATACCGGGATTTTGGCTTGACACCATTACTCAGCAGGAGTTTGGCCCACATCGCCGGAGCGGCAGGCCTCGTGGGGTCCGGGTTTTTTATCCCGCTGCTCTCACTGTGAGCTATGCAAACAGATCAGCTTATCGACCCACCTGTGCCAGCAAAAGAAAATTGCTATAATGAGACAGCACAGTGTGAGACACAAGACACAAAGAGACAGTTTGTCATCACGTTTGCCTACAGCAGAATGAGCAGAATTCTCCTTCACAGAGGTCACTTAGCTGGCATCTCCGCTCACATTGCTGCAGCACAGTGCGACAAATCCAGACTAAATCCTGTGTATTCAGTCTTTCCTCTCTGATGGGGCATGCAGAGCGAGGCTGGCTGACTCAGAGGACGCCTGTCCAAGGTGAGAGACATCAACACGGGCCGTAACAGCTCACACATCTCCCGCCTTTTTATTATTATTTTCTTATTAATGTATTGATTGACTTTCAGCATTATCCTGCACAATAGTCAATAAGTCACGTTTACTTCCTGTCTGTCTTCTTCTAGTGATTTATCTGACGTACAACGCTCTTTCTTTTAATCTCTTTCTTTCTCTCCTTTGATCCTCCCTAGCAATGGTCATTATGTTGTGTTATCGAGTATTAACAACCTCTGAGGTTTGATTTGACCAACCTTACGACTTGAGTCCTAATATTAACTGAAAATTATTTGATTGACTTAAAAATTCTCGTATTGCCTCCACACAAAAAAGAGACTCTGGCTAAAACTGCGACAACAACAACGTCCCTTAAAATGAACGGCACTACAGATCGAGGTTTTCTCTAACTGTCTAAGTCTGTTCGCATTTTCTTTCCATTAACCAGTCTTTAAACACTGCCAAAGCCCATACTGTGTTCCCTTTAGTCTCACTTCCTGTCTGTCTTCTCCTGCTGTTCCCTTTAGTGTTGAATTCCTGTCTGTCTTCATATGGTGATTTCTCTGACAAACAACGCTCCCTTCTCCCTTGATCCTCCTTAGAAACCGTCAATAGTTTTGCTTAGCAGCGGTGTGTTATCAAGTATTAATAACTCTGAAATTCAGAATTGAGTATTCAACTTATAATGAGTGATATATCATCCACTGAGGCTGAACAAGCATTGAGCGTCTGGCATCTCAAAGGCCAAACATAAGTGAAGTTTATTTTCTGTCTAAATTAGTGAAATCACTGTAATTCCCCCCCACACGTGTCTTTCAACGATGCAATTTAAGATAGAGCATGGGTGAAGTTGAGCCCAGGCACTGCACATTGTTTTTGTTGGACCGAGCTGCGCTACACAATCATCAGCTATGGAAATGATGTCTGCTCCTTGGAGGCTGTCTACAGGAGAGAGGACCTTTTAGGTGCCAAGCACAACATGACCCAAATGGGTTTCACTTGGAGGGAGAAAATGGCATTATGTCTGTATACAAGAGGAGAGTGGTGGGTAATTGAAAAAGGGCCCCAATCAGAATGTAAGCAATGAGAAATTCATTGCGTTCCAGTGGGACCCTGAGCCAGAGTCAAACATTTCATGGGGGGGATTTGTGGAGGGGTTGAGAACAGGATAGGTTGTTCCAGCCTTCTGTTAGTTTGAAGCAGAGGGCTGGAACAGGACTGATGTCACCAGTCAGTACGCAGCCAGCCTAGAGGGACAGTTGCATAAGGATAAGAACAAGGTCATTCTTACATCCTTGGTTGGAAATATAGAGGTAGAATGGAAGTTTTAGGGGATTGGCGCGGGGCGGATCTTCCAATCAAACGGCGATATTTAAGCCTTTATGCCTTAAAGGTTCCATGTCATGGCCATTTCTACTGATCATAATTCCATTGTTGAGGTCTACTAGAATAGATTTACATTGTTCAATGTTCCAAACTCACATTGGTTTCTCATCCAGCATCATCGTATGTGTATTCACTCTCTGTCCTACACGCCTTGTTTGAGCTCCTGCCCCCCCCCCTCCCTGTGAGCCCACTGTGCTCTGATTGGTCAGCTCGCCAACTCTGTTCTGATGAGTCTACCACTATGGTCTAACACCGTTACAGCGGAACATCAGTGATTATGTGTTACAATGGTGTTTGTTTGCAACCAGAAAATGACACCAGTAATGACAAACAGATGAGAATGCTGCGTGGGGTCTGGGTGCCGTGAGTGGCTCGTTGCTGCGAGGAGCGGACAGTGTGAGCTGGGTTCATTTCCTGCTTGCTGCGTGGGGTCTGCGAGCGAGACAAAAAAATACTTCTCACTTAATGTATTACTTCCTGTTAACGATAAAGCAAAGCAGGGTATGTGTGGCTACTTTGTAATTAAAAAACGCTATCAAGAGATTGACTCACTCAGTTCTCTCTAAGTTTTTGTATTGCAACTTTTGCAGTGTGTTTTCATTTAACAAAGTTAATAGGTAGGGATGTACACAAACGTCTTGTCTCATTCCTTTGCTACACCATCTTGTGTCTGGATCCCAAAAAACGAAATGATCAAATCAAATCAAATCAAATTTTATTTATAAAGCACATTTAAAACAATTTTCGGTCGCGCCAAAGTGCTGTACATGAATACAAATAAATAAATAACATATTACAACAATCACAGAATAAATTAAAACAAATATAAAAGCAGACACAGTTTGAGATATAAAATCAAAATGTCATGCTCTGCTCATATTTAAAAGGCCAGAGAGAAGAAGTGCGTCTTGAGGGTGGATTTAAAAGCCCCTAGTGTCTGGGCCGACCTCACATGGAGGGGCAGAGTGTTCCAGAGCCTGGGACCAGCTGCTGCGAAGGCACGGTGCCCTCTGGTTTTCAGCCTGATTTTAGGCACTACCAGCAGCAGCTGGTCGGCAGACCTTAGAGCTCGGGCTGGGGTGTAGCGCTGGAGGAGTTCAGTTATGTAGGCCGGAGCCAGCCCATTTAGGGCTTTAAAAACAAATAAAAGGAGTTTAAAATCAATTCTGAACCGGACTGGAAGCCAGTGAAGTGAGGCCAGAATAGGGGTAATGTGGTCTCGCTTTTTGTGGCCAGTCAGGAGACGTGCAGCTGCGTTCTGCACTAGCTGCAGGCGTTTTATGGATGCCTGATCCATGCCCACATACAAAGCATTACAGTAGTCAAGTCTCGATGTCACAAAGGCGTTAATTACCCTTTCTAAGTCTTTAAAAGATAAAAACGGCTTGGTCTTTGCCAATAGTCGTATTTTAAAAAAGCAGGTTTTGACTACGCTGCTGACCTGTTTATCAAATTTAAAAGCGCTATTGAAGGTCACTCCAAGGTTCATGACAGAGGGGAGGATGTTGTTACTTAGGGAGCCAAGAATGTCAACGGGAGAGGCTGGAGGTTGGGGTCCAAAAAAGATGACCTCGGTCTTGCTTTCGTTGAGGGTGAGGAAGTTTTGGCTCAGCCAGGATTTTATTTCACTTAAGCAGTCCATCAGCTGCTGTAAGTTGACATTAGCATTGAGGGGCAGATACATCTGAACGTCATCAGCGTAGCAGTGGAAGGGGATGTTGTGCTTGGTGGAGGCCAAAAGACCAATCTCAAAGATTCAAAACAGTAGTCAATAAACGTGGTGACTACATCCACGTCTTATGGTGCAGTGATGATGTATTTTTGAAGGCTGTTGGCATTATTCCATTGGATTTGTTATTTTGTAGAAAATAAGCTCTGTGACAAACACACATTTATTGTACTTAACATGTTTGGTTGAGCAAGATAATCTCCACATATTAACACCACTTAATGCTTTTTAAGCGTAAATCCAAAATAAAAACTTTTTTTAGGATCTAAACTAACTACATCATGGTCGCATGGTGAGCGTCCCCACTGCGAAGGTAAACATATTCTTGTGTCATTCAGGGACTTGTCGGCAACTACCGTTTTTATGACACAGAAGCTTCGGACATTCACGGGTTATTATATACTATTTATTTGTCATAGAACAAAACGTGGACATCTCTTCAGTTTGTGTTAACCACACAATTTACAGTATATCAGGCATATAACCACAAACCCATTCAAAATAAACATTGACTTCGAGACGAGGGAACAAGAAATGGTAATATGCCAACTTATTTCCTGTTTTTTTACCTTGATCCTGCATCACTCTATTTACAAGTGTTGTTAGAATGATGTGTTAAAGACGACACCAGTCAGTTCACAACCAAATAGAGGGACAGTTGAAAAACTGAATAATTTCTCTAAAGGATTTCTAACAAAACCCAAGACTTAAAAGCTACATTTCACTACTGTTGAATGATCTCGGTGCGTTTTATTGTCCACTTTCGATTTTGAATGATAAATATGACAGATGTAACACGCTAGAATGCACTCCACCCAGCATTCCAACTAGAAACCCAAGGGATCCCAGTGGCTGGGATTTTAAAGCCCTCCCACTATTTCATGAGAGGGGCGTGGCCAGATTTCCCCATTTGTTCAATTTCATGATTTAACCATGAGATGGCGCTTCATTCACAAATACACAAAGACAACTGGGTGAGCTTTGGTCTTTGGTTTGTTTCCTGGACTTTCAGTACTTCAGTAATGTTTGCAGCTCTGCAGTTGTGTTTGCTCAATAGCATTTAATCACATATTTGTTATGGTTTTCACAGGCTACTATGACGAAAAAACATCCATATTTTAGATCAAATAAAGTATATATAATCTTATTATCTTAATTGTAATTCAATAATATATAGTCTGTATATATTAAATAATCATAATAATAATGTAAATGTTTACACTTCTTTATTTTTGATGCTCATACTTTTACCTTTACAATAGTTTGCTTTAATATGCAGTATCATTTGTGTAATATTGTTGTGGTGTTTTTACACAGTACAGTAGATCGAAGTAAATCAACGTATACATCATCATGTATTATAATGTGTTGTATTATTAAGTAATATCATACATTAACCCCATTATAACAGATGCCACATTGAATGGATGAACACATTTATGCATCAATAATTACAACGGAGTATTTCTAAATATAAGTTGTAAAAATACTTATATGTATTTAATACTAATAACATAATGATTCATTTTACTTTCAGATGATAATACTTTTCACTTGGGCAATTGACAATTTTGAATGCAGGACATTTACTTGTAACACGTATTTTTTTTTTACCTAGTTAAATAATCAGAATACTTCTTCCACCTCTGATTTTGGACCCCGTCAGTGTTTTTAAAACTTTAATTTAATGTTTGATATTTCCACAGACCCTTTCAGACCGGCAATGCTGGAGAACAGAGGGGGATGGGAGAGTTTTGTCACATTCCGATGGCCCATTACTAGATTTGAAACAAAGAGAGTGACAGCATGCGTTGATCACCTTAAGGGAGCTGTCAGGGGGTGGGGGGTGGTGAACGGTACATGGTCAATGTTTGTTTAAAAATGTTTGCAGTCGCGAAAGCTCTAAGCCAATCAGACATGGACAAAAAAAAGGCTCAGTCTATGTGTCGAGGGGGAACTAGAGACACCCGTCTGCCTTTACAGCCATGGTCCGGTCTGACAGCGCTCAGCTCTCTGCTACAGAGAGGAAGAGACAGATCACCGCTCTAAACAAAGTCAAAAATCATATATACAAAACCGAATAAATATAATTAATTATTATTAAGGGGCGGTTTTGGCGCAGTGGTTAGAGCGTTGATCATCAGATCAAGGGGCGTGAACTCCAGCCTCGGCCGCCACTGCGTCAGGCCGTTGTGTCCTTGGGCAAGACGCTTTATCCACATTTGCTCCTGTGGGTAATGTCCACAGTAATGACTCTTGCATGTCTAATATGTGTAATGTGTAATTGTAAAGCGCTTTGAGCACCTGTAAAAGCGCTCTAATAAAAATGTAATGCATTATTATTATTATTATTATTATTATTATTATTAATACGTTAAGTCTTGTTCATTATTTTTCACTTTTATTAAATGTTTGATATTTCCACAGACCCTTTCATACCGGCAATGCGCGATAGAAACAACAGGAACAGCATAAATATGCAAACCCAAACCTACAGTTAAACTTTACTGCTGGAGAAGAGAGATCACAGGGGGGTTGGGAGATCACAGGGGCTGGAGAGCTGTGGCTGATGGGCCATTAGGTGTGTAAACAAAGAGAGTCACACACAGCCCCCGCTGATCAGCTGATCACCAGGGCCGGTTCGGAGCTAGAGCCTGATAAGCACCGTTTTTTCCTGTTCACACCGCAGCGGAGCCGGCTCTTTTCCCCGAAAACCGGTTCTTACCAAGCACGAAAAAATTGTCGGTCTAGAAGCAAGAACCGCATACGTCAGCTTACGTCGGAGGCGGGGGCAGGGGCGAGATCAACCTGAGCTAACAGTTTATGGCGTGTACGGCAAATAAAAGTTGTAACAAGCAGTAGCGCTGAGCAAAGTGACTAGAACACAACCATACACTTGTAAAAAAACACACTTTATAAAGTCAGGCATCACTAACCAGGCTTCGTGTGATTCTGTTTATTTTTACCTTACTTTGACCATCCGTTCGCTGTTATTGATCATTGTGGAGAGCAGGCAAACGTTTTGTATTATAGCAGCTATCGGATGGAATCAATACTGCACAGGTTTTCATGTCAATTATTATCATAATGACAAATACGCCGGTAAAATGTGCCTGTAGAAAACGGCTTATGCCACAATAGCATAGCAACAAGTAGTCAAGATAGTCAGTTTAGCTTCGGTTGCTATGCTAACATCACCCATTTTATACCAGAGAAACTTTCATAACAGCGTTGTGATGCCAAACAGCATCATTTCAGACTGAAACACATTCACTTATGGGGAACTGGGGATATTTATCAGCTGCTTGTGTGACAGTCAGACAGTGAAGACTTTACAGCGGTCGGTAAATGCCGCTGAAACACATTAATAAACAATTAACCACGTCACTCTGGAGAAAAGAATAAGGTTGGAGAAGTAGTTATTTAATTTAATCTGGCTTCGTATGATTAAAAGAACGATCATCGACCCGACGCAGTCCCCCCCATTGTTGTTGTTGTGAACGCCGTTGGGGAGAAAATCTGCGACGTAAACTGTGACATCATGACGCAGCAGCGGCAGCACCAGTCGGGCTCTGGGCGGTGTGAACAAAACGGGGGCTGAAAAGAAAAAACAGTTCCGAACCAGAAGAGCGCAAGCGCGGAGCTAGAACGGGAACCGCGTTGGTGTGAAAGGGGCATGAGAGATACCGAGTTTCATTCAGACTATTTTAAAAAACAACCGTCTGATGTTATCATTGCACAACAATTAACTCAAAGTGTGATTGTTATATCAGTAATATTAAACAGTAATAGTACAGTAAATATTATTGTTTGCCCGTGGTGAGATGAAGAGCCTCCATTAAAAATAAACCTCTTTTTAGTGAATTACTGAGTTTAGGCACGTTAATAAAGTTGTAATGAAGTTGACTACAGCAAATTCATATTTGTTAGTGCTTTCATGTCTATTCGGCAAACATATGAAACATTAAATGATCGTGAGGATGATGATTAAAAATCGTTTGTTTGAGCCGGGCTGCATTTCCTGATGAAAAAAAAACCAGATTGTTTTTGTAATTGTAGTACGGCAACGTGGATTAAACAACATTATTTTGTTAGATAAAAACATGGTGATGTTTAGTAAATGAGTACATGTCTCTTATTTAGCACAGAATATGATCCTATCCGTGACCTATGAATCTTAACAAAGGTCTGCTATAGTAATCAGAGATAGATCTATCAGCTGTTTATTTCATGAGTTCCAGTGTGGCAGCTTTGTAATCACTACTCCCCCTGGTGGATCCATGATCCATTGCAGCTGGTTTCATTATCATTTATCAAGGGGGCGTATCAAGTCTGAAACTTATTCACTTCGCCATGCGGGGGGTTTTCCTTTCAGCAAGGATCGACTCTGTGCCGAACACGGCCCCAATGCGGTAGGGACGCGCAAAATGAGGTGCTACATCTGTAAATGGTAAAGGGACTGTACTTATATAGCGCTTTATCAGGTAATTTCGACACCTCAAAGCACTTCACATAGTACAGGTCATTCACCCATTCACACCTCATTCATACATAGCAGTGCCAAATGCTATTGGAAACTTACATTCACACACATTCATACACCCTTGGCCGTGCCATCAGGAGCAATTTAGGGTTAAGTATCTTGCCGAAGGACATCGAGGTGATGACTGCATGGGCTGGGGTAAAGTAAAAGTAAAATTCTACACACACATTCATTTAAAGTTGCACAGCATAAAAACACAGCATTATTAATAAAAGCTCTGCATATACAGTGTTACCTACACTTGCATCATTTTATTTGTCAGTGACTTTAAAATATAACATTCACATATCTTAATCTCTGCCAAGGAAGTTGTTCTCGATTTTTTTCTGTCTGTTTCTCTGCAGGATCAGGAAAAAAATGTGTTGGCAATAAGCAGTGAATGACAAAGTATTGCACTGACTCAATTGATAAATACCTAAAAAAATGCCAGAAACATCGATACTGAGACACAAAGATTACTAACAATTCTCTCTCTGTGCTGTAATCCAATCATTTAAGGCAGTGCTTCCACCATAGGGATCTCTGCGAATGTCAAACAGTGAGCTCGTAAATAATGAAAAGACAAAATATTGATATTTTATGCCATTGGCAGTCAGGGGAAAATAATACCTTCCCAGAAATGGAGCGTAAAAGAAGCTGGCACTACTGTTGCCAAATAACCAACACAACAAGAGGCGTGATGGCCCTGTGGACACGGGGATACATATTTCTGTCAGCACTCCATCAATATTTATGTTAGAGAGGCCGAGTCAGAGCAGACAGCAGTTAAACTAATCAACAGCTCCTGCGCCTGAGCCCTGTTGCCACGGCGTTACATCAAATGCATTTACTTTAATTTAACACTCCTGTCGTGTTCGTTTTCTCACCCCTTACTTTGGTGTTCACGTCTGTTTCAACGGCTCTTACATGAACACAAAAACCATTCATCATCACCAAATTGTATTTAACACCCTTTTAAGCTGTAAACAGTGTCTCTAAATAGACACCGAAAATGTATTCCAAAATTAACATATTGTCGATTTGTGGGAGTGTACTATCTGATGGATGAACACAATGGGTTACCCCTTCATTTCCTATGGCGGTCACTTTTGAACGGGAACACCATAGCTGTAACAAAGTTGTCTTAACCACTCAAATTCGATGAAAGTGGTGATCAGCATTTTGATATGATCACATGTGGAGGATATCATAAGCCATTGAAGCAATATAATTTAAAACACAATATTTATCATTGATAAAAGTTGTAAAACGGTCAGGTTTTACCCAAACACTACAGGAGGGTTGCAAAAAAGAAAGACAGGAAGAGGATGGATGCTTGCTGTTCCCTCTTCTATCAGAAACCAGTGCGGAAACAGTGCTGCCAGTCTACTTTATCGCCGCAATTATGATTCAGCATCTGTTCCTCTTAGCGTGTGATCAGCTAGCGCCGGCGCTGGGGTGGGGGCTGGATAGACAACCTCTGGAGACGAGCCGCAGATTGCTCTGAGGTGCTGGCACGTCGCCAAGCCAATTCTGTCTTGTCCTTTCAGATCCTTATCAAGGGCGCCAATAACAAAAGGTAAATCACAGCTCGTATGAGTGAGTGAGGGATACAGAAAGGGACCACTGTGTGTGTGTATGCTGCATCTGTGTCCGTGTGTACTTACAGTGACCTCTGTGAGCGTGTGTTTAGATGAACATCTGTGATCTGCTTTGTTTGCAAATGAACATGTGTATATGTTCATCGAGCAAAGAGGTGATTTTATGTTAGGTTTGTCTGTCTGTGTGTCGGATCACAGAAAACCTACCGAACCAATTTTCATAAATAATTCACTCTGGTGTTATTTACTTTACACACATAGGTCACACATGCACTAACAAGACCTACAAACACGTGCTTTAGCGGAGTGTCCAGCAACCAGTCTACACAGTGTATTTGGTCCAATCCGGATTTGAATCGGCGACTCTTCGTTCACAAGCCATGTCACTACTGACTGACACTACTGCCTCCCCATCATTGGACGCAGGGCCGGTTGTTGGCATATGCGAAATACGCAGTCGCCTAGGGCGCCAGATCTGGGGCGGGCGCTGCGCTGGTAGCTCTGGGAGGAAACAAAAAAAGTTTGACTGTTTGCGCTCATCCTAATTTTCGGCCTTGATGTAACAACATTCATAATTAAGTAAAGGTAACACCCTTTTCACCCCGGTTACATGTTTAATTTGCCCTGTAAGATGGGCGCTGGAAGTGATGAAAGTGGGGGATGTTGTCTTATCAGGCGCCCGCAGCTCAAATACAAAGTGTGAGCGAGCGTGAGAGGGAGAGAGCGTACGGGTACCGGGGATTGTTGTTGTCGGCAGCTAAAATCTTGCCTTGGGCAGCAAATTGGTCAGAACCGGCCCTGATTGGATGGATACACAAATTCCCTCCACTTTCGTTAACTTTGAATGATTGGAAAGACTTGTGCCATATGAGGGGCTGTCGCAATATTTGGAATGAATAACTCCTAACTGCAAAATCTCAATTAAGATCTGAAACCGCTATCAATGTGTTTTTCAATGATGTTAAGAAAAGAAAAAAAACACAACTTTTTAGTGTCCATGTTTCCACATTGTGACTCAAAACATAATAGTATAGTGCAGGGATGACATATTTTTGCAGGCTTACCCGAATGTTAGTAATTCGGCAAAGGAATGGGATTTCACCATTGAATTTCGGTATATTGCAGAAAATAAGATTTCTGGCAAAAAACACTTTGTGCAACCATAAGCTAACTATGGCTATAAACAACCTACATCACGTTCGCAAGGCTGCATATCACCACCGCTAAGCTACGTAATGCAACCGTTTTTTTTATGACACACCTTTAGACATTTACTTACATATTCTATTCTTGGACAACAAAACATGAAAATCTGTTCAGCTTGATTTAACCACAGGTTATTTCAGGCTTCTAACCACAAACACGAAAAAAAACAGTTGACTTAGAGAGAAAGGAACTGGAAGTGGAGAAAATGTTTTGGTTTTAGGACTTGTTACTGCACTCTGTATGATGTGATTACACCGAAGTCGGAAGAACAACTTTTCCCAACTTTGGAATCAGGACCATCAGATGAGCAAGTGATTTTGTGGCTTTATCTGCAAGGGGGGCTTTACAAACCTCCAAAAGACCAGTTTATTAGCTCTCAGCTCACATTGCCCCATCCATCCTCCCTCCTTGCCTTCCCCTCCTCCCTCCTCTGCATGTACCTTGTGATCAGACAGCAGTCGTGAATCAATGTGTCCTCCACGTAGATTCCCCGGTCCTCATGCGTGGTCACTATGCGGTGGTTGTGACGCCATCGCAGCTCCACCGAAGGGTCCAGGTAGGAAGCGGTGCACTGCAGGGGAAGACGATCCCCACGGAAAACCACCTGTCTCTGGGAAGGGATAAGCTGGAAGAGGGGCATCTCCAGAGGTCCATCTGGGAGAGGAGGAGAGGAGAAAACTGAAATATTGCCGCGTAAACTTTCCCGTTCCCTTTCCATGGGAGGAAGAGAGAAATATGTCATCATTACCCCTTGGGTGGAAAAAATATGAAGAATAGAAGTTGTATGGTATCAGTTTGATATTGCAAGCAAACTGTCATTTCCAGTTGTGAAATTAAAGCCAACGGATGTTTTCTGGTTCCAAAAAATAAATTGAGTTGTATAGAAGTCTCTGAAAAAATTACCCTTCTTCTCACACGAATTATTACCTATAGTTGAGCTCAGTGTCTTTTTCGCATATGGTGAAGCACATTTGTATCTTTTTGAGATAATCTTTTATTAATCTTGGGAAAATAGTGTTTTGTAGAGAATTTATGAACCAATACAACCGACAAGGCGTTACATAAACAGATGTTATCTTGCAATGCATACTGGGATTAGTTTTTTATTCTAGTAATTCAATATTAGAATAAAATATTAGTGCCTGTTAATCAAAGGCTTTCCAAAATGGCTGGATTCATTCAGAGGTGTTCAGTTTGGAGACAGAAGAGCAGCTGATTTTGCGACTGTGTTCATCTTATTTTTACTCTTGAAAGTATGCCATACAATTCATCTGCAAGCTTGAATATGAGAGAATTTATCCCTTTGAACAATGTAAGTGAATATCATTTATTTTCAGTATATTAATACCATCTTGTGTCTGGTTCCGAAAAACCTAGATAGCGTCCAAACTCTAGTCCATAAACCAATGGGTGACTTCACCATGACTACATCCTCCTCGTATGCTTGCAAGTGGTGTTAAAATCTACGATTGTGGGATTCCATGCATGATTCATATCAAGCCGTAAACCACAAACCGTCTCTTACCGCATGCAACAAACACACTCAAACATATGTGCATGCCCCCAATGATATCGTCATGACACACACATACACATAATATCATCAAGACGCACACACACGCTGTCAAGGTCACACTCCTCCCCCTTCGTTCACACGTGTTGTTGCTGCTGTTGCTGTGCGAGATGATTCTAACATGTTCACAATGGAAACCTACCAGTGATAGGATTACCTACCTCGCAGCTGACCTCAAGCCTTTTTTTTATTGCCAGATAATATACGATAAGGAGTAAAAGAGAGGGACAGTGCTTAGTGTGGCAGTATTACTTTATTTTGAAGCCCTCAGGACCTGATTGAACTAATCATACTGCAGACACACAACGTAGAAGACAATGTCTCTAATCATGATGAACATGTAAAGATGTATCAGTATTGCCTGGCCGTGTATTTTCTCCAGGATTAGTCGAGTGCCTTGGCAGATCACTGTACCGCCTCTGGAATTCTTTCCCAGCGCGTTCGTTCAGACAAGACATTTCCCTGGCCACGCTCCAAAGAGCAGCGTAAGCAAGCGCTTTGCCTTCGCTTGTATTCCAATCAATTGTGGATGTTGCTGCTGAAAGGCAATTCGATATATGGGTCATAACGTATGTTATTGCTCCATGCATTGGTTTGAAAAAAGAGAATACTGAAGGATCTGTGTCAGGTGATGTGGTTGAATGTCTCCAGCTCACAACTAAACATTTCCCCTGAGAAAAAAGAAGAAGCAATGACTGTTTATGGGAATATATAACCCAGTAAATAAAAATGGCTGTTAACACATGCAGAGCTTTTCCCTTAACTTTTCTACATAAGAATGACATAATAAAGTGTACAACCATGCATGCAGCCGGTTGCAGGTGCTCCTGCTAGATTTGTTCTATTTTAAACTTTTAGCTTTATCATTTGATCTTATTTTTTTTTTTATGTTAATAACTTCTACTTGCAACTTATTAAGCTGTGCCCCCTCAAAACTGTCCTATAGAGAGAAATGTTGTTTTTTTTTAGCTGTTGAGTTGCTGTGTGTCTCCCTTGTTTACACCAGGGAGAAGCTAATTGTGCTAAAGCCAGCTAGCATGATGGTCAGAACAATGGCTATCCCCACTGAAATCTGCAGAGGATACAGGGTTAAATGAAGAGACGAAGGAGGAGAGCTGGCACCAGATTTAAAAAAAAAAGAAGAGATATAAGCCCCCTCTCATCATGGGCAACATAAAATCACTGGATAATGGAATGGACAAGATGACCACGATAGCCAGGAGTTCAACAGAATATATGGAGTGTAGTTTGGTGTGCTCCGGGGCATGGCTGCAACAGGATGTTGGTGGCATATGGACTGTTCAGGTGGTGTTTCCAACAGCAGGGTTTTCATTAACGATCCTACCATGAGCCTGAGTCTTCACCATGTCTTCACCATGAGCCTGAGTCTTCATCATGTCTTCACCATGAGCCTGAGTCTTCCTCATGTCTTCATCATGAGCCTAAGTCTTCATCATGAGCCTGAGTCTTCATCATGTCTACATCATGAGCCTGAGTCTTCATCATGTCTTTATCATGAGCCTGAGTCTTCATCATGTCTTCATCATGAGCCTGAGTCTTCAT
Source organism: Gobionotothen gibberifrons (assembly GCA_943591055.1). Taxonomy (NCBI): domain Eukaryota; kingdom Metazoa; phylum Chordata; class Actinopteri; order Perciformes; family Nototheniidae; genus Gobionotothen; species Gobionotothen gibberifrons. Next base: position 14,259 of record CALSBZ010046657.1, on the reverse strand, counting down.
CATGAGCCTGAGTCTTCCTCATGTCTTCATCATGTCTTCATCATGTCTTCATCATGAGCCTGAGTCTTCACCATGAGCCTGAGTCTTCATCATGTCTTTATCAGGAGCCTGAGTCTTCCTCATGTCTTCATCATGAACCTGAGTCTTCCTCATGAGCCTGAGTCTTCATCATGTCCTCACCATGAACCTGAGTCTTCATCATGTCTACATCATGAGCCTGAGTCTTCATCATGTCCTCACCATGAGCCTTAGTCTTCATCATGTCTTTATCATGAGCCTGAGTCTTCAGAGGTAAGTAAAGTAAGTAAGTACAACTTTATTTATATAGCAGCCTTCTCAACACGGATGTACAAAGTGCTTTACAGTACAGTACACAGGACACAATTCAAAGTACGACTATAAAATGTAGAATAAAAGGCATAAAACAACAGGAGGTAATACATACGATAAAACATACGATAAAACCCCAATAAAAGACAGCTACTAACTCACCTCCTCCTCCGACCCAAAGGCCTGTCGGAACAGGTGGGTCTTTAACTGCCCCTTAAAAATCTCTATTGAGGCAGAGGTTTTTATTATCTGGGGGAGTTTGTTCCAAAGCCTTGGGGCCACCACCTCAAAGGCACGGTCCCCCTTAGTCTTTAGCCTGGTTCGGGGCACCCTTAGGAGGCCTTGCTCAGAGGACCTCAGGGCCTGGTTTGTGATGTGAGGGTGGATCAGGTCATTGATGTAGGCTGGGGTTTGGCCATGGACAGCTCTATATGTGAAGACCAATACTTTGAATTGGGTTCTGAGATGGACAGGGAGCCAGTGCAGGGCAGAAAGAATGGGAGTGATGTGGCATGTTTTTTTGGACCGAGTGAGTAATCTGGCTGCAGCATTTTGGACCTGTTGTAACCGGTTTATTTATGTTTTGTTGAGGCAGGAGAACAGAGCATTACAATAATCAAGCCGGGATGAAATAAAGGCATGGATAGCCATCTCCATTTCTGCGTTGGATAGAACCCCCCTGAGCTTGGCAATGTTCCTGAGATGGAAAAAACAGGTACGGGTCAGAAGTTTTATGTGTTTGTCTAGTAGCATAGACTGATCAAAAATTACACCAAGGTTTTTTATGTTTGCCCTTATGTTACCACTGAATGAACCCAGGTGGCTTGGTCTCTGTGCTGTGGAGGACATCCCGCCTCATTCCTGTGTCTAAGATGTCCCTGTGGACTTAAGATGTACATTTTTACTTCAACTTATGTTTATATGTATTGTATATATTTGTATTCTAACATCGTACAACTATCACAAAAAAACACTTTTTCCCCACTGGGATTAATTAAGTATTTTTGAATGATTGAATCATACTTGCAGCAAGAGAGTCTTGCATGCTTGAGAGAGGGACATTAAAATAAATATGTCACTAATACTGGTTCTTCTATGATGACATCTCTGCGTAATAACAACAACTGACCCTGTTAGAGTGCTAAGACTCGATGTTGGTCTTTAACAACAGTAGCTGAGGCTTTGTTATCTCCTGCGAGTGACGAGTAGCAGAAGCAGCATGGGGGCCGTTGACTGTTGACTTGGCAGATGCTGAGACTGTTGAAACAATGCTTTGAGCAAAATGCAATTATCGGTTGTGTGTTGGAGAAGGAGAGGGACAGAGACAAGAGCCGCTTTCACACCAAGTACTTTGCCGTACTTAGTTCCCAGCACTTAGTTCCCAGCACTTAGTTTCCCCATGGAACTAAAGAGCATATCGCGTTCAAGTCCCCGAGGGAAGATTACGCAAATGAAGCCACTGACGTCACTTCTTCTTCTTCTGCTTTGGCTTTACTGGCAGGCCGCAAACAACTTCACGGTGTATACTGCCACCGAAGTCCCCGGCCGGAAGTCCCCGGAGTTGAGTTGAAGCTGCTGGGAGTCCCAGCAGCTTCTACTGAAGCCTTCCGAGTAAATCGCTAGAACCCCAACACCTCCTCATCACTCCACTGCTCCCATGTTTGTTTTTGTGTTGCCATAAGTTATTCTCTCTCCGTTTCTCAGCTTTTTGAACCCCTTCAGTCTGGTTTTCGTCCCCACCACAGCACCGAAACGGCACTCATCAAAGTCCTCAATGACCTCCTCACCTCTGCTGACACCGGTTCCCTCAACATCCTCATCCTCCTCGACCTGAGTGCAGCCTTCGATACCGTGAGCCACACCATCCTGCTTACCCAACTCCAGGATATCGGTATCGAAGGCTCCAGTCCTACCTCTCCGACAGATCCCACTTCATCTCCCTCAACAACCACTCCTCTGCCACAGCTTCAGTCACCCAAGGTGTTCCCCAAGGTTCAGTACTCGGCCCCCTCCTCTTCATCATCTACATCCTCCCCCTTGGTCAGATTCTCCGCCAATACAACCTGGACTTTCACTGTTACGCTGACGACACACAGATTTACCTCAGCACCCCCCCCCCCCCCCCCCCCCCCCCCCCACCCACATCGAATCCTGTCTGACTGCAATAAAATCCTGGATGCAACACAACTTCCTCAAACTCAACAGCAATAAAACTGAACTCCTCCTCATCGGCTCCAAATCCACCCTCAGCAAAACCCCCAACCTGACAGTCACCATTGATGGCACCCCTGTTTCCCCCTCCACCCAGGCACGCAACCTTGGCGTTATATATTTGACCCCACCCTCTCCCTCGAGCCCTACATCCGTCAAGTTGTAAAAACCTCATTTTTCCACCTCCGCAATATTACCAAACTCCGTCCGCCCTGCAGCTGAGCAACTCATTCACGCCTTCATCTCCTCACGCCTTGACTATTGCAACTCACTCCTCTACGGCATCAGCACTACATCCCTCAATAGTCTCCAGCATGTCCAGAACGCAGCCGCCAGACTCCTCACCCACACCAAATCATGGCATCACATCACCCCGGTCATCAAAGAACTCCACTCGCTCCCCGTTTCACACCGCATCCATTACAAACTCCTGGTCCTCACTTACAAAGTGACCCTGAAACACTGTTTGTTTGAATGAGGTATGTGGCAGCCCCGAAGCTCTGGAACTCCCTCCCCCAAGACCTCTGTGAGTCTGAGTCCCTCACCCTGTTCCAGCCCCGCCTCGAAACCCACCTCTTCAACTCTGTATATCCATACCCCCCCCCCCCCCCCCCCCCCTCTCAGCCAACTTCCTCCTGACTGCTTTTCTATTTTGTTTTGTTTCTTTGTTTCTTTTTAGTTTTGTTTTAGTTTTGTTTGTCTACCCTCCCTCCCAAATGTAAAACATCTTTGGGTTCAAGAAAAGCGCTATAGAAATATCATTTATTATTATTATTATTGTTGGTGCGCTGGGCTAATGCTAATGCTAATAATGCTAATGCCAGCAAATACAATGGCGGCTTCACAAAACTTTTCCGAGTTTTACGGGCCGTGGTTTTCAATTCGCCCAGCCAATCAGAAATTGGAACTTTTTTCTCCCCAGGATAGTACCTGCTCTCTAGCAGGGACTGAAAATGGGGGAAAAGTTCTCATGAACTAAGTTCAAAATCCCAGGAACTATCGGAACTAAAAGGGAAAAGTACGGGGAAAAGTACTCCGGTGTGAAAGCGCCTAAGGACGGAGGCATAATTATATGTATGCCTGTAGAGTACTTTTTAAACATTCATTGCAAGCCTGGAATTATAGAGCTCTGGGGCCTCATTTATAAAGCCTTGCATAGGATTCACGTGGGAAGGTTGCTTACGTACTGTAGGACAAAGCAAATACATACATTTTCTGATTCATAAAACACTGCGTACCGGTGTAGGACTTGCGTGTGGCACGTCCTACGCCAGTTTCCCTTTAGAAATCACAATCAACTCGAAATGCGGCGCAGCTTTTGCGGGCTTCACGTAACGCCCATATTTACCTATAAATAGTCAAAGAAACGCCCCATATTCATTTTCATTTTGACTGACTGCATGAAGAAGATCGCAGGAAATGACGACAGAACAGCTAAAAAATACATTTCACACCGTGTCAGATTTTGGTTATTTTGGGAAGGTGGAGACAAATCACATTGTTTGGTGTATGCATTTCCGGATCATCACCAAAATAAATAAATAAGTGGTCCGAAAAAAGTGAATGACAAAATACACATAACCTTCCTCAGGCAGTGTGTCAGTGTGTTTGTGCCGGGGACAGGAGACTATGATGAGAAACTGTAAGAAAGTATCGGGGGATCCCATGCGGAGTGGAGTTAATTAATGTTAATTTTTTTATTTGGTGGTTTGTGTTCCAGCTGTCAATCAGCTGTGCGCAGCGTCTCCACTGCAGCCTGTGCGTCTCAACCCCCCCGCAGCAACTCGTTAAAGGAAATAAAATTAATGTGTTGAGTTATATCAGCTGCCAAATCTACCAAATATATGGTGTTCTTAGTTTCCATACCTCCTGTGTTTTATGAGCGACTTATGAAGTCTTAGCAAACGGCATAAAACCATGCTCGTATCTATACAACCTAAGAAAAGCAAAATGGCCTCAGTTTAGACGTAATTCTGTCCTTCTGCATACCGCAGAATAACATAACATATTCGAGGTGGTTTTCAATAACATATCCGTATATATGTATTTCTCCAAGTTACGTTTTTGTGTGCACTGAGGAATCTCAAACAGGCGTTTGTTTAATCATTTTAAGATTGGCATTAATCAATGTTTGCAAATGAATTCTTCATATATGATAAATGAGAGGTAATATTTTATTTAGGGTATTATTTCCACATATTTCTCTCCATTCTTCCTTCTGCTAACGGTGTCGCAGTTTCTCGTCTCTCCCGTGTTTGTGCTTAGTGCGTACGCATGGGTCAGAGTTTGCGTAGTGGACCGCACATTTTCCCGTCAAGTGTGTTTTTTATAGATCACAAACATTGCGTAGAAACTGGCGTACGGCATCTTTTCAGCGTACGCACCGTTTATAAATGAGGCCCCAGGTCTGTGCTGCGGCTCTCATCTCAACATTGTTAAAGAACCTGAAGTCCGTGGCTCGATGGGTCAAACAGAATCCTGCCCTGACCTCCACACAGGAAGCACCTGATCCTGGCAGGAAGCTGCACGCGCTGCTACGTTCCCCCTCATTTGCAGGCACAACCCAACCTGTATCAGCGTGGGGACAGGAGCTCATTGCTGGAATGTGTGGTGCAGACATCTGCTACCCATCACACTGTAGCCACTGGAGAAAGAAACAGATGCATCTTCGTTGACATGTCTTCATGAAAACAAAAGGGGGATAACTCTGTGGAGGAATATTAATCATTACAATGCTTTGGGAGTGTGGAGGGGGGATATTTTCATCCTGTCCCGTCATTAGTCTTGATAATAAGAAGTTAGCATCAGGTGTTGAGCATAATCCCATCCCCACAAGCCGGTGGACATTCCCATACGAAGCTAAGGGCTGTTAGAGAACCACACTGAATCCAATTTGTAATTGTTTGTTACAAGTCAATGAATAAGGTTTTGTAAGGTGGAGTTGTGCGGCGGAGAGGCAGATGGATCCAAGCAGGGTGAGAGCAGGGAGCCCAGAACGTTATCATTGTAATCCCATAATGGATGCTTCAGGGCCTGAAAGCAGCGCTCCTCGTCCTGCCTTTGGATTCCACTTGGCTCTTTGTCTGTGGACTGAGCAGAATTACCCTGTAATTGCTTTAGATTGTTTTGCCTAAATGAAAAACACATACAATTAGGATTGCATATAATCACTCCAGTGATCCAGAGGTGCTGCTGTCTGTGTATGCACAGACTGTGTGTGGGGGGGGGGGGGGGGGGGAGGACATGTACATGTTGTAGACTGGGTCACAATTTGCTTATTAAATACAAACTGCTGCACGTCATACCGGGCACATGCACATACTTTAATATTGGCTTGAGCTCCTGTTATTTGGCTTCCAAGAAGCAGCCTTTTTCTGTTTCGCTTTTTTAAATAATAGAACAAATGTGTTTGTTTACGAATCAAATTATTTATGTGCATTGAAAGAGGTTATTCCCCCCTGACAAAAGAAACCAAACAAGGAAGAATGAGTCTACCATGCAGTCATATGTGTTGCCCATACTTGCCAACCTTGAGACCTCTGAAATCGGGAGCATTTCAAAACCACCGCGGGGGGGGGACATATGTGTGGGCTGGACCAGGAAAGGAGTGAGCAGAGGGTCGGAGTTGTCGATTCTTGTTCTGTGACTATCTCCCTCACCCTCTTAGACTTTCAGTTGCGCGCTAGCGGCGCTACTAAAGAGACGTGCTACCATGGAAACCAAACAATGGTGTAGCTGTATTAAAGTCCGAGTGGAAACAGTCCTGAGTAAATCTGATTTTGTCACAGAAATCGGGAGAAATGCGGGAGAAATATGATCCCGGGAGGAAACCGGGAGAGGGCTATGAAATCGGGACTCTCCCGCGAAAATCGGGAGGGTTGGCAAGTATGGTGTTGCCTCATCAGGGACAACACAAACATTAAAAAAGCAATACAGAATGCCTACTGCATTATCTTTAAATTTGAGCATTTATTTTATAAATAAAGATATTTTTCACCATAAATTGGAAATGTATAAACTCATCCAAATGTATGACATTAAAGGGGCCCTTTCACACTATTTAGGGTTTTCCCTTTCCTGTAGTGTGTTATATAGGTTTTTTATGCCCTCATTGGACCCCTTTGTTTACTCCCCCAACATAGTGACATCACTATGTAACACTTGCAATTCATTTGGCTAGTGCTTCAGCAAATTGTATTTGATAGGCTAAGGGGCGGGGCATCTCTAAGAGGTTAACCAATCACAACAGAGCCGGCCAGCTAACCAATCAGAGCAGACTGGGCTCTGGTTTTAGACAGAGGGTGAAAAGAGGTGCTGCAGCACAGACAGTATGAGAGAAATAAAGAGCTTTTTGAACATTAAAGCATGGAGACATGTCACAGGAGAGGTACACAAAGCAAAAACGAACCTGAACATTTGTAGATTTAAGGCCCCTTTAAGTGATGACGCTTACAATTTTGTCACCCACCAATTTTAAGATGAAACCTACTCCCTTGGTCATGGGTTTGTTTTGATTACATACAATGTAATATCTTTTTAACAGTGAAGTAGTAGTCATTATGGGCATATTTGTTATGATCTTTGAATATAGCCTTTAATGAATTTGAGCCCCCTAATGCATAATGTGCATCTTCATGTAATGCCACCTCACTTTGCACATACACACAAATGCATATGGTCATACCCCAGTACCGACCAATGATTTTTTTCCTTCCAGTGCAATATCCCTTCATGCAGCAGATGTAAGGAGAAGAGGACGATGATTATATCACACATGAGATACAATTCTCCTGTGGGCCACTGCACTGAGCAGAGAGATAGAGCAACAGAGGGGAGACAGGGAGGGAGGGGGGAGATTGCCTGTCTGTAACCAGTCTCTCAGAAAAAGAAGAACATAAAGACTCTTGAATTTATTTTTACTGTAGCAGCCAGTCAGCAAAGAGGCCATTTTGTTCTGCTTGGTGCACTGCCGGTTGATAGACAGCACACTGCAACAATGTATGTATTCATATTCTAATTAGTCTTATAGAGCCAATTTTTCAAATACTGTGCATATAAAGATGGCATTTTTTAGACTTTTGTCAGCCTCTTTAAGCAAGACATACAACACTGCTTAAATGATATTTGTCATACAATGCAATCTTTCTTCCTTAGATTTTTCCAGCATTCTTGTTTAGGTAAAAACACAAAATAAAATGTGTTTTTCTTTCCTTTTTTTTCTTTCTATGATGGACCCCCATTTTCCAACTATCATTATAGGAAAAGTATTGCTGGGATAATTTTCAACTAAACTCTTGCTGCACATAAAGCAACATTGGGATGACAAATGGAAAGTTAGCAGAAAGGCAATTGTATTTTTCCAATGGATTTTAGATATATTTAAGTAAAAGGGCTAATAATAATTTCACATTGGCTATTATTTTGCAGGACAATTTTCACAAAGGAATAACACATTTATGATTTTGGAAGCTTTTGACTTCTTGAAGTCAAAAGCTAACGTTAGGTCAAACGTTAGGTCAAACGTTAGGTCAAACGTTAGGTCAAAGACAAACCAGAATTGCATTACTACACGACAAAACCATTCAACAAAAGGCTAAAGGTTAGCAGTCTAATTTAGCCACTTAGCAACCGCCTTTTTCAAACCACAAAAGCTTCAGAGTTCACAAATGCGCTGTATAGGTGTTTTATGTCGTCGATTAAAACATAAACTCTTGAGCTTATAATACCAAATAGTTTATCTTAGCAACAAGATAACATGCTAGGACTCATTCCTTCAAACTGAGCAACTCAACTACTTGTCTACCACCTTCACGAACAACTGCAGTATATCAATCACCAGCTTAAGTGTTACATGCTCAACTGAAAGTGCTTTGAGAGAAATTGTAATGAGAATAGCAAGGCTCCTTTATTTCCCCAGCACAGCATTCCATCAGCTGTTCTGAGGTTTTGAACAAGCTCCTTCCTCAGACTGTAAGAGTTACTGCTGATGCAACACAGGTGGTACACGAGAGGGCAAAGACTGCACAAATACTGTATCATGAGACCATTTATGCCTGGGGCTTTCTCTAAGCAATTTGGCAATAAATCATTACCTTATATTAGGCTTGTCAAATAGTTCAGAGACACAGCAGGTGGAGAGATAACAGTGGAGAGGAAAAGCTATTATCAGAATAGATCTACTTAATCATGTTCACATTGTGCCAACCACTTGAACATGCAATATTAGCTAAATTAAACCGTTTCTTGCTAATTAGAAGTCTCAGGACAGTCAGTAGTCATCCCTCTATCTTCTAGATACACCTTTTCTTAAAGATTACTTTCTGTCAGAGCTCAGCAAATGACCATTTGAGAAACAATTCAACGTGAATTAAATAATTGGCCGCCTATGGAGCCGCTGGTGGCAGCCCACCTCCAACCGCGGCTGTCTTCGGCACCTAGCAGGAACCCCACGCTGCCGACAAAGGCAGACCGTTTCCAGTCAGCAATGACCGAACGAGCCTATAAAGCTGCAGCTTTGTCCGCCAGGGCGCTCAATGTCTCTTCGCTGCTGACCGCTTACCAGGCGGTCTTGGACATGCCTATTGTTCCCGAGGGCATATTTGGCACCGCTCTGGCTTCGATGCAACAGCGGTGTGAGGCCAAAAAGAAGGAGGATGAGGCTCTCCGGCTTTGTCTTCCCCGACGGGTCCAGCCGCCGCTTTCAACGGCCCTGCGGCAGTCCTTCGCTCAGGCTGCCTCACGTCCTGCCCGTTTCAAAATCCCGAAACAGCAAAGGCCACAGCCCGCCCCGGGTCTCCAGCCCAGACACGAGGCGAGGACGAGCTGGCCAAGAAAGTCTCCGGTTCCGGGAGCAGCCGCTCAGGCACAGCTGGCTCAGACCTTCAGCCATCAGGTGAGGAAGAAGAAGAGAGCGGCCTGACAGCCTCCTCTCCTCTCCTCGATAAAAGAGCTGGAAGTTCCCTGTTCTCCAGCTCCAGAACATGTTCCACAAGTGTTAAATGCTCATGTGTGTCCGGGGTGCAACCATGCCCCCATCTTCCCGCCGCCTCGAGTGATGTCAGAACGTCATCCTCAAGTTCGCGCCATGAGGGAAATGGACTTAACGTCAAAGACAGCAAGCTCTGCTGCTCGTTCAAGTCACACAAACACATGTCATCACCCTTGTTTTTCAATAAATCATTTTCCACTGTCGTTTCCAGGCTTAAAGCCAAGGGCGCAGTCAATAATAATGAAAAGAAAAACAATAAAAACAATAAACAGTCTGATGTCTTCTCCCCTTCTGAGAGTGGCTGCTGCCTCTCAGAAGGCGGACGATGGACGGGTCTGTGAAGGCATCATCGCCATGCGCATGCGCAGTGTCGACCGAGGTTGTCAACCTGGGGTACCACCGTGTTCAGACACTAGAGGGCCCCATAACACAACAAATAAAGACACAGAGAGCAGACGACAGGGAAGTGACATCTCCACTCGCTTTGAGAAGCGAAAGGTGGAGGATGCTCACAGATTCTGCTTGGGTTTTCAAGACAATAGCATGGGGTTACAGACTCCAATTCGCTGTCACCCCCCCTCACTTTTCGGGCATTCTGCATTCGCAAGCCCGGAGAGAGTCGGCCCATATTCTGGAGCAAGAGATTCTCTCGCTACTAGAAAAGAAGGCTATATCTATAATACCCTCCGAACAGAGTCAGAGCGGCTTTTATTCCAAATATAAAAACGGGGAGGGAACGGAATTCGGCCTATACTAGATTTGAGGGCTCTGAAGAAGTATCTCAAAAGATACAAATTCAGAATGCTCACTCACACATCTCTGCTGCGTCTCGTGCGCCAAAACGATTGGTTCACATCAGTCGACCTGAAAGACGCATATTTCCACATCCCAGTATATTATCCACACAGGAAATATCTGAGGTTCGCCTTTCAGGGTGTCTGTTACGAGTACAGAGTACTTCCCTTCGGTCTGTCTCTCAGCCCACGAGTGTTTGTACGGTGTACGGAAGCCGCGATAGCCCCGTTAAGACAACAGGGTATTCGCCTGGCAACCTACTTGGACAATTGGCTCCTTCTTGCACAGTCGGAGCAAGAGGCTATTACGCAGACGAATGTCCTCGTAAAACACCTGCTCGACCTGGGTTTCGTAATAAACACAGAAAAGAGCATGTTGTCCCCAGCCCAGACTGTACTCTTCCTGGGCCTACGCCTAAATTCGGTGCCCTTTACAGCCCGCCTGTCAGCAGAGAGAGTGAAAGCCTTCAGGGCTTGCCTCGCTCATTTCCAGCCACGCAAATATGTTCTCTTCAGATCATGTCTGCGGTTACTGGAGCTCATGGCGTCAGCTATCCTGGTGGTACGAGTGGGACGCTTACACATGAGGGAGTTTCAGCGCTGGGTAGCTGCCCTCAGACTGGACCCCGTGCGTCATGGCGCGCGGAGAGTGATGGTCACTATGAAATGCGTAATGGCTGCACCCGACTTTTCTAGTACGGGGCGTGCCTATGGGTGCTGTCCTATCGCGGAAAGTGGTCACCACAGACGCATGTCTGACGGGCTGGGGGGGTATATACGAAGGTCGACCTGTGAGGGGTCTCTGGAGCAGAGATCTCCAACGGTCACACATCAATTATCTGGAGCTTTTAGCGGTGTTCCTCACCCTGAAACGCTTTCTGCCTTTTCTCAGAGGACATCATGTCCTCGTGAGGACAGACAACACGACCACAATATCGTATATAAACCGTCAAGGGGGTTTGCGTTCTCTCCAGTTACACATGCTGGCACGCAAACTGATCTTATGGGGCTGCGGACGTCTCCTCTCTCTGAGAGCGACGCACGTACCAGGAGTGATGAACCTCGGGGCAGATCTGCTGTCCAGAGGTGCACCACTATATACACACCGCTTCTTGCGCGTCTGTCCGTCCTGGGAGAGGGATCCCTCCTCTGTTGCTCTCCCTGAGGTTTCTCCCATTTTTTTCCCCTTAAAACTGTGGGTTTTCTCCGGAAGTTTTTCCTTGTACGATGTGAGGGTCTAAGGATAGAGGGTGTCGTTTTTTCGCATATTGATATTCTGAACAATCTGTGCTGTTGTATTTGCTGTAAAGTGTCCCTACTGTAGGCTATTTTTATTATATGTACAGCACTTTGGCTCGACCAAAACTCGTTTATAAATGTGCTATATAAATAAAACTTGATTTGATTTGATTTGATGCAGACTGGACTCTACATCCAATAATTGTGAGTCAGCTGTGGGTGCGTTACGGCCGGGCCGCGGTGGATCTGTTCGCATCAAAAGAAAATGCTCAATGTCAGCTGTTCTTTTCAATGCGCGATTTAAACGCACCGTTAGGCGTGGATGCGCTCGCGCACGTTTGACCTCCGGTCCTTCCGTACGCGTTCCCACTCCTGGCTCTGATACCCCCAACTCTGGCCAGAGTGAGAGAACAACGCCACACACTGATCCTAATAGCTCCACACTGGCCTGCAATGTACTGGCTGGCTGGAGATATATCAGCTGCTGTGCGGGCAGCCGTGGCAGCTCCCACTACGCAGGGACATACTGTCTCAGGCGGGGGGGACGATTTTTCACCCACACCCAGAGCGCTTGGCACTATGGGCCTGGCCCGTGAGTGGTATAACCTGAATACAGTGGGGCTTCCTCAGAAGGTGATAAACACTATTCAGAGTGCAAGAGCTTCCTCCACCAGGTCCCTCTATGACTGTAAGTGGAGGGTGTTTGAGGAGTGGTGCCTTCAAAAGGGACACATCTCTTTTCAATGTCCTGTCGGGGTGATTCTATCATTTCTACAGGACCTGATTGATAAACACAGAGCTTTCTCTACGATCAAAGTGTACCTGGCTGCTATTGCTGCATGCCATGTGGGCTTTGAGGGAAAGACGGTAAGCCAACATCCCTTGGTCTGCCGTTTTATGAAAGGGGCTTGCAGGCTCCTCCCTGTTTCCAGGTCACTGGTGCCCTTATGGGACTTGGCAGTGGTTTTAGATGGGCTCACTCGACCTCCATCTGAACCCCTGGAAGAAGCGGACATAAAACACCTGTCACTGAAGACAGTGTTGTTACTGGCTCTGGCATCTGCCAAGCGAGTCAGTGACATTCATGCGCTCTCTGTACATCCTTCATGCACTCAGTTTGCCCCGGGGCAAACGAGAGTGTTGCTGAAGCCCAACCCTGCCTTTGTACCTAAGGTGGTTGGCTCATGTACCCCCATTGACCTTGAGGCATTTCCTCCACCGCTGTGTTCCTCTGAAGAACAGCGGCCGAATTTGCTGTGCCCAGTTCGTGCTTTGCGCACCTATATGGACAGGTCAAAAGAGTTTCGATGCAATGACCAACTCTTTGTATCCTGGGCTAACCCTCATAAGGGCAAGCCCGTTACCAGGTAACGGCTCTCCCACTGGATTGTGGAAGCGATTGCTCTGGCTTATACGAGTCAGGGTTTGCAGGCACCAACGGGCCTGCGTGCTCATTCTGGGTTAGTTTTACAGGCTAGATGTCTCTGCTCAGTGTGGCCTGTGCAGTGCTGGGCCCCGTGTTGGGACAGGGTTCTACCTGTTAAGTTCTGGTTGTTTTGGTGATTTTCGAGATAAGCATGTCTAGCAATACGGGAGTTTCAATATCCCATAGTGAGACATCGAACAGAGTGTTATGAATGAGAACTATAGGTTACTTACGTAACCCCAGTTCTCAGAGTAACATGAAGTGAGATGTCTCACCAGACGGCCCTTCTTGCTAAGGGGGAAGCGAGAAGAGGTGCTTATTTTGAATGACGCTGCGACGTAGCGCAATCTACTTAAAGGGTGGGTGGATTCCCTGACGTAGACGTCAAGATCACCAGCCAATCGGATTGGCGTAATGAGATTGATGCTTCTGTTTGCATACACGTTGAGGCGCATCCCATAGTGAGACATCTCACTTCATGTTACTCTGAGAACTGGGGTTACGTAAGTAACCTATAGTTTTTCTCCCAATTGTTATGTATTTAGCAGTGGCATTTTCTCCTGGAGGTCAAGGGAAGCCAGGCTTCCCCTGTTTTTTCGGATTGTAGTTATAATTTTAATAAACAACTAAAAACACTTCGCTTAGTTTCGGTAATTCTTCTTTGCTGTGTGTTGCTGCTGGCCCATCTCTCCCCCATTCTCATTGACTATTTTACAAAGAGTGAAACAGCGCCCCTCTAGATGTTATGGTGAAACGGTAGATTGCACTAATTGTTGCGAGAGGAGGCTAGCCGAAATTGGCTTCCCTTGGTGAAAAAAAATGGAGGGATTGACCAATCAGATGAGGCTCACGTCATGCCCCTGCCAACCTCTGATTAGTCAGGGCCATGCCAAGTGAAGCCAGAGGCAGCTGGCTTCCCTTGCCTCACAATCCAATCAAATCGAATCAACTTTAGTTCGTACTGTAACTGTCATCACCGCCGTTAGAAAGTAGCAAGCAACTGAAGCAAGTGCAATTATAGAGGGTGGAGATTTGGAGTATTTCATCAAACATAATTGTACTAAACTTCCGCTACAGCAGCAACTAAAAATTCAATCTGATGACAGGCCAATGCCCAAACTGGAGCTGTGTACAGAGAGGAAAAAAGGAGCGAATCGGACGTAACACTTTAAAGGTCTCCTGATTTAGTTTGTGAATGACATGTATGATACAAATGTGTGTAAAATGATACCGGGCGCTGTAATCACTCATCTGATTACGTCATTACATTG